>VZRF01014541.1:0-16728 GCA_013396875.1 Vireo altiloquus | reverse complement strand
AGGGAAGGGATTTAGGGAAGGGATTTAGGGAAGGGAAGGGATCGATGTTTAACCAATCCACAGAAACTCAGAGGAGTTTAAGAAGAATTGGATTTCTCTTCTAGCCTCCTGAATCTCCCTTGGGAGAGCCTCGGATTCCAGCCTGGGACACCAGACTGGATTTTCCAGCCCATTCCCACCCAAACTGGGCTGGGATTGTGCCTCTGGCATCACAGGGAGTACAGGGAACTAAAATAAAGGTGGCTTTTTGGGGCTAATTTAAACTAAACTGCTAATTTAAACCCAACTGTTGGTTTAACACTGAACTGCCTCCAATTTAAACTGAACTGCTAATTTAGACCAAACTGTTAATTTGGACTAAACTGCTAATTTAAACTGAACTGCTAATTTAAACCGAACTGCTAATTTAAACCCTGGTTTAATTTGAGCTGAACTGTTGGTTTAACACTGAACCGCCCTCTGATTTAAACTGAACTGCTAATTTAAGACTAAACTGCTCGCTTNGGAGCAGCCTGGAACAGTGGGAGGTGTCCCTTCCCATCCAGGGAGTGGAGATGGATGATCCTTAAAGTCCTTTCCAAACCATTCCGTGATTCCCTGAGTCTCATTTCCCTGCAGTTCCGTATTTCCTCAGGGATCACAGTCCTGGCTTCCTTCAGGAGCAGGGTGATCCTGAAATCCCAAACTTCATTGGGAAAAAAAAAACCAAAGTAAAAAATACAAAAGTTTGCCCTTGGCTCCTTCTGTGACCCTCGGGAGAAAATCCCTTTGGAGATGAAGGGAAGGGAAGGGAAGGGAAGGGAAGGGAAGGGAAGGGAAGGGAAGGGAAGGGAAGGGAAGGGAAGGGAAGGGAAGGGAAGGGAAGGGAAGGGAAGGGAAGGGAAGGGAAGGGAAGGGAAGGGAAGGGAAGGGAAGGGAAGGGAAGGGAAGGGAAGGGAAGGGAAGGGAAGGGAAGGGAAGGGAAGGGAAGGGAAGGGAAGGGAAGGGAAGGGAAGGGAAGGGAAGGGAAGGGAAGGGAAGGGAAGGGAAGGGAAGGGAAGGGAAGGGAAGGGAAGGGAAGGGAAGGGAAGGGAAGGGAAGGGAAGGGAAGGGAAGGGAAGGGAAGGGAAGGGAAGGGAAGGGAAGGGAAGGGAAGGGAAGGGAAGGGAAGGGAAGGGAAGGGAAGGGAAGGGAAGGGAAGGGAAGGGAAGGGAAGGGAAGGGAAGGGAAGGGAAGGGAAGGGAAGGGAAGGGAAGGGAAGGGAAGGGAAGGGAAGGGAAGGGAAGGGAAGGGATTTAGGGAAGGGATTTAGGGAAGGGATTTAGGGAAGGGAAGGGATCGATGTTTAACCAATCCACAGAAACTCAGAGGAGTTTAAGAAGAATTGGATTTCTCTTCTAGCCTCCTGAATCTCCCTTGGGAGAGCCTCGGATTCCAGCCTGGGACACCAGACTGGATTTTCCAGCCCATTCCCACCCAAACTGGGCTGGGATTGTGCCTCTGGCATCACAGGGAGTACAGGGAACTAAAATAAAGGTGGCTTTTTGGGGCTAATTTAAACTAAACTGCTAATTTAAACCCAACTGTTGGTTTAACACTGAACTGCCTCCAATTTAAACTGAACTGCTAATTTAGACCAAACTGTTAATTTGGACTAAACTGCTGATTTAAACTGAACTGCTAATTTAAACCGAACTGCTAATTTAAACCCTGGTTTAATTTGAGCTGAACTGTTGGTTTAACACTGAACCGCCCTCTGATTTAAACTGAACTGCTAATTTAAGACTAAACTGCTCGCTTAAACCAATTCCGCCTCAGAAAAGCTGTCATTTGGGGAGATTCCTCAAATTCCCAGCTCCCCAACCCCACATCCCGAAGTCCCTCCGGCTTCTAATTATGGAAATGAGGGAAATTATGGTCTGTGCAAATGCAGAGTAAGGGAAAAAAGGGAATGAGGGCTGCGGTTCATCCCAAAGATGGGTTAAATCCCGGGAAAATCAACCAGCAGTCCTGTCCTTAAATTTCTTCCCACAGGGCAGGACGGATCCAGGAGGCTGGGAGAAGATATCCCAGGAATTTTAGTTCTGCCAGCTCCTGTAGTCCAGGAATTGTGATTTAGAGGGAATTCCATGGAGACCAAAGGCACAGCTGGAAAGAGGAAGAGGAGCAGGACTGAGCTCTCCACTGAGATTCCTGCCTGGATTAAAAATCCAGGTGTAAAAAACATGGATAATTTTACTTGGAGGTCACAGAACCAGTCGGAATTTAATTTGAATTTGGGACTCCAACAGAATTCCGATACTGTGGGTATAAAATCCATAATTCCTACCCTTCTGTAGGAGGTTGTGGCACCTGATCCTTGCTCCTGAGAAAATCTGGGAGGAGAATTCCCACTTTTCAAGCGAGATTTGGTTGGGAGGATCCATTCCCAGCTCCAGGGGAACCTGGAGAAGGTAGAAGCTCCCACTGGTGACCCAAATCACGCAGACGTGAAACTGGTTTGAACTGGATCTAAAAATGGAATTTATTTCATAAATTTGGGGTGATTTGGGATCATTTTGGATTTTCCAGCTGTTTTTCCGAGGCCATGAGGATCCAATTCCAGGAGTTTTCCTTAAATCGTTCAAGGGGAAAGATCTTTTTAGCTAAAAGCAGCTGATTTTTAATAAAAACAAACAGGAAGGGAAGGGTAAATTGGATATGGACTCACTTAATTCCAGGGCCCAGAAAAATGGGATTCATCCATTAGATTTTGGGAATTCCCACAATTTTCTGCCTTGGAATAGAAGTGGCTGAAATCACTGTCGAGTTTTCCCCTCTTCTCCCCAAAATTAAACTGGATTTCTGTGGGGTGGGATCAGCACTCTGTGGGATCAACATCCCAAAAAACATCGAGGGGTCATCAAGGAGTGAGAAATTCCACAAAAAAATGATGTCCTGGGATATGAACCAGATTTAAAAGCAGAGCAGTGAGGAGTTAACCTTTTGGAGATGTCAAATCCGTGATTCCCAGAATGGAAATTTCCCTTTCCCCGATGACCAAAAACCTTTTTGCTGCCGGATGAGAGAATTCCTTGGAGTTGTAGGAATTGTAGGATTAGGATTCACAAGGATTGACATTTATAATTTTGAATTTTGGGATGTCATGGGCACTCTGAGGCTGGGATAAAAGCTGGAATCCAACTCAGAGGAGGAACATTGAATTACTCACAGCAGCTTCTCCCAGGGTGGGAATTCCTCCCTGGAATTCCTCTCCTTGATGTGGTTGGAAGGGAGGATTATCCACAGGAATATTACAAATCCTTGCTGGCTTTAAGGAAAGGAAACATTTACACTATCCAGGCTTGGGGATAATAAATCCATTAAAACAATGGCCAAGGGAACTGGAGGAGGATTTTGGGACACAATTCCCAGCCCCTGTCAGAGGGAAATGATGGAATAGCAGGGTGGGGAATTTGGGATACTCCTGATGTTGTTTAAAAGTCATCCTTGGATGGACACCAAGGATCTGCTCTCCCTGGGGGTGGAGTTGTTCCATCAATTCCTTCACTTCCTGAATCCTTATCCCAGGATCTCCAGAGATTCCCAAAATTTCTGCTGCTCAGAAACTCCAGAGATTCCCAAAATTTCAGCTGATCTGGCTGCCAGGAGTTCCAGACATTCCCCAAATTGATGCTCCTGGGAAAAGAAGCCAAAAGCCACCTGCAGGAGGAGTTCAGTGGATCAAATTATCCCAGAAAATCACAGGGATGAGGTCCCATCCTCCTCTTCCGTGCTCTTCCCACTGCAGCAGGATCCAGGAAAAGCCTGGAAAACAGGGAATTGAGATCCTGGAGGATGCTGGAATGGTGTCCACCCAGCCTGAAGGATCCGAGGAATACCCCAGGGAGATTTTAGCCCAGCAGGGAGATCTCCCAAAATTTTTTCAGGGAGACAGACCTGAGATGGAGGAAAGGGAATTCCAGATTCCCAGCAGGTGATCAGATGAAATCCAGATTATCCCAAAATTCACAGCCAAGGGAATCAGGAATTCCAGAGGGGGATCCCTTCCCTCCCATCCAGGTGTGGAGAGACAGAAGATGAACCAAAAAAATGTCCAAACCCTCAAACCACCCTCAAAACCCCCCAAAAGTCACTGTTGAGTTTTCCCGTTGGAATTCTGACCTTAAGAATGATTTGGGGTGAGCCTGGATCAGTTTTCCACCTCCAGCCAAGGATTTCAGGCTCCAGGACGTGACTGATCCGCTGGAGTTTCTCCTCATCCTTATTTTTAGATCATCCTGTGCAGTCCTTCCCTCAGGATGAGTCACTTGGAATTGGCTGCTCCAGGAGTTACACAAAAGTTTTATTTTCTCCCAAAATTCTGGCAAGGAAAGGAGCTGAGCACTGTCGGCGTTCCCGGCTGGAAGTGATAACTCAGCTCTGGCTGCCAGGAGGAAAACTCATCCCGAAAATGCTCCTGGGAGAAGAAAAGAGCTTTAAAAGCTTGTGGAGGCTGGGAATAAATGGAGCCTTGCAGCTGATTGGGAGCTCTGGAGATTCCCAAAATTTCAGCTGGTCAGGATGAAAGGAGCTCCAGACATTCCCAGAATTTCAGCTGTTTAAGAGCTCCAGAGATTCCCAAAACTTCAGTTGATTAGGATGACAGCAGCTTGAGAAATTCCCCAAATTTCAGCTGTTTAAGAGCTCCAGAGATTCCCAAAATTTCAGCTGCTTGGGCTGTTCAGGACCTCTGTAAAATCCCAAAATTTCAGCTGCTTGGGCTGTTCAGGACCTCTGTAAAATCCCAAAATTTCAGCTGCTTGGGCTGTTCAGGACCTCTGTAAAATCCCAAAATTTCAGCTGCTTGGGCTGTTCAGGACCTCTGTAAAATCCCAAAATTTCAGCTGCTTGGGCTGTTCAGGACCTCTGTAAAATCCCAAAATTTCAGCTGCTTGGGCTGTTCAGGACCTCTGTAAAATCCCAAAATTTCAGCTGCTTGGGCTGTTCAGGACCTCTGTAAAATCCCAAAATTTCAGCTGCTTGGGCTGTTCAGGACCTCTGTAAAATCCCAAAATTTCAGCTGCTTGGGCTGTTCAGGACCTCTGTAAAATCCCAAAATTTCAGCTGATTGGGCTGTTCAGGAGCTTCATAAATTCCCAAAATTTCAGCTGATCAGGATGACAGGAGCTTGAGAAATTCCCAGAATTTCAGCTGATCAGGATGACAGGAGCTTGAGAAATTCCCAGAATTTCAGCTGATCAGGATGACAGGAGCTTGAGAAATTCCCAGAATTTCAGCTGATCAGGATGACAGGAGCTTGAGAAATTCCCAGAATTTCAGCTGATCAGGATGACAGGAGCTTGAGAAATTCCCAGAATTTCAGCTGATCAGGATGACAGGAGCTTGAGAAATTCCCAGAATTTCAGCTGATCAGGATGACAGGAGCTTGAGAAATTCCCAGAATTTCAGCTGATCAGGATGACAGGAGCTTGAGAAATTCCCAGAATTTCAGCTGATCAGGATGACAGGAGCTTGAGAAATTCCCAGAATTTCAGCTGATCAGGATGACAGGAGCTTGAGAAATTCCCAGAATTTCAGCTGATCAGGATGACAGGAGCTTGAGAAATTCCCAGAATTTCAGCTGATCAGGATGACAGGAGCTTGAGAAATTCCCAGAATTTCAGCTGATCAGGATGACAGGAGCTTGAGAAATTCCCAGAATTTCAGCTGATCAGGATGACAGGAGCTTGAGAAATTCCCAGAATTTCAGCTGATCAGGATGACAGGAGCTTGAGAAATTCCCAGAATTTCAGCTGATCAAGAACTCCAGAGATTCTCAAAATTTCAGCTGCTCAGGCTGCCAGGAGTTCCAGACATTCCCAAAATTGATGCTCCTGGGAAAAGAAGCCAAAAGCCACCTGCAGGAGGAGTTCAGTGGATCAAATCCCACATTTCCAAGTTCAAATCCATAGGAAATTCCATCCATTACCAAACTGGATAACAGGACTGATAAGGAGCTCTTATCTCCTCCCAGGGGAGATTTATCCAAACAGATCCAAGGTGTTGAGGAAAAATTTGGGAATGTTTTGGCTGAGGGTTGAGGTTTTTGAAGGGTTCCTGTCGCACTTCCCTTCTTAATTGGGGCACAGGGACAAAATCCATGGAGTTCAGCAGGATCATGGATGGAAATTCTTGGAGTATCAGCCTTTGGATTAGTCCTGTAATCCTCTGATAGATTTTATATGGAAGTTTTAATATTTTTCCTTTTTTTCCCCCCTCTTTCATAGGAAATCTGTCCTGATTTCGGCATCTTGGAGACACAAGAAATCAGGGAATGGAGGGAAAAGGAGGGAAAAAAGGGAGGAAAAAACCTCCCAGTTCTGCATCCCATTGGAATTTGGCTTTCCATGCTGGAAGTGTGAAATTCCTTCCAGAGATAAAAACCTCTGGATCAGAGGCATCTCCTTCCCATGTGAGGCTGAGCTCCATTTCCAGCTTCCCAAAAATATCCCTATGGAATTCTCCTTCGCCTGTTTGCCCATGGCAGAGCTAAAGAAATGAAGGAATAAATCAATCCCTGGGATTGGTTGATTGGATCAGAGATTCCAGGATCCTGCCTCGACTGGATCAAGTATTTTATCCAAATATCCATATTTATCCAAATATTCCCTTTACACCAACATCCAGCTTGAAACTGGGATGTTTTATTCCCTTTATCCCAATATCCAGCTGGAAATTGAGATGTTTTAATTCCTTTACCCCAATATCCAGCTGGAAATCAGGAGGTTTTACTCCCTTTATCCTAACATCCAACTGGAAATTGGGAGATTTTATTCCCTTTATCTCAACATCCATCTGGAAATCCGGATGCTTTATTCCCTTTATCCCAATATCCAGCTGGAAATTGGGAGATTTTATNTCCCAAAAATATCCCTATGGAATTCTCCTTCGCCTGTTTGCCCATGGCAGAGCTAAAGAAATGAAGGAATAAATCAATCCCTGGGATTGGTTGATTGGATCAGAGATTCCAGGATCCTGCCTCGACTGGATCAAGTATTTTATCCAAATATCCATATTTATCCAAATATTCCCTTTACACCAACATCCAGCTTGAAACTGGGATGTTTTATTCCCTTTATCCCAATATCTGGTTGGAAATTGGGAGGTTTTATTCCCTTTATCCCAAGATCCAGCTGGAAATTGGGAGATTTTATTCCCTTTATCCCGATATCCAGCTGAAAATCTGATATTTTATTTCCTTTATCCCAATATCCATCTGGCAACTAGGATGTTTTATTTCCTTTATCCCAATATCCAGCTGAAAATCCCAATGTCCATCAGAAAATGAAAGAAATAATCAAGGAATCATCCCATAAATAATCAAGGATTTATCCCTGTTCGGTGTCCAATGCACATCCTGCTATCCAACCCCTCTGGAATTCCCATCGGGAGTCACATCTGGGATTCTCTTCATCCTGGAATCATGGAATGCTTTGGATTGGGAGTGACACTTCCACTTCCACTATCCCAGGGTGCTCCGAGCTCCATCCGAGCTGCCCTTGAACAATTCCAGGGATGGGAATAACCTTTGGAAAAGACCTTTGGGATCATTGAGTCCAACTGCAAACATCCTTGAGAGGCACCTTGGCCCCACAGTGACTTTTAGGGAATTTTTTCCATCCAGACATGGATGAACAACTTGGACACTCCCAGGAGTGAACCTCCTGCCCTCGAGGCTTTCCTGATTTCCATGGTCAAGGAACATGGGAAGATATGGAAAGAACTCCATGGAAAAGCTCCGTGGGCAGACACAGCCTCGTTTGTCAGGGGTGATTAACACCATGAATAAATTATCGGCGCCCATTAATTAATGTCTCATTTTCCATTCCAAGGAGCATGGATTGAACCTTGGGATGGAGCTCCCAGTCAAAAAATGGTTAATCCCCAAAAAAAAAGGAGCCAAGGGCATGGAGGAAAAACTGTGCCAAGAGATCCGGAAAAATGAGCGTGGGGTGGGAAGAGACATCCATGGAAGAATTCCCGGCGGGAAAGGAGTTACTCATTTATCCCGAAGGTCGTTGCTGGCTCTGGAAGAGGAGTTAAAGATTGACCAGGCCTGAGCTGAGGCTGGAAAACAGGAAGGGAATCCAGGGCTGGAGCAGCTGGATCCCAGTCTAAGTGATCCCAAGCCACAGGAATAATGTCCTGGGTTTACATAGGATCCTGGGAGAGCCTGGGTAACACAGGGAGCAGGGATAGGTGTTCCCAGAGAATTTCAGAGCAGCAGCTTGCCTGCAGCTCCCTGGTGATCCCAGAATCCCAGAACCACTGAATCCCAGAGTCCCAGAGTCCCAGAACCACTGAATCCCAAAATCTCAGAATGGCAGAACCCCAGAATCCCAGAATCATGGAATTCCAGAGTCCCAGAATCCCAGAATCCCTGAATCCCAGAATCCCAGAATCCCAGAATCCCAGATTCACAAAATCCTAGAATCACAGAATCCCAGATCCAAAGAATCCCAGAATCCCAGATCCAAAAAGTCCCAGAATCTCAGAATCCCAGGTCCACAAAATCCTAAAATCCCAGAATTCCAGATCCAAAAAATTCCAGAACCTCAGAACCCCAGAACCCCAGAATCCCAGATCCAAAAAATCCCAGAATCTCAGAATCCCAGACTCACAATATCCTAAAAGCCCAGAATTCCAGATCTAAAAAATTCCAGAATCTCAGAATCCCAAGTCCACAAAATCCCAGAATTTTATAATCCCAGACCCACAAAATCCTAGAATCTCAGAATCCCAGAATCCCAGATCTATAAAATCCCAGAATCTCAGAATCCCAGACTCACAATATCCTAAAAGCCCAGAATTCCAGATCTAAAAACTTCCAGAATCTCAGAATCCCAGATCTACAAAATCCCAGAATCTCAGAATCCCAGACCCACAAAATCCCAGAATCTCAGAATTCCAGACCCATAAAATTCTAGAATCACGCAATCCCAGATCCAAAAAATCCCAGAATCCCAGAATTCCAGAGTCCAGATTCCAGAATGCAGCTTCCCAGAATCCAGAACCACAGAACCAAAGGATCCCAGAATTTGATCCATTTCTGTTCTGCTTTATACCAGAATTCCCTGATTTTGGAAAAGTGTGTTTTTCCTGTGCTTTCTGAATATCCAGCAGCAGGGACTGGAATTCTATCCCAAGGATTGGGGTCATGGATCACACCCGGGATCACCTGGAATGAGCTCCAGCACCTGCACAGCCTCCCTGCCCTTTCCCGGTGATTCCAGCACTCCCAATTCCAGCAAATATTTCCGGGAATTAAAGTACAGCAATCCTGAAGCCCTTCCCAACATTCTGGGATGAGGACATGGATACAGGATTGCAAATTCCCTTTAAACCAGGCCTGGAAAAGCTTGGAAAAGCTGCAGCAGCAAATGTTGCTGGTTTTGACCTGGAAAATCCCAGTTTATCTCCTTTTCCAGAGGGGATAAAGGTGGGATTTGTTGTACCTTCCTGTCCCAATGGAATGTTCAACATTCCGTTATCCATGGACTTTGAGCTCATCTCAGTCCCGACAAATTTTTCCAAGTGCTGGGAAACAATTTTCAGGCTCCTCGTTGACTTGAAAGTTGTAATAAATGGGAATTAAGAGCTGTAATTAATGGGAATTAACAGCTGTAATTAATGGGAATTAACTGGAGAATCGTGGCAGTGTCAGGGTTGTTGGAACAGCACACAATTTCTGTTTGTGCTTGGATAAAGCTGGAAAAACTCGGAAGGGATCAGCCATAATTTCATTTTCCAAGCCATCCTGTTTTTGGCAGCTGATTCCCAAACTGTGCTCGTGGCCATGGGACACCAGGAACGGCTGGATGGCTCCTGATAAAGCCTGGATTAGTTAAACTCAGGTTTTGCTGAGCGTGAGGTCAAGGAACGGAGAGCAGCTGAGCCCAGAGATTCCCAAAAAGTGAAGGGAGACTTTGGACAAGGCATGGAGAGACAGGACACAGGGAATGGCTTCCCAGTGCCAGAGGGCAGGAATGGGTGGGATATTGGGAAGGAATTCCTGGCTGGGATGGAATTCCCAGAGAAGCTGTGGCTGCCCCTGGATCCCTGGCAGTGCCCAAGGCCAGGTTGGACACTGGGGCTTGGAGAAATCTGGGAGGGGTGGGAATGGATGATCCACACTGAGGTCACCCCAAACCTTCTCCGAGCAGAAACATTCCCAACATTCTGTCCCAGCCTTCCCACATCCCTGAACATTTTGTACAACTCTCTCCTTCCTCTCGTGCTGAGGAAATGTGGGAATTCACCAGATTCCCAAAGAATTCCCAGGAGATTCCCAGAGATTCCCAGGAGATCCAGGACCTGCTGACTCTGACCAGGATTCCTGACCCACCTGGGATGTTTTGGGACTCAGTGACTCAGAGATTCCCAAATCATCCCATGGCAAATCATGGGAATTCTGCTGGTGCCGCCATTCCCTTCCAACCCAAACCACGCTGGGATTCCCTTCCTGATTCCCAGATATTCCCAGGGAGGGAGGATGGGATGAAAGAAGAAAATTTCTTTTCCCAGTTTTTTTGTTGTTTGTTCTTGGCTTGAACTTTCCCACATTATCCCAATATTTGCACTTGGGTCCTGGAATTCCAGGACGCTGGGATCCCTTTTCCAATGGCATTCCCAGTGCAGCTTCCTGGAAATCCAACCCCAGACAGGTTTATCTGGGACCTCTCCCTTCTTTTTTTATCACCTTCCCATGTTTGTCCTCCTTAACTCCCGGAATTCCATCGGGAATGGGGGGAGAAGGGACAAAGGTCACCACAATTATAATCCTGTGGGAACTCCGCTCCTGAATTCCATGAAAAAAACCAAACAAATCCTGAGGAAAATCACGGTGGAAGGTCTAAACCAAACCCCGTGTTGAGATATTCCAGGAATATTCCAGGAATATTCCAGCCTTTCTCCCTCCGGGCTCTGCTTTCCTCCCTTTTCAACAATCATGGATGAGTTTTTCCCAGGTTTCTCGGGATTTTTCCACCTGGAAAGTCACCAGCCTCCACCTCCACCGCTTCTAAGTCAGCAAAAATTTCCTTAGGTTGATAAAATTCAAGTCTCTGTTAACGAAGGAAAAATTCCCAAGGGAAATCCTTCCCCTGGGAAGATATTTGGGACAAAGTTGTGGAGTATCCATGTCTGGAATTGTTCAAAACACAAGTGGGTGTGGCACTCTGGGATGTGATTTATTGGGAATTCTGCTGATGCTCCTGGAGGATTTTTCCAACCTTCCTGACTCCATGATTGACCTAAAGCCTAGAAAAACCCTACAGGAGAGAATTCCCACAGGGAAAAATTAATCCAAAGTGATTTTTTCCTCCCTTTTTGCTCCAGTTAAGGAATGCTGACTTTGGAAGGATGATCTCAGGAATAATTGGATTTGGGAAATAATTATGGTGGCACAGAATTGGGGACAGACCCAACCCTGCAGCTCCAGGAAAAGGATGGAAGCTTTTCCCTTCCTGATTCCCAAATATTCCCAGGGAGGAGGGTGAGATGAAAGAAGAAAATTCCTTTTTCCAGCTTTTTTTTTTTTGTTTGTTCTTGGCTTAAACTTTCCCACATTATCCCAATATTTGCTCTTGGGTCCAAGGTGAGTCTGAGCCTCCTCTCCCAGCTGGATCATGGATATTTTATTGGCATTGATCCCCAGCCTATGGAATTGGGAATTTCCTCTCATCTTCCTGCTCATTCCTGAATTCCCATAGAAATTTCCTCCACTTTGACCTGCTCAAGGAACCTCTGGAATTAAAACCAGCCCCGAATCAATGGGAATTTGTTTTTTTTTGGATCCATTTTCCCACTGGTCCAGCGAGGTTGTGGATTGGAGGGAGAGGGAATTCAGAACTAATAGGGAATATTTCACATATATTTATTCACTTGATATAATCTATATTTAAAAAAAAAATCGATCTTATTTAAATATTTATTTAATATAGATATGTATTTAAAATTTTATATATTCATTATATATAGATTTATTTANAAAATAATTAGATAATAAAATAATTAGATAATTAAATATCTAGTAATTAATTTTAAAATATATTTATTTAAAAGAATTTATATTGATTCAACTTATTTAATCAAGGTACAGCTGTACTGATTAGGAGGAATCTCATCCTGCGATATCTATTAGGGAATTAATAATTCAGAGATTCCAGGGGGATTGGGAATCCTTAAATGGGAAATTTGGCTGTCCATGAAATGTCCATCATGGAATTCTTTATCCGAAGGGCTCATGCTCAGGCAGGGAATCCCTCCAAGGCGAAATTCCATGTTCCTTTTCCTTTTCCCATGGTCCAAATCCTTATTTCCAGTCCCTGGAGAGGAATCACTCCCAAGTGGATATTCCCACCTGAGGATGGATGCGAAACCAAACATCCCCAACTGCTCCTGGATGTGGGAAAAGAGAATCCAGGTGATGGAATTCACCTGGACACTCCCCTTCCATCGGCATAAAAATCATGGACAGACTTATTTGGAGTCACCAGGCAGATTTATGGGATTTGGGATCAATTCCCTGCTCTGAAATTCCAGTTTTTACAATCCCATCCCCTTGCTCCATTCCTGGGTGACTCTGCTCGCCATCTGGGAATGAGACATTTTTCCTTGGCTCATCCATTAAATTCTTGGAGCAGGAGTCATAAATCTTCCCATAAATGCAGCTTTGAGCCAAACATATCTCCCTGGCTGGGGAGTGCTGGGATTTCTGCTCAGCTTTCCCGGGATTTTCTCTACCCTTTGGGAATTCTCCTCCTTCTCCTTCTCCTTCTCCTTCTCCTTCTCCTTCTCCTTCTCCTTCTCCTTCTCCTTCTCCTTCTCCTTCTCCTTCTCCTTCTCCTTCTCCTTCTCCTTCCCCTTCCCCTTCCCCTTTCCTTTCTCTTCCCCAAACTCACAAACTCCTTTCTCCCTGCATTTCCATCCCATAATTTTGGTGACCGATTTTCCCTTCCAGCCTCTTCTCTGGGGGTTGTTTTCCTTCCCTGTAATTTTCCTGCTGCTCTCACAATGGATTTCAGCAGAATTTACACCAAATATTTATGGGAATTTCATCCATCTGGGAAATTTATTTAAAATTGAGCATGGATAAAATGCTGGGATGGGGTAAAAAGTTCCTGAGGGGAGGACTGGGAAGCCTGGGAATCCCAGGGATAAAACACATGGAATAAAATAATTCAATTTAATATTAAAAATTACTGGGATGAACTCGATGGCATCGATGAGGGAGCTGGGAATGTTCATCCTGGAGAAAAGGAAGTTCCAGGAGGAACTCATGGCAGCCATGGGGGGAATTGGGATCTGCTCCCAGGGAACAAGGATTGGGATGAGAGGGAACAGCCTCAGGCTGGGCCAGGGAAGGGTTAAATTGGATATTTGGGATAATTTCTCCATGGGAAGGGCGCTCAGGCCTTGGAAATGCCCAGGGAGGTTTGGAGTCACCATCCCTGGAGGTGTCCAAGGAATTCCTGGATGTGACACTCACTGCCCAAGGTGAGGATCAGGCACAGCTTGGACTCGATGATCCCAGAGATCTTTCCCGATGATTTTGGGATTCTCTGGATGCAAAAGCCTCTTTTCCCAGCTCATTCCTCCTCCACATCCTCCAGCTCCTCCCTCAGCCCTGCCGAAACTCTCCAGGTGAGTTTAGAAACTCCAGAGGAGGATTTTCCTTGGGTTTAATCCCAAACTCCTCAGGATTTTTCGGAAGCAATCAACTCCCAATTCCAGCACATCTGAGGGAAGTTCAGGTTGGACAGCAGCAGGAATTTCCTCATGGAAAGAGTGGTCAGGCATTGGAAATGCCCAGGGAGGTTTGGAGTGCCCATCCCTGGAATTATCCCAGGAATTCTTGGATGTGGCACTTGGTGCCAAGCTCGGAATTGGGCATGGCTTGGATCTGACGATCCCAGAGACCTTTCCCAACCTCAGTGATCCTGAAATTCTGGACATTTTGGATGTAAAATCCAACTTTTTCCATAGATGGGACCTTGTTTCTGACTACCAAGATGCTGAAATAACAATTCCCGAGTTGGGAATTTCACGATCATCCCAAATTTCCTTTGCCTCCCACACCATTTAAAAGCAAGGATTTTATTGGACAAGTCAGAAAATGTTCCTGCAGTGAGAATTCCTGAAATTCTGGCAAATTTTTAATTCCCATTCTGCTCCTTTATCCTTATGCTTGGCTGAGTTGTTGGAATTTGCAGGAGCCAACTTCCAGCTTTTACCTTAGGCAGTAAAAAATTTCATGGATTGAAACCATTCCCAGATCCCAGAGTTTTTTATGGATGGGCTTTCCATGGTTCATGGAAATGAGGAACAAGGATGCCTCTAAATTCCATCTGGAGTTCAAGGAAAATCCAAATTCCCAGGTGTGGGGGAAAAAAGGGAATATTAAAATATATAAAAAGGAACTGTCGGAACTAGTTAAAATTAATTAAAAATATTTCTGTTCTTGTAAAAAGAAGGAAAAAATCCATAATTTTCTCATTAAAGCCTTTTCTCATCCTTAAAAAAAAGTTTAGGAATTGCAACTTCTTTTGAATACAAGTCCTTAAAATGGTGGGAAATGCAAAAATGGGAAGCTAAGAGCAGCAGGGAATGAGGAATGATTTAATTCCACTCTAATAGAATAAAACTATTTCTGGGTTAAATCTTTTCTCCCCAAATCTTGGCTTGGAAAACCTGGAAAGCGACAGATCCTTGGAGCCTCCCAAGGCTCCTAAATTTCTCCAAATCCGTGATTGGAGTTGGAGCCTTCCTAAAAAAAGAAAATCCATGGAGTTTCTTTATTAAAAATAGGATTTTAAGCTGTAAATGGGAGAATTCTGTTCCCATAGATCTGTCTGGAGAAGCTGGAAGTTGGATGGAGAAGGTATTTGGATTGGGAATCATGGATTTTGTCCCTGATAAAATGAATCTTGGGATGCTCAGCTTCAAAAAGCTATTAAAGGAAAAATTACGGATTGAAGCCATAGCCCTTCCCGGGCTGGAATTTATTGTGGGAATTTATTGTGGGAATTTATTGTAGGAATTTATTGTGGGAATGGAGTTTTCCTGGATTTTTTTTTCCCTAGCCTATCCTGGGCTCTGCTCAGCTTCTGCAGGTGGAAAATGAGATTTGTCCCCACGGATATTGATATTAAACATTATTAAATGATTAAATTTTTATTAAATATTATTGATATTAAACTTCCATGGGATCTGGGGCAAGGAAAGGGCACGAAGGATACAGGGAATGGCTTCCCAGTGCCAGGGATATTGGGAAGGAATTCCTTCCCAGTTGGGATATTGGGAGGGTGGGGAGGGGCTGGGATGGAATTCCCAGAGGATGGAATTCCCAGAGAAGCTGTGGATCCCTGGAAGTGTCCAAGGCCAGGTTGGATGGACTTGGATCCACCTGGGATAGTGGGAAGGTGTCCCTGCCCATTCCAGAGGGATTGGAAGGAAATCTGGGATAACCAGGGTGTGCCCCAAGGTGGGAGAGCAACATGAACCAGCCCCGGGAATCCCTGGAGAAACCTTCCCAAGGATTTGTGGGAGAGGATTTAATGCTGAGATTCCCAGAGCCAGGATCAGACTGATCCCACCAAAACACTGGGAGAGAGAATGGATGGATCAGCCCTGAGATTCAAATATTTCCAGGATATTCCACCACTGGGAGCCCTGAATTCCCAGGAAAGCAGCCAGTGGGACCCAGAGGGACTCTGGATGCTCCATGGGTTCCAGAAGGAATGGATGGGAGGCTTGGAAAAGCAGGAATATTCCCTGCTCACACTTCTGGAATTTCAGAGAGGAGTGAGCTTGGCCAGGGTGGGAGTTTTCCACATGGAAAATTCTTTTTTCCTCTTTTTTTTTTTTTTTTTAATTTTTTCTTTTACCCCAGAACTGCTGATCCATCTCAGCTGGAAATTCCACCCTCTGGAATCTGCTGTGTCCAGCAGCCCTGGTGACGGATAAGGATGGAACAACACTGATAACACCCAGGAGCAGAATTCCTCATGACCATGAGGACAGTGAGAACATCCAATGGTTTTTCCAGGAAAATTCCCCAGCCCCCAAGAATTCCGAGCTCAGGGAGCTCCCAGGGCACAGACATTGCCCCAGGTTTTAAATGTCTGGAATGTTTTTTTCCTTGTCTCATCCCAGTTGGAATCCACGCAAACAAAATCCCACCCAAGGAGCTCCTCAGCTCCAGCATCTGCCTGGAGAGATCCACTTCCTTATTTTTCCTTTGCTCTCCTGGAATTCACAGTGCTGTGCTCCAAATTTTTTATTAGGAAAAATCCCAAATTCCCACTTCCCTGTAGTGTTTTCCACAATTTTCACGGAATTATTTCCCAAACCCTCTTTTCCAGCTTGAAAATAGGAATTTTCCAGATGCCAAACCAGGATGGAACCCAACAACCCAAAACCACCCAGGGCTCTCCATCCCTACTTTGNACAACCCAGGACTCTCCATCCCTACTTTGGGGTTGATTTTTCTGGGATGAGGACTCAGATCTCTTGGGACAAAGGTTGTGGATCCCTCTGGAATGTTTGGGAATGGGATCAGAGGTGCCATTCACTGCCCTGGCCTGAGCTGTGGTGTCCCCAGCGAGCAGCAGCTCCCTCTGCTTCCTTTGCTCTGTGCTCCAAATTTTTATTAGGAAAAGTCCCAAATCCCCTTTTCCCTGTGGTGTTTTCCACAATTTTCACGGA
>VZRF01014540.1:2864-16515 GCA_013396875.1 Vireo altiloquus | reverse complement strand
TATCACGACCCCCGCTTGTACTTAAGCGGATCGTGACAGGGTCAACAAAACATCTACCTTGGATTTCTGAAGGGTGGACTTCAGCCTTTTAAGGACACTGATTCAGAGACTCCCTTGGGAAACAGTCCTTAATAACAAAGGGGTCCAGGAAGGTTGGATGTACTTTAAGAAAGAAATCTTAAAGGCAAGGGAGCAGTCTGTCCCTTTGTGCCAAAAGATGAGCCAGCGGGGAAGAAGACCAACCTGGCTGAACAGGGAGCTTTGCTGGATTTCAGGGGAGAAAAAAGAGAGTTTATGACCATTGGAGGAAGAGGCAGGCATCTCAGGAAGAATACATGGATGTCGGTAGGTCATGTAGAGAGAAAATTAAAAAGGTAAAAGCTCAGCTAGAACTCAATCTGGCCACTTCTGTGAAAGTTAATAAAAGTGTTTTTATAAATACATTGGCAACAAAACAGAGGTGTGAGGGACTGATTAATTTTAGAATAAGAATGCCTCAACATTGTTTGGATTTTATTTTGGACTGTTGGTTATAAATCTGTTCTTTCTAACTTTAATGGAAAGTACTAGAAAAGCTGCAGGTCTCTTGGCAGTACCAGCACGTGACAGCACATGCACAAAAAAGGCTGTCTATGGGGAACATTTGTCCTGGTAGCCTATCAGGGTGAAGAGAACCTCTCTCACTAGGGAGATTCTCCACATGACCCAATAAACCTTCCTTGGACAATCAGACCATGGGAGGGGTTACACAGTATATAAGCAACTGCCTCTGAGCCCTGAGCTGAGCCTCGTTCCCAGCCCTAGCCCTTGCTCTATCTTGCCTGCTCTCCACCAACCTTCCTTGCCCACAGTCGCTGCCACCGCCACTGTCCCAATCTTGCCCGCAGCCACTGCCGTCCCAGTCCTGCCTGCTGCCCACAGTTTGGCCCACTGCTTCTTTACCTGCTACTGCCACGTCTTCTGCCCAAGTGTCCATCACCAACCAAGCATCTCACTGACTGTCAACTGTGGGAGCCAAGTTGTTCACAGTCTTAGAATCGCGCTGCGAGTGCCACGCTGACTCACTTGGCTCACAGCACATGCATGCCACCTGTCAACCGAACATCAGTGGTGCACCCGCAAACACCATTGCAGTAACTCTCTCTCACTCTTTTCTCTGCCTTTTCTATTTTCTCTCTTCAGGGCCATTTATTTTCTTTTATCAATAAACAGTTCACAGGTGTAATACTGACCTCGTTTGTGTCTAATTTTGCCCTAGGAATCTTTAGAAGCCCCCCCGATCTCACTCTGGGATGGGACAATTAATGGTGTCAGAAAGTGGGATTCCTTTGGCAAAAAAAATTATACCTTGTGATTTGACACTGGCCAAAAACCAGGCACCCACAAAAGCCACTTGTTCACGACAGCTGGGCAGATGAGAGAAAAATTTAATTAAGGCTTTGTGAGTTGAGATAAGGACCGGGAGAAAACACTCCAAGGGCAAAACAGGCTCAACTTAGAGGTACAAAGTGAATTTATTACTAACAAAATCAGACGAGGATAATGAGAAGTAAAATAAGCCCTTAAAAACACCTTTTCTTCCCCCAACCTCTCCCTCCTTCCCACTGACAGAACAGGGAGTCAGGACGTGAGGGGTTTTGGTCAGTTGGTCACCCGAGGTTTCCTTCCACTGCTTAGGGAGAGGAGTCCTTCCCCTGCTGCACCGTGGGGGCCCTTCCCACGGGAGACAGTTCTCTGAACTTCTCCAGCATGGTTCCAATCTCATGAGCAAAAGTCCTCCCAAAACTGCTGCAACGTCAGTCCCTCCCACAGGCAAACAGTCCTCCCAAAACTACTGAGGCGTGAGTGACTCTTCCACGAGGGTGTAGTCCTCCAAGGACAGGCTGCTCCAGCCCAGAAGCAGGGGCCCCCTCTCTCCACCGGGGTCTTCCACTGGACCACAGCCTCCTCCAGGCATCCACCTGCTCTGGCGTGGGCACCTCCCCCACAGGTTGCAGGTGCATCTCTGCATGCCCCGTGGATCCCCATGGGCTGCAGGGGGACAGCCTACTTCACCATGGTCATCACTACGACCTGAAGAGGAACCTTGACTCTGGTGCCTGGACCACCTCTTCCCCCTCCTTCTTCACTGACCTTGGTATGGCCATGTCGTTTCCCTCATATGTTCTCACCTCCTTCTCTTCTCAGGTTAGAAAAAACCCATGTGTACTTTGTTTTGATTTTCTTCCTAAATATGTTATCACAGAGGTGTTACCAACCTCTCTAATTGACCCAGCTTTGGCCAGCAGCATGTCAATCTTCAGAGCCATCAGGGATTGTCTCTGCTGGACATGGTGGAAGCTTCTAGCTGCTTCTCACAGAAACCACCTCTATGGCCCCCCTGCTACTAAAACCAAGCCATGAAAAACCAACACAGCACTGAGGGAGCAAAGGTGTGACCCTCTCTGAAATATATTGTACCCGCAAATGACCTTGTAGAGGAGAACTAGACAGTCTGTGCTCTCGGAGAGTGTACCTTGAGCATTTGGAGTAACAGTGTGACCCTGTCCGAGAAGTATTGCTCTGTTTCTGAAGCTCTTTGAGCAACTGGCTTTGTCCCTGACACTGTGTCCTCTCGGAGAGTGTAGCTTGGGCGCTTGCAGTAACAGTGGGACCCTCTCCAAGACATATTGTGCCCTCTTTTAGCAGTTTTAAGGTTGTTTCTTGCGGTGCTGTCTCGGTTTTGAGACAAATGTAGAGGAGGAAATATCCCCTGATGGAAAGCAGGCCCCTCCCCCCACTAGGTTTGAGAAAGAAAATGTCTCGGAGGAAAGTGAAAAGAAAAAAACTATTTATTTAACCAAACAACAAAAANAAAAAATTCCGTCTCTCATCTCTCCCAAAAAAGAGCAGCGCTGAGAGCCAGCCGGAATCAACTTAAAGAAAAAAACCTGCCTTCTTCCTTATCTCTGTGTAACTTTGAAGAACACAGTGTTGTCTGGGCTGGGTGGTTTGTTCTCCTCCCCCCTTTCAGGCTCCGTTTAAAGACATAGAAAAGCATACAATTCACTTTTCTGGGCATGGGCGGACAATATAGGATAAACCATCAAAGGATAAACTCCAAGACAAAAGTCACTCTAAGACAGGTGCATTCTCCTGGAGGGTGAGAAATGGGCACTTGAAAACTTTAGGGTGTGACCCCTTTCGGGATGTACTGTGCCCTTAAACCAAGATAATTGGAGACCCATTGTGTGTTTCTGGGGAGTGCTTAGTTTGGGCACTAGGTAATTATAGGGTGCCACTCTCCCTGAAAAGTCCAGTGCCCTAAAATTGATAAGCGCTGGCAATGGACGTTATTGCTTGAGAGGAGAAATAGGACAGTGACCTGTCTCAACCCCTATTTAACTTTCTAGAGAAATATCAGGCTTGACCCTCTGTGCCTGGTCTTGAGTGGGCTGGAAATAATTGGCATAATGTACAGGGTGCCTTATACCGCATCATTGCGTTGCAAGTAAAAGTGAAAGCCAAACCGGGAAAAGGCAAAGCAGCCACCTGCCCTGTGTTAGGAGCTGCTTTAGCCACTGCTGTGGAAGAAAGGGCAGTGAAAAGGAAGAAAGTACAGCTGAGAGATGGTGGTAATTGAGTCCCTAGAGGGGCTGGTGCAATCCCTACAAGTTTG
This sequence comes from Vireo altiloquus, assembly GCA_013396875.1. Lineage (NCBI taxonomy): Eukaryota > Metazoa > Chordata > Aves > Passeriformes > Vireonidae > Vireo > Vireo altiloquus. The sequence continues at coordinate 12,857 of VZRF01014540.1, read as the reverse complement.
GATTGCAGACCTGTAAGGGAAGTTAGAAGATGAAAGAATGCAGAATTGTAACTTGCAGCATGTTTTAAGAAAGGAATTAGTCAAGGCATCTGACACGCCGCAGACACCAAGGAGTACTCGGAGGATGTAGGAACCAAATCAGTTGCTCCTGTTTATTCCTGGAAGGAATTAGTGGAGACACAGGCTGGAGTGAACGCTGTGCTGTGCTTTTGTCCCTTGGTAAAAATGGAGTATATATATGAAAATGACCAAGACCAGGTTCCCCTAATTACTACCAAGGAGGTGCTGTTTACAGTCACCGAATTAGCAGTTATAAAAGGATTTTGGTCACTACCCCAGGGAATTGGAAATGGAATACGTGTGGTGTGAGAAAGGTTCTCTCACGGCTTGAAATTTTTTAGAAATTTATTAAACAAAGCAAACACAACAACTGGAGACTTAATTTGGCTGTGTGCCCTAGCACAAAGCAAGATACAGCACTGGGTTTGGCTCAGCTAATCTGCAACCAGACAGAGCTCAAAGGCAATGACACCACATTTTATACCCCTCAAACCCCGCCCTATCACCTCCCCCAAACCCTCCCCTTCAGGTCGAGATGATTGGCTGGAGGTTGAGTCAGTCGCTTCTGTTGCCTTGTCACTTGTTCCCAGCTGTCTTGGGGCATGTTACAGGCTTCATCTTCATTGGTCTTCCAGAACATTCCAACATTCCCCATCACTAGCATACTTTATTAGCCCAAACCATGACCGTCATCAACTTTACTGATAAACGAAAAAAATCCAGGGATTAACCAAACCAAATCACAACTGTCCCAAACTCTAATTCCCCTCAACAGTTCATTATTCTAGTAAACAATAATCAACACTACATATTAACAATGACTCATTAGTTAATCAAGTGTGAAAGCCAATTCCAGCAGCCTGGTTTTTGACATGTGGCGAGTGTCTCTGAGTGGTAGGGACCAAATTCTTTTAAGCGAAAAGGAAGTAGAGGGCTACTGGAGTGACGGCATGTTCCTTACTACTTGGGACCACTGTGCTCCCTGATCACTGACCCAGAGGGCAGCTTATTGGGCTGGAGGGTTAAACCCCCTAGAAAGAGGGGACATACTGGCAATCGAAGGTACTACCAACTAGCTGGTGGAAAGCATTCAGAAAGTGGAGTGCATGCAAATGATGTATGATAGAAAATGGATGCTCTTTCAGGGGTCCCCTATGATGGTGCCGGTGGACCCTGAAAGGATTACCCCCTTGATTCGAGGGGTCCTCAACACCCTAAATCCAATCAGAATCCAGTTGCACATGAAGATCCGGGCTTCAGTTCCCCTAGAAAGAATTGCTGTTGCTTTGGATGGATCCACCCCTGTGGGAACCGTGCCAAGCACCTGGCATCTTAACCAAGATTAGAACAAGAGAATGTTGACCTTAAGGCCTTTGCTAATCTCTCTATTTGGTAAGAATGCTCTCTAAGTGGAAAACCACTCACGTCGTGTGCTTGATTTACAGTGACTGAACACAGTCACGTGAAGGGAGTGTTTGAGGTATGTTTTGTGTTATCGAATAGCAGAGATCCTGGAGGTCAAGTTAGAGGGAATGTTTATCTGTAAAGAACTTACAATAAAAGGGAGCTCGCGGGAGAAAAAAGAGGAACCTGAACCTGTGGAGCTCAAAAAACTGCAGCACTGTATCAGTGTGTTTTCATCGCCTACATTTGGAATTTTTCTTTGCATTTGAAATTTTTCTTTGCATTTGGTTTCTTCACCAGTATTTGGTGACCCTGACATGTATGATGCGATACCTAAAACAGGGGACTTTTCAACCATCCACAATCCGATGGGAGGTAAGTTTCTGGCACATCCTATAAAATTAGGACAGTGGTATTCTTTGAACAAAGAACTACAGGACTGTGTAGTCTAATATCGTGGGGCAAGGGGTGTCCCAAGAGCATTGACTCTATTTAAAAATGTTACAACAGATTCTCTGCACTGCTGGACATAAAAATTTCCATAAACAATTAGAACAACTTTTATTACTGATTAAAGAGCACTGTAATTGGTTTCCAAATGAGGGAAGTTTTGATGTTAAAGTATGGAAGCGTGTAGGAAAGCATTTACGAATACGTAAAGACCTGGCTTTTTCAATTCCTGATTATGATGCCAAAATGATTTTTTGCTTTTTCTTTTATACCCCTCATACTCTTTTATATAATTTTATATATTCTTAGTGCTTTTAGCCTACATACTTGTAACTTTCCAAGTCTGATAACTTAGCTGAGACCCATTGTACTGTTAAACCAAAAGACCAAACAGTCTGGAAGCCCCAGACACCAACGTCCTCTCCAAAATATATTTTTGTAAACTAAGACAAGCCCATCAAAAGGGGAAGGTTCCTCAGAATGGGGGTTTCACTCGAGCATGTCATTGAGAGATCTTTGATAAATATGCTAGTTTTGCAAAGCCTATAATTGTGTGTATTTCAGTGTGGTAAGAGTGCATGCATTTTCAGGGCATTCCACCTGGATGAAATGCTATATCCCAAGATCCTGAAATAAATACCGAGGTAAAAACCCCTTTTCCCCATAAACTGTGTTTTGGTTTTAATTTTAAGATCAAGGAAAGGCATCATTTGGTAATAATAACTTGAAGATTTCTCATGAGTGCTTTAGAGCCCCTGCATGCAACTGAGGCAGGGAATGATGAGAAGGATACTGATGAACCTGATAAGGATGTATTACCACCAGCTCTTGTTGGTCCTGAAAAGGAGTCAGACCTGTACCCCCCCTTAAAACAACCTTTACAACCACCTGACACTCCCCCTCCGGGTATTTAGCAAAGAACCATTTGCATCTTATGTACTCCCCCCCAGCTCCATCGCCCCAGGGGCTACATGGAGGGCAGGTATGTCTCCTGCAGCACCACCACCTCCTGCCACAGCAGCACCATACAGAACCCTGACAGGGTTCCCAGCAGCAGGAGCCTGGCATGGACAGGGGGCCTGGCATGGTGTTACAAACCGGTTTAAGCCCAGAAAAGCCAAGAAAACTAAGAGTCTGTGCATAAACTGGAAAGAACTTATAAGATTCTAAATGTCCCCAAAAACGAGATTAAAATCAAATGAGATTAAATGTTGTTGCCAAAAAATGGGTGTGTTTTATTTAATAGTGAAACAGGCAGAGAGAAGGAAAGAAAAAAGAAAGAAAGAGATAGGAAAAGAAATGTGCATGGGGGAATTGCCGGGACAGGAAGATGTGACAAGGGTTAGATGGAATGCATATCACCCATCCAAGGACCTCGATGACTCGTTGCTCTCCTCCATCTGGTCTTCCTGGTGGTGAAGGTCTCCCGTTGGTGCCATGACCATACGGCTACATGCTGCCACATGGCATGGCATGGCACAGCATGGCACAGCATGGCACAGCACACACCACACGCCACGCCGCCACACACCACCACCACCACCACCAAAGAATACAAAGTCCCGTGGATTAATATATGTTTTGGGCCAGGTGGGAAGGCCCATGTGCCTCTCTTGCAGGGGCTAGCTTCAGACACTGTTCCTTGCACCACTGGGAGTCTGTTGCGTCAGCTCTGGTGCTCTGGTGCAGGGTCTGAGGGCCGCTTTAGGGGGGGCACCTGTGCTTGGGCATGTCACCCCTTCTTCTGCGGATAAGTTTCTTTCCCCCCCTTCCCCCCGGGGGGGGGGAACCCCTCAGCTGGGCTCCAGTGCACAGTGGAGGCTGGGCAGTTTCAACACACCCAAAGCGTCTTCTCCCCCCACCCTTCATGCCAGGGTCTGTGCAGGCTGATAGCCTTGGGTTGTGGTCCACCCTGGAAGGTGTTAAATTTTGTGTTCTTTTGAAAGTCCCCTGGCTCAGAGTTGTTATCTTTATCAGCGGGCTGCTTTTGCGCCTTTGGTCCAAGCAGGGTGTGTTGTCTTCTTTGCAGCTTTTTGTAACACAGTTTTAAAAGCAGAAAAAATGTTTAACTCATAAAACTATAATATTTCAGTCTCTGACACATGGCTCGCCTTGCCCACTTCATCCTCACTCTGCTTCATGCTGCTGCCGCAGGATGCAGCAGCAGTGCAGCCTCGCTGCTTGGCCCCTCAGTGCAGTGCTGGCACATGGCCATGGGCCGGATCTGCCACCTGGGGAGCAGTGGTGGGGGCAGGCAAGCCTCAGTTACTGCCACACATTGTGTGTGCCCAACTCCGCTGGTGGCCAGGAGACACGCACACCTGCACTGGGTTGGGGAGCTTGGTGGGATGTGCCCGGAGCTCCTCAAATTTCCAGGGCTTCTCTTCCAACGGTGGGACCTCAAGAACGAAGCTGGGAACAGGCAAATGCACAGTTACTAATTTATGTTCTGCAACAGCAGGCAGCATGGGATTGGACTTTGCATTTGCTTCAGAAGCAATCCTTAAAAATGCTAGTGAAATAGTGCTTATTGATACTTGAGTTTGGGGACCTTTACCAAAAAGAATGGCAGGACTAATTTTGGGGGGATCTAGTTTCTCAAAACAGGGTGTATTCATATTACCGGGAGTGATAGATTCAGCTTATCAAGGAGAAACTAAAGTAATGGTTACCATTTTAACTGGTTATGCTGTGATTGCAAAGGGACAAAAGATTGCACGAATATTACTTTTACCTTACTGGGTGCCTAATTTTCAACCAAACACCTGGGACATTAAGGGTTTGGTAGTACGAACAGAATGATTTACTGGACTGCTGATATTACTAAGGATCAACCACTGCTAACAGTTCGGATTAGAGGAAAATAATTTATTGGGCTTGTGGATATGGGTGCTGATGTTTCTATTATTGCTGGCTTCAGGTGTTGCCAAACTGATTTTTTGCTTTTATATATTCTTCACATATACTTGTAACTCTGCAGCCTATTATTGTATAACTATATAAATTCGTAGCTAGCATTTTACCTACTCTTTTAGACAGAAAGACAAAACACATTCCTAAAGGTCCCTATTCTATTTTGCTTCTTCTGGGAACCAAGGACGAACTACCCTCCCAAGGCACTTTCCTATAAACTAGAAGAAGGGGGGTCCAGAAGAGATTGAACCAAGGAGGGGAATTACCTCATCACCTGTGTTTCTAATTGGGATTCTTGTCAATTATGCTAATTTGCTAAATTTATAAAACTATGTGGCGTGAGCATTTTTCCATACTTGCTCCTGGGGGCCTCCAATTAAAAACCAGATTTTATATTACTTCCTATATTAACATTGTCTCGAAAGTGTGTTGTTTTATTTCTAGATCTTTAAGGCATCAGGGGGATGGCCCTTAAGACTGACACACACATCTATAGCGGGGATAGGAGGAGTACAGATTCCTTGGCAAAGTGTGCATTTGTTGCAAGTGCAGGGGCCAAATAAACAGATAGGTTGGATTCAACCTTTTATTTTAAAAACGCCTACCAACTTATAGGGACAAGATCTCTTACAGCAATGGGACATGCAAATAGTCACAGGAGAGACAAATTTGTCCTAACAGTTGTGGAAAAAATCCCCCTGCTCAAACTTCAATGGTTTACATAAAATCCAGTTTGAGTAGATTAGTGGCTCCTGAAAGGGGAAAAGCTAATTAAGGCAAACCAGCTAGAACAAGAACAATTATAGGCGGAACACATAGTTCCTTCTGCTAGTCCCTGGAATATATCTGTTTTTATGATCCCAGGGAAATCAGGAAAGTGGTGTTTGTTGCATGATTTAAGAGCTATCAATTCAGTCATAAAACCCATGGATGCCGTGCAGCTGGGCACCCTGAACCCTACTTTACTGCCCAGGGATTGGAACTTGATTGTTATTGACTTAAAAGACTGCTTTTTTACTATTCCTCTGCACCCTGATGATTGTGAGAATTTTGCCTTTTCTGTCCTCTCAGTTAATAATGCCGAACCCATGCATTGATATCATTGGACAGTGTTTCCTCAAGGGATGATGAATAGCCCTACTATTTATCAAAATTTTGTGGCCAATGCCCTTGCACCTGTATGAGATCAATACCCTCAGAGTATCATTTATCATTATATGGATGATATTCTGGTTTGTGCACAGGATGATTCATATTTCCAAGTTACCATTCGCTATCTCATCCTTAATCTTACCCAAGATGGGCTACAAATAGTCCCTGAAAAAATTCAGAGAACCTCTCCTTGGAAGTATTTAGGATGGATACTGACTGAACGAAATGTGAAACCACAGCAACTAACTTTAAAACCCGATGTGAAAACGATTGTCAGGAAAATTAATCCACAAACAGCAGAGCTTTATGTCCAAAAAGGAGACAGAGGAGTCCTTTTACTTTTTTGAATAAAGGGAGAGGCCATGGGGCATTCCCTCGGGGTCTCTCAAATTTTTGGAGAGTGCTGCCTCCTTTTTATCCTAATTTTCAGGCCGCATTTCCCTCTCTCTTTTCCCATTGGCTGAGGTACATGAGAGGTACAGACTTCCCAGAACAACTTATACCTAAGATTCCCTTCTAATGTATAATCCCCCTCTTTAATTATTAATTCTTATGGAATTTATGTTTTTTTCCCATTGTTTCTTTCATCTTTTAATATCCAGTTTCATTTATCAGCAGACCTACAGTTTGTTTGTAAAGGCAAATATATTTTTTTTCCATTCATCAATCAGTGGAATCCTTCCCATTGTTTCTTTTATCTCTCAGTGCTAGTTTTATCTACCAGCATACCCACAGCCTGTTTGTAAAGAAATCTGTCATTCCTCTCACATTGAATTATTTATAAAAATTACTGGGAACAATTAACTGGGTGAGACCCATGCTAGGTTGAGCCACTCATCAATTGAAACATTTGTTTGATCCCTTGAAAGGAGACTCTGATTTCCCTTCTTGTTGGAGGTTAGGATTTTTCCTTTTTTTTCTTTCTCTCAGGCAATTTTTTCCCATTTGTTGCCTAAGAGATGATGATGGTACTTAAGAGAGACAAAAGATGTAGCCGAGGAGGAGGAGGAAGGATGCAGTTTGCTACCATCTGAGCTGGGGGGCTTTCTCTTTGGAAGTGCAGAGATACCGCAAGATTTTGACTGGGGGGTCAGGGACTGGGCTCAGTTCTTCACTCTCTCTCGCTCTCGGGACTGGAGGTGAGACGGGCTGCTGTTGCTGAGGGAAGAATTCACTGCCACAGCAGAGTTCTGCCCTACACTGCTCTCTCCTTGCTGTGGGTGAGCCTTTGCTTGTAAAAGCAGCCATTGAACTGGGACCTTATCAACACCCAACCTCACTGGAAAGGAGCCTCACCATCTACTTGGGTGCCTCAGGGGAAAACCTGGGACCCCCACTCCTCCCCCCCCTTCGAGGGAGCATCTCCGGGCTGTTTGCAGGAACCCAGCTGCCGCTGCACAGCCCCGCTGTCTTCTGCAGCTGCTTCAGGCTTTTTGCTACAGTTTAACCCAACACCTTGTGTCTGCCCGACACCCCCCTGCTCCTGGCACGGCTCCGGAGTTTGTGCTACACTTTGTTTGCTGCCCTGAGTCTGCTCGCCTCTGCTGTTCCAGCCCGCTTCTCCCAGGTTCCTGCTAAAGGCCATTTTGCCATCTGGAGGGGTACCAGGACCAGCAGCTCCTCTGAGTTTTTAAAGGAAGTCCCCTTTTTATCTCTTCTGCCAGCTCCCCCGCCATTACCCACGTGCAGACAGGCAGCTGAGTGACCCCTGCATCATAGCACCTGCCCTGCCCAGCTGGCAGTCAACAGTGCCCCTGATGGTTGTGGCCATAACTATACCAATGGGGAAATTGCTCGACAGACAAGAGAAGGCTGTTATTGGGTTTCTGGTTTAGTTTGTTGTTGCTGCTGTTGTTGTTGTTTGTTTGACTTGTTTTATATATATGTATATTCTAGTAAAGAACTGTTATTCCTTTTCTTATATCTTTGCCTGAAAGCCCCTTAATTTCAAAGTTATAATAATTTGGAGGGAAGGGGGTCACATTTTCCATTCCAAGGGAGGTTCTGGCCTTCCTTGGCAGACATATCTTTCAAATCAAGATACTTCTCCATGAATGTTATCTGAAGAAGCTATTTGGGAATTAGATATAATTAGCTCACGAATCTCTACCATAAAAGTGGACAGAATTGCACCAACTTTACTGGTTCACTTGTTTTTATTCCCTACTGCACCTTATCCCACAGCTTTAATAGGGCAATTACAGGGAGACAAAATGATTCAGTTTTCACCATTTTTAAACAAGAACGAGTCAATATAATTAGTGATTCTGAATATGTTGTTAATGTCATAACAAGAATACTCGGAGCTTTTATAAAGGAAATTAGCCATAAAGTATTGTTTGAGCTTTTTGTTCAATTGAAATCATTAACTGAAAAAAAGAAACACCCTCTTTTTGTCATTCATATATGGAGCCACACAAATGTACCAGGTTCCATAGCATAAGGAAATGCCAAAGTGGGTAGCTTAACTGTAGCTATGTTACAATTTGATTACGCGTGCTCATCTCACTCCTTTTTTCACCAGAATGCAGCAGGGCTGAGTAAGCAGTTTCATACTCCTTTATCTCAGGTGAAAGATACTGCCTGTTCCTGCCCAGACTGCCAGCAATTACCTTCACATTCTCCTGCTCTGTCAGTTAATCCCCGAGGCTTACAGTCTAATGAATTATGGCAGACTGATGTTACTCATATGCATTCTTTTGGTCGTTTACGGTTGTTCATGTTACCATTGATACATTTTCTAACCTAATATGTGCTTCTGCTCACACAGGGGAAAAAGGTGAGGACATCCATAAGCACTGGACTTGTTGTTTTGCTGTTATGGGCCTGCCAAAGGCTATAAAAACTGCCAACCCCCCCAGTTATACTTCTAAAAATACGCATTAATTCCTTCACCAATGGGGTGTGAAACATGTTGTGAGGTTCCCATACAATCGCCACGGCCAAGCCATGATAGAATGATGTCATTTGACCCTCAAGTGCATGTTATTAAAACAGAAAAGTGGGAATATGGCTTCTCAAGAACAATTAGATAACACAATATTTGCACTAAAGTTTTTGAACGTACATCATCAGTCTTGATCCCTGGCAGAGCGACACTGCTCTGAAGGTTTGCGTGAGCTGAACCAGTTTCCAAAAGTTTTATGTAAGGATCCACAACTGGGTGTGCAATGGCAAGACCCGACTGATTTGGTAGCACAGGGGAGAAGGTATACATGTGTTTTATCGCCAACAGGCCTGAAATGGTTACCTGCTCATTTGGTAAAACCATACCATGAGCTGGAAAGACAAGTCCAGCAACTCGATACCTCAGCTGAAAAGACTCAGTAGCAATAGAGACCTTGCACAACACCAGCCAGCAGCAAGCGGACAAACCCAGTGTCTTGGAGTGACTTTATGGTGTATCCTATATCATCTGCTTTATGCCCAGAAAATGAATTTTATGCCTTTCTGTGTCTTTAAACTGAGCCTGAGATGGGAGAGAAGAAGAAAAGCCAATCAGTTCTGTGTTTCAAGGTCACTACTTCTCTTTGTTGTTCTGCTGCTGTTGGGGAGCGATAGCTGTTCGGGCAGAGAGAGAGAGGGAGGAGGAAGCACCTTCTTGGCTTTTTCCAGCCAGCTCTCAGCTCTGTTTTCTTTGGGAGAAGAGACACAGTTTTATTTCTGGGACTTTGGGTTTCTTCTTGTTTTTCCCTCTTCTGGACTTGTTCAGAACATCAGAACATCGAAACCTCACTGAGAGGCTTCCCACCGGCCCGAAAGGGGGGTCCCCCAACTCTCCGGGGAGGAGAGAAACCACACCCAGAAGGACTCTAAACTTTTTCCCAGGTTTCTCTCCACAGCAAGAGATTTTATTATTTAGTATTATTATTCTTTTCCTATGTGTTTGTTAAATAATTTTTTTTTCCTCTTCACTTTCCTCCAAGGAAATTTTTTCCCTAACCTGGTGAGGGGAGGGGTAACTAAGACCTGCTTTCCATCAGGGGATATTTTCCTCTGAATTTGTCTCAAACA
>VZRF01014538.1:0-70137 GCA_013396875.1 Vireo altiloquus | reverse complement strand
TGTCTTTCAAACCAAGACAGTAGTTTATAACTAGCTGCTGTCGGATTAAATATTGGATTGTTGACGTTCTTTTGAAGGTAAATATCAAGAGAAAGTACTAGAGTAATGCCAGCATCTCTACTAAAGAAAATCACTTTGTACAGTAGGTTTCTAGCATGACTTACTGTGTTCTGATGTTATGATGCATTTATAGAAAAGCCTTAATTCATAAATGACATAATGGCATTTTAACTTATCCTCGATAATGCTATTTTGCAGTAAAATTCTCAGTCTCTCTCCTGTGTCACCTGACCACAAACTGTGCTTTGTTCAGACCTACAGCTGTGCTGCCTGACAAGCTCAAAGCCACATGGAACAGAAGTATTGAACTGCTGCATCCTTTCCCTAAACAGGTCAATCACCTTTGTTCTTTCTTTTCACCTTCTGCAAGCTCAACTCTTGAAATTAATAGAATGTCTACTTGAAAACTTTACCTTCTTTTATTTGGGTTGAAACTGGCAAGGGATTCCATGTGTGAAGGGAAAGCAGGAATGCAAGACAGGAAATATGGCTTCTGTCACTATGCAAGTCCTATTTCCATAGGAAAAAAAGCAAGTCACAGGGATCTATGGACAAAGCATAAATATCAAACCCTCCCTAGCCCAGGTCTCTGAAAATACAAGACACATTAGGAAGTGCTTTTTTATAATAGTCACATAGAACACTTTGTTGATAAAGTCAGTAAGCAGCATGATAATACCTTCAAAGTAGTGGAAGACAATGGCTGCTAAAATGACATTTATTAAATAGAAATTGTAGCTACTGAAGAAAAAGAGCTAAGACAAGTACAGACTGATGGGGGAAAGTTTATAGCCAGTTTGTCACAGCCCCAAACCCCAAACTGATTAAGGAATGACATAATGTGGTATCATGATCCCTTACCTTATGCTTGGCTGTGATTGTCCTCTGCCAAAAAATTCTGAAGTAGGAAAGAGGGTGTTTTGGAGATGAGAAAGAAAAAAAAGTTTGAATCTCAGAAAGAATCTCTTTGTGCAATAGTTCAGAATGCTGGAGACCATGATTGTGTATCCTTGGTCTGCCACATGATGTGTCTGACCACGAGAATTTTAAGCTTTCTCCAGTTTAATTTCTCAATTAATTTCTCATTGCAAAATGAGAATAATTCAGTAGCAAATAGTACAAACAAATACATAGATTAGATCAACTTTCTATGTTCACTTCAAATTAGAAGCAACTATTTCACCGCCCTAGAGTCAAATAATAAAGTTAAATAATGGTATTAAATTATAAAGACAGATAAAGCAGAAGAATCAGCGAGAATGAGAAACAAGAAATGTACCAAAGATTTTATGTCACTAGACAGAGATATAAAAATACATAAGATAAACTGATAGGTAAAATGGACATCAAGTTCTACTGGGCAACTGGTAGGTCTAAATATATCAACAAATACATACATTGAGCTATTACAGGTCTCATGTTATTTGTAGTTACTAGTTCTGTAGTTCTCACAGGCATCCTCAGGTTTTAAGTGACTTTTGTTTAACTGCTTTCTGTGTCACATGATGACACAAACTGCTCCTGAAATGCAGCCAACCTCTAGAGGAGAGCAGTTGCTCTTGTGCAGAGTTGCAATCCAAATTAGGTCTGGTTTGGGTTAGCTCAGGTGTCTCCAGCCACTTGAGCTTTGCACAAATACTACAACTGAGAACACAGTGAATGGACTATCTTATTAAGTCTCTGATAAGGGAAGAGAAGACAATGAAAATGGAAGGCAATATGCTTACCATTGTTGAAGGAAATGTTTGAAAGCAACTTATAAAGTAAGGAAATAGAATCTTTGAAAGAGTTGAATAAAATCTAACAATTTCCTTATTGAGAATCTGTTGAACCACTTTGGGCATGTTGTGAAAATTATAATATAAAGAGTCATGTTCAGGGCTTAAGCAAATTATTAAGGACCACTGTGTGATAAATCACTAAAGCAGGTTAGTAACATGCACAATTTCATTCAAGGCAATGGAACTGTTAGTACTCAAAGATAAGGTGTACCTCAGTGCTCCACTGGCTCAGAAGCTCATAGGTCAGTGGCAGAAGTGCTGCTATGGGCAGGTTCTTCAGAAGGTGTGTGCTACACCTTTCTCTTACTTCCCCCTAATGTGTAAGTTACTATGAAAGGCAGGATGTTATGATAGATGGACAACTGGTCTGATCCAACAGGTTGTTCATGTGCTTATATTTTCCTGTGAAGAGCAACTTGTCAATGTTTTGTTTTCCTTTCTCTGTAGTGCATAGAGGAAAAAGGAATTATGAGCCCTATCTTCTGCATGCACTGTTTGACTTCGCTGAAAACAGGAGAGTTGTAGCCACTGGGAAATGTCAATTACAAGACATATATATCTGAGGAAAAGACAATGAAAATCACCTTCTAAAAATGTTACATAGTATCCAGGTTTTTTAAGTAGCCAGGAAAATAATTTCATTCTTCAGCAATGATGTCACTGTGCTTGTAGTCCAAATGGTGTTCTCATTCTTGGCAAAGAACATTAAACAAAGAATGTATGGTTTTCAAATGCTACTCAGATTCAGTAAAAAGCATTTATGCAAACAGAAGATGTTGTGTCTAGAAACTGTTGTTTATCTTTAGATTGGAGCCATGTTAATAGTTTTAATATGCTAAAATGTGAGGTCCTAGATGCATAGAATAATCAAATTCTGTTCATCTGCCTAAAAGCACTGTCATCCTGTGACCTGAATTAGGATTGTGCTGAAGCCTCCCCTAAGTGATCTGTGCACAAATGAAATATAAGAGAAGTTTTTTTTTCATTCTTACTTTCTATGAAAAGTATAGTTGTCTTTATCAGTATTAGCTGTATTTTTTTTAAAGTCTAGAGAAAATATATGTATAATACATGTAATTGTCATCAGGTTGCACCAGTATACAAATCTACTGGTTTTTTTGGGTGTTTTGTTTTTTTTTTTGTTTTGTTTTGTTTTGTTTTTGTGTTCTGTTTTTTTTTTTTTAATGGAGTCTTGAAGGAGATTTACATTCAAGAGACATTGTGAGTTTTGGTTGAAAGTGGTTTATGTCCACATCTAAAAGTACTAAAGTCAACCGTAGGATCTCAGTGGTTTTGGTATCCTCTGTTTTCTTATGAGTACTTATGACTTAATCAAAGAATATGATGGTACTGAGTGTGAATATGTAGAGTTATTTTCACACTCATGTCACGGAAAATAAACAGAGATTGAAGCTTTTAGCTGAGAATATTATCCCTAAGACTAGGTAAGAATACATAATTAGATATGAAGTAAAATGAGCAATGCATTCTTGTGATGATTTACTTGACTGCCAACATGAATTTTCAGTTTTAGCTTTTCTGGTTTTTTTCCTAAACAATTATATTTCATTATAGGACAGTGTAGGGTGCCATTTTTGCATGGGGCTGTCCTTTTGTATGTGGAAGTTATTCCCAGGAGGATGACAGAGCATTCTAACAGATTTCCCAGAGCAGTTGAGTGTTGATTCTCAGAGATACTCAAAATTCATCTGGATACAGTCCTGGGTGACTAGGTCTAAGTGGGTCTATTTTGATTAGGGAGTCTCCAGATGATTTCCAGAGGTTGCTTCCAAACATAACCATTCTGTAATTGCATTTCTTGCCTCTAAAAAAACGAAGGGAATATATTTTTTCTTCATTTAAAATGTTCCTCTGTGTACTTATGTGTCTTTTATCTCACTATCACTGCAACATTCAGAGGAACAGAAGGAACATCTGTATGTCAGCTATGTGCCAGACTGTTCTAAAGTGCAACCTCAGGGCCATTTGGATAACTGTGGTAATTTAGCAAGGCAAGTAAGACTTTATAAGCCATTTCTGAAGTAATATACAAGCAAAATAGATTGTTGGTTTCCATAGGTTGGTTTGTCCTTGCTTTCATTTGTTCTTCCATGTTATTAAATTAGTCTCAAAAGATCTTGGACAGAGAAATGAGAAAGAAAAAACATAAAATAACAAAAAGGAGGAGAAGGAAAAAAATTAAGTAAAATGAAAGAAATGTTAATTTAATACTATAATAAAATTTATGCTGCCTACTGAGAACAAAAAACTCTGATGGAGTAAAAATTCTTCTATGTAAAACCAGGAAGTTTTAATCCCTTCTGGGAAGAATTTAGGATTCCAAAAGTCTTGTAACATTGTTTAAATTTACTCAGTAGTGTTATTCTGGACGGAATTAATCATTCTGCCTTCATAATGAGTCCACCTATATACAAATATGTATACAAAGCATTATACAAATTCTCAGAAATTACACATTCTTGGTAGTTGCAGGGGAGCAGAACCAGTATCTTTCTGTCTTTTAGGAAAGATAATAGGAAAAAGCACTGTGCTGGTTTGAAGGTAAACCAGTGGGAGGAATTAACTCCACACAAACATATTGCGAGAGATTCCAAGTTAGAACTACAATTTAATAAAAAAAAAAATCACAATAAAGGCAACAGTACAGAAACACTGCCTTAAACCAAAAAAAGTCAGATTATGACCTGGCACCCTGTTGGTCAGGATGGTGGCAGCACTCCTATTAGACTGATAGATGTGGTTCAGTCAAAGCGGTGATCCTGTAGAATGGTCTGGCTCTTCTCTGGAGGTCCAGTGGTGGTGGTTAAGAGCTCTTGTCCTCTGGGCACCTGTGGGAGTAGGTAAACCCACTGCGGCCCTGCCGTGGAGGGAAGCCTGCTGAGAGATAAGAAGGATTGCTCAATTGCCCGGCCAGACCCCTAGATAAGAAAGTTCTGGCTCTGGGGAGGAAAAAGGGACCCACAATTCTCTGGGAGATTGTGTAGATATGTTGTAACCCATTGGCTTGTACCTCCTCACACCCACCTCTGTGTCCCTACAAGAACCCCTGTATTTTCCCCAGACCCCAGGCAAGTTCCGTCCCTGGCTCCCTTCACTGGGTACTTTGATAATAAAGCTACCTCTTGCGGAATTGCCAAATGAGTCTCTCATCTCTCCTCCCCGAGCCGGCCTGGGGCAGCCTCACAGGGCAAGAGCTGAAATCACTGAGCTGAATATCACTAAGAGCTGACAGCCTGCAGAGATGCCCCTGGCAGCCGAGGGAAGGCCGCTGACCCCCTGGAAGGCTTTCTCCTCTGAGATTCCCTCTCTGGGGTGGTCCCAGCTTCCTGGGCCTGAGCTACAGACCCCAGACCGGCTGCTAGAGGCACACAGTGGTGGTATTGTGGCAGCTCAAGCCCCAGATTATATACAGATGGGAATGTTTGGTACCTCCCCCATGGCGGGGCATTTCGCAGTAGGATGATGTAATTCTATGAGTCATTCTGGGAAGTCCTTGATGGCCTATTAGCAGAGATGGCCTCCCTTCAGGCTGAGTGTGCATTGGGCCTCTGTTGCAAATGACCGACCATTAACAGCTCATCAGAACTGTGAGGTAGGTGGTTATAGAATAGATACCTTTCATTGTAACCAAGACAAGGACTCCAAGGTGCATAAATAGTACCAACAGGCTGCAATCGAAGCAGTCCTGTGAGACTGAGAAGGAAAGGTACCAATGTTTGGAGACAGGGAAGGCGGGTTTTTTTGTCCTCTGCTGCTGTGAGACCCTGCTCTCCTCCCGCTGAGGTAGATTATTCCAAATTGTTTTAGAATATGAAGAGCAAATCTATAACCTGGTGGAGTCCCACCTTCCTGAGAGTATGGAGACAGTATCACTTACAATTTGAGGCAGCCATGAAGATCTGTAGATTCTCCACAACTTGCTGTTTAAACTGTGAGAACAAAAAAAAATCCATTTTCTTCCATCTTTTCAACTTGTGTTTTTTTGTATTCAGTGATAGACTCCAAGATCTAGTTGCTTATTTTCTGTTGTTATAATAGGCCTCTTACACAAAAATGTTAATTTGCCCATGTCACATTCCAGTCCACAAACTCTTCCCAGTGATTAGGAAATAATAAACTTTCCTAGAGCATGATACAAAATCTTTTTATTATCTATAAAGCAATCTTCCTCATATAAATCTGAATTTTCTGTTTCTGAGAATCTGAGGCAACTGTGTATGATCATTTTGGAGTTTGCTATGCCAGTTACTAATTTAGCACTAATATTTTTTTGAAAAAGTGCAAAATAACAAGCAATGATGCTTTCTTCATATGTATTTATATCTCAAATTTGGAGTCTTAATTTTGTCCAAGGTTGAGAAATCTGTGTATTCTTTCTCTCACCGGCTACCTGTCATCTAATTAAGTAGTTACCTGAGATCAGATAAAGCCATTCAATGTGTATATTGAATTTGGCCCAGTCTGTGAAAACAATGTACGAGAGACAGATGTGTGATAGCACTGGGAAAACAAAGGAGCAATTTAATTTAGTTTTAAAAAGTATTTTAGGCAATCTAGCTTCCTTTTTGCCTCTGTTTCTTTATTCTTTTTAGCCTTTAATGCTTGCCCTAGAAGATTTTTGATCTACAGTGATTATACCAGTTTGGTTTATAGAAATCGCTCAGCAGAGTTAAATGTAAAAAGAAGTTGCAGTAATGCAGTTGGAGTAACGTGGAGCAGGAGTGAGTGATTTTGATGTGCCGAGGTAAAATCTGGTTTGCAAATGTGACAGTGTGCTGAAGAGAGCAGTGTGTGACACATACCCCTGACACTGGCTCCCTGGAATGGAACAAAACACAGGAGCGTCACTGTGGGAAGCATTTGCCATTCATTGCTAAGGCAGGTCAGGTTTTCTATTGTGCAGAGAACAGTCGTTACCTAATGGTGAGGTACAGCATTTGCACTTGGAGTTACAGGGTTTGGGTAGAAAAAGGAGGGATTTCCTATGGGATTCTTCACTTACAAAAGTTTCTTCTTAAGAAGATTCTTGTCTTTTGGAAAATTCTCTCATCCCGCATTGTATGGTGCAATGAAGAGGCAGGTAATTTGAATTTCAAACGTACACTGGAGGGAGATAAGCCTACATTATCAGAGACAGCTAAGTTTTCCTAATGCAGCAGTTTAGTAGAAGCATAACTGGTGCAGAATTTGGGCTTTGTGCTCACAGGGATGTTAAAACAAAGGATTGTCTTTCCACGCTCAGTTCTTACATCTGGGTATAAAATGTTATGGGGAACTGAATATCTAATTGCTGTACAGTAGCAAGATAGATTGAGTGGAAAACAGACACTGGCACAGCTATTTGATTTATTTGAATGATGTTGAATTGATGCTGGGTTTTGCTAATATTTTAGACAAAAAATATTTTTTCGCTAAAGTTGTTTTTTCGTTGAGATACCCTGCAAACAAATCATATCTTTAACCCACTGCAGTCTCAAATGATTAGAGCAAATTTTAAGTTAAAAAAACAAGTGAAAAACAACCACACAATTTTTTTTCTATGCCATGGTGTTCAATTGTATTATTAATGTAACTACTAAAGGCTAAAATGTTCTTCACTCAGGTGCACAGCTTTTATTGACAAAGTCCCAGCAATTGCCCTGAAAATATTCTGATTTTCATCCTGTTGCTTTTCATCCTGCCTTGTATCCTTGCCAACTGGATTTACAGTACGGATGCTTTAATTGGAACATGCTCCTCGCTGTCATGAGTAGTTTTCAGAGCAGTATTTTCCAAGTGTTTGTGACACTTACCATATGGTTTCCAACTTCAGTGCTGGCCAAAGCCTGGCTGTCACCAACAGACATGAAGAGCACAGCTTCAGAAACTCATATTCTTTATCCCTTGTGACTTCCATCAACTTCCTTTTGCAAAAAATCTGCACTAAACTACTCTTCATTAAGAGGAGAAATTAAAATCAAGTGTTCTATACAAGTAAAACTGCTGCCCACACACAGGACAATGATCTGCATCTTCTCTGCCAGCAGTGTTTGTCCTTTTACACCCCTTGAATTTACTTTACAGTTCCTTTGATGAATGACTTAGGCTTGATATTGATAAAAGAACCAAAAACTAAAGATACTAACAGGGTAAATGGCTTGGCTGTTTTTACTAACAAGACAACTTATTTTTGTGAATACTCCCATCTTTCTGTTAGCCTGTCTTCCATTTGTGTGTTTACCTCTCACTGTTGCTTTCTGTTGTGAATTTTAATCAGGAGTATTTTGGCCCATGTATGCTTTTGGCCTCTAAAAGGAATTCTGTTTCCCATTTTGCCCTACGTAGCAGAGTTTTAAATATACTTAGGTGCTAATTCATGTTGAATTCAGAAAGAATTAAATACCTTTATAAATATGGCTACTCAATATAAATAATAATTAGAAATTTATCCAATACAGTCGGGAATATAATGATCCAGATCGTATTTTTTTACTCATCTTTGATTTTGTATCATACATAGGGAGCTTTCATGGATGGGCCTAGTAGACTTGTTTTCCTTTAGATAGTAGAAAAAGAGTATCTGTTTAGGTCATGCCTTCAGGTGACTATGAACCAGTGTTATATGAAGAGGATACAGGATGCTGTAGCTGGCTGTGGAACACTGGCTGTGGGTTTCACTTTAAAAAGGTAACTGTAATGAATGCAGTTATTTTTAAATCAAATTCTTTCATAGGGAAGGAAAATATTCACAGTTAAATGCTCTGTTTTTCCTTGCAGGTTTTTGCAGGTACTTTTTTCATATTGCTAGAAAGGGTTCAAAGAATGAAACGAATTTTCTTTCTAGACAACTTTAGTTCTCCAGGTTTCTAGGTTTTCCTAATGAATTAATTAGTCCTTTTTCTTTTATGAATTAAAGAAAAAGAATGAATCATTTGACTATACATTTTTGGTAAAGGTGATTTTGGCTTATAGAATGGTACGTTAAAGTACAAGCCAAGTAATCCAGTTTACCACTGATGTAAATAAAATCATTAAGGTTGGAAAAGGTCTCTGAGATTATCAAGTCCAAATCAATGCAGCTTCATAGAATTATGGAATTGTAGAATGTCAAGGGGTTGGAATGCACCTTAAAGATCACCTAGTCCCAACCCCCCTACCATGTGCAGGGACACCTCCTACTAGACCAGGTTGCTCAAGGCTTTATCCAACCCAGCTGTGAACACGTCCAGGGATGGGGCAGCCACAGCATTCCCGGGCAACTGCCTTTCTTTCTTTGCCATATTGCCCCACATTTGTAAAAGACTACCTGTTTGGGTTTGGAAATACTAATTTGTTCCTTTTTGTAATGTGCAGTGATCTGTTCCATGCAGAATTCAGTTATAAATTCATAATAAAAATAGAAATGTAGAAACCTAACTCAATCTGATATACATAAGAGAATCAAGAGACATCTGCCTTATGGTCCTCTGGGTGATCTTTCAGAAGATCAGTGCAGTTGTGGACCATGTTATTTCAGACCATAGTCTGTGTAGATATGCAGTGCATTTAAAGAGGTCTGTCACTGAGAGCTTTTAAGAAAATTTATCAGCATAGACCAAAAAGGAAGGTCCTTGCTTAGCTAAACAGTCACCCAAAATATTGACTGAGGAGGGTGAGTCTAAAAAAGTCGTTTTTACAATGACTGATCATCTGCAAATTTCAGCAGTGGTCTGTGCTAAGATCTACTCTCCTCAACGTACTTATAAATAACCTGGAAGCAGATGTGAACATTGAGATTAAAAGTTTGGAAGATACTAAGTTATTCAGGATAGAGAGAAGAAGGGAAGATGGTAAAGAGGAGCTTATAGAACTAAATGACCAGGCAATAAAATGGCAGCTGAAATTCAGAGTAAATAAATGTGAAGTCATATACATGGCAAAAACAACTCCGGAGTCATATAAAACTGAACCAGCTGTTCCCACTCAAGAGCAAGATTCTGAGTTTATGATCTTAAGTTTCATAAAACATTGATTCATTGCTCAGTGACAGTCCTAAAACCAAATCAACTCTTTGGCATTTTCAGGACTGAAAACAAAACAGAGAACACCATTATGCCACCATGTACTTTTATAGTTCAATTGTGGTTTTTTGGATACTGTGCAAGTTCTGATCTCTTGATCTCAAAAAGGAATTTATTAAAACTTTAAAATATTCAGAAAAGGGAAAAAAGGTAACAATGTTATAGAGTTTCTCCAGAAGGGATGGATTACTAGGCTAGCCATTTTTAACTTTGAAAAGGCTGATTTAGAGGGCTGATAAGAGATCCACAAAATCCTGGCTTCTACAGGGATAGTTGATACAGGTCAGCTGTTCACTCTCTTTTCATAGAAAAATTAAGGACCATCAAATGAAACTGGCTAAGCTGACTTCAGAACAAATACAATATGGCAGTTCTTTAACCAAAGAGTGGTAGCCCCATGGAACTGCTCACCAGGAGGCATTGCAGATGCTCATATTTATGTGGATTTTAGGGGGAAGTGGACAAACACTTAGAAGAGGAATCCACTAAAGATTACTAAACAGAAAAAAATTCATTAAGTTCAGGAAGTTGTGTGATCTGCATATAATTGGAAACTGAGGGACTTCTGAAGGAAAAGTCTGTTTTTTCTCTGTTGCTCTTCACTGAGTATCCACTTATGGCTACTGCTAGAAAAAAGATACCAGTCTAAATGGCCCCCTGGCTTGAATTCCTGTTCCTAAGAAATGCAAATAAAGTGTTTCTTTTTTAAAAACAATAAAGGCCAAAATCACCTTTTTGGGGCATGTGGTGCACTGTATTATCAGCCTATTTAGATATCCAAGCAATTATTTAGAGCTGATATTTTCATAAAATACTAAGGGACTTGATGACTTCCAAAATTACTTAAAGGGACTTAATGGCTTCGAAATCTGACCTAATTGCAGACATTTAATTGTATTTATTGTCTTCGAAAACTGGGGCATATAAAACTGTACAGAAAATATCAGAGAGTACTGATCACAGTAAAAATTACATTGACTTTGGCACTTTAATTAGGGATTTATGTCTTTTCTTTTTTAAGGTTATTAATCTGCCATACATATTTTCAATATAGCGTGAGTAGAAACTCATGTTTCTTATTTAAAAGCCTGGATTGAGAAAAATCCAAGGAGTTCAAAACCAGTTGAGGTAAATTGTGACTTTCCAGAAAACATGACTGTTCCATAAATGTATTATGTTTTTCAATCAATCAGAATAGTGCTTTCTTAATTTGCTGACTCATGGCAGTTGCTATAACACTCCAGAATGGGAAACCCTTTAGAAGGGTTATTTCTGAAGAATCAGCTAGGGCTTGGTTTTTTTTTTTCAGCTGAGACTCCACAACAAATTATGTGGTTCCTTAAGGCATATATTTCTTAAAACTACCCAGTTTAAGATCTAGAAGAATATTGCTGTACAAGATTATAATAATACTTTCAAATATGTCATCTGAGAATTTATGTATGAATGGGCATCCCCAAAGCATATGTGTTAGATTAACATTCAGTCCACCACAGCTGCAAAGCACAGTTTCCTTTAATGGATTCTAGGGATTTAAGAAAAGTATATTTTGCAATATTAACTTCATCTTAGTTATATTAACAGCAATTAATCCTCCTTTTTGTTTGACTTCATGAGATTTATGCAAGTTTAGCATTTTGAAAATAGTATTGTTATATTAGCATGAAACTACTAATGAAGGGATAAACAGAAAAATCACTCTTCACTGTCTGTTCAATGAAAATTCCCTGTCTATCCAGATGCTAGCATGCTGTCCATCATTAACATACCTGCTTGGTTCACAATTAAGTGAGGCTTATAGCTGGAACCCTAGAACTCAAATTCACTTTAAGATTCCTGCTGACTGATTATGAAATTAATATATTTTTATATATGCACAAGTATATATTATATCTAGCAATCCAGTACACCATTTCTGACAAAATTAGGAATTTTCTTACTAGACTAAGTTTTTTGCTCATATTATTTGTTGTTTGCAGTATATATTGACCCCAAATAATAAAAATCATAATCTTCTGTAAAATTAGCAATGCGCTTTAGTTCTTAATGTCAGACTAATGTGTGATTAAATAATATCACATTGTATGTGACAGCCTATTTCTTGCTCTGCCTATCTAGTAAATAATAAAGTGCAAGAATTCAAAATTTTTAAGTTGGAATAGGAGTATTTTTGAAGCTTGGAGGGAAGGAGAATTTTGCTCCCAACATCAGTGCATCTAAGACTCAAGTCTAAATGACCCCAGCAGCACAGATCATAATTTTGTTATTTTAATTTTTCTCATCCTTTAGCTATAATAAACAATGGTAGTAGCCAGTTTGCAGGATGGCATTTAGAATTTCTTTTGTATTCTATCATATTAGTTGAATCCTCAGACAGATTGCATCACTTCCTGTGTATTGGGCTTTCCTTCATTCATTTGTTCATTCATTCATACAAGTTTTCTTGTTCAGCTAAGAGCACTGTTCAGATACTTTGGAGTTTTTAAATACTTGTGTTTAAATTCCTGTTGAAGAAGAGATTTGTTTCCTAAAGTAACATTTGCCACTTTTGACATAACCAAACCCTTTCTGTCTTGCCAACGGATGGTATGTGTTTGGATTCAAGCAAATTGCCCAAGAGGCTTCACTATGTTATCTTTCTTGTACTATTTAAAAATTTAAAAATCAGAGAGGCTAGTCAAATCTGTTCAAAATTTAGATTCTAAAGGGGCTGTAGAGGGCTGGTTTAGGAGCAATGAAAATTTTAGTCTAGAGAAGAAATTGAATTGCCTTGTTTTCTTTGCCCCACAGGACAGATTGGAGACCTATGCCTGTGTGGATGTCTTTTAATATGAACTGAATGTAGTCTCAGAATTGTATTTCTGATCAGCATAGCAGATTTATTTTCCCTGTTCCTCACTGGGAAGCCAAACTGGGTGTTTAGAAGGAGACACAATAGGGACAAACAAAAACATTTATTTTGAGATGTTTTGGTCTTTTTCTTCTTTGCTTTGTACTTCAGGAAGATTGGGAGAATAGTAAGAATGCGATGATGATTTTCATTCTTAAGGTAATTTCAGTGTTAATTTCCATAATGAATTTAATGTACAACTCATAACTAACCATAACTACGAGTGATGCTTTGAACACTGTGGATGCTGCAAGGCCAGACATAGCACTCCTCCCTAAACATTGATGAGGAGACATTCTGAGCTTGAAAGGGTACTTGGGGCACTTCCTTTGAGACCCTGAAATATCCTCTAAGACAGCTTGGTAAAAATTTAGTGTCCTTACTTGCATGTTCTACACAATTGTTACAAGAGGATGGCAGTTTGCTTTTTTCCATTTCACATACATTGTTAAGCCTTCTCAGCTCTTCTGTTTGGAGACTTTATATGAATCCAATACAGAAAACAGGGATTAAACTAACAGAAAAATTACAGAATAGTTTTAAAATAACATGAAGATGAGTTCCTGTTAGAATTCAGATGCAGCTTCTTGTTGCACTAAGTGAAAGATTTACATTGATTTTCTTTCAAGTGAAAAGCTCGGTTTTTTGGTGAAAGTTAATTTTAAGTTCCATCTCACCTTCTCCCGAGCTAATGCTTCCAAAGGGATATACCTGCCATGAAGCCCAGGGGCTGCCTGGCTCCCACAGTACGTCGCAGTATGCCAAAGACCTCTGTAACAGGAAAGGGAGCCAGAGTCTCTGGTGTTACCTGTCAGAATAATTATAATGAGTCACTTTTGTCACTATGGATCTAATGACAAAAAGTGATTTTGAAAGCAAATATGGGATCTTACTATTTAAAACCTTTCTTTTCAGAAGCAGTGTATTTCAACTGCATGATTCAAACATAGATCTCAATATTCACAAGACCATGAAGTTAAGAATAAAAAGAACTTAACCATTAATAAATGACATGTTAAAATAATAATTATATGGTTAGTTAGTACATGTGTACATATCAACTGCCTCCTAGTTTTCATTTTCTTTGAAGGGCAGAGTATGTCTAAAATAATCTCTGCAACAGAAAATGTTTCACATAACTTGGACTGGATCCTATTTCCTATGAAGTAAGGAGAGTTTTGCAGTAGATTTCAATTCACCCAAATTCTTATACAGTCATTTGAAACAATGCAAAGAAAATGAAAGAAAACCCCCACCGTTTTCCGTCTTACTTACAATTAGCACCAGAGCTAATGACTAACATGAAACACAGGGAAATGGATAATAAGGCTCATAAAATACTGTCATTGGGAGCATTCCAGAATTTGTATGTGCAATTACATATTTTCTTTGTATTGTAGGAAAAAAGCCTTATAAATTTGAAGTAAACATTTCTAATGGAGCACAAGTGGTAATATCTTAGTTAAATAATTGGCCAACAGTGAGTGCTCTCTGGCAGTTTTGACCATTTGAAATGTGTTGAGAATTGTTAGTTGACTTCAATGGTCTCTGGTCTAAGCTTGCATGTAAATGTGTAGAACTGTCTCGATTCTTTGTAATTTGATCAGGTTTTTTTAAAAGACTGGATTTCAAATTAAGTATTTGTGTTTTAACACAGTGTTTTAGCCCTGTGGGCAGGAAGTATCTCTGTTGATTCATTTAGTGCAACTGTTATGTAGTTAGCTCAGTCCTTCTAATAGAAATTAATGGCAATGTTCCTGCTGATTCCAGCAGCAAAAGCAAATCTACATCATAACTAATGGCAATTCCCTTTTCCTTCCCTCTCCAAATATTGTGTTTATTAGAGAAAATTAATTTTAAAATGTTCTTTAAATAGTGATCTGCTGAAAGACATTTAACTCCTTAAATTTAGTTTTTAAATGTCAGATGTTAAGAAACAAAAGACACTGATTAATCTGCTTCTCTTTTCAGTTTTCAATTCATCATCTGTGCTTAGGCTGAATCCCTGGCTAAAAGGGAGATATTTACATGGTACTTGGTGTATTACAAACACTGCTTTTAGAAAGACCTATATTAATGTAGTTTTCCTGCTTAGGTGTATCCTCTGTGCTTTGCGTGGTACCAGTTAAAGCTTATTAACACACAACTGAAATGAAACAGCCTAGAGAAAGAGGCTGTTGTCAGCTCCCACATGATGAATTTTAACTTCAGGCATCTCTGTGTAAATCTCTCTGCTAACCTGGTCCCAATTAGTGACATCTGGGACCAGGTTTTCTTGTATTTGAAGCAGAGGCTGTAAGAAGTTTTTACTCTGAAAAAAAAAAAAAGCATAAAAAAAGGAGATGGGAAATGTGATAACAGAAAGAACTTTAAATCCAAGTCCTACATTATTTTACAAGCAGTGTCAAATATTTAAGTATTACATCTCAGCGTAGTGCATTATACCATGATGTGTTAAATGTCTGACTTTACAGTGATTGGTGTTATTCCAAGTCTAAGTTTCAAGCTTTAAAAGGTTTTTCTTTTCCTTTTTTTTAATAAAGAGATGAACGAGAGTATCTTTGAAGACACACTAATAAACTTCCTGCCTTACATATAGAAATACATAGGATACTGCACCTCCTTTTTTCCCCAAGAGTTGGAAATCCTCTTCTGTTGTAAATTGGCACAATTTTGATGAAAAGAGTGGAGCCATGAGGATTTAAATGAGCCATGAGATTAAGAATCTTGACATACAGGTATTTGTGCTTCCATCGCATGTTTATTTATGATCTTTTGTTTTTCTTCATGCCATGGATGAGTTTTAAGACTCTGTATCTGTTCAGTCTTTCCNCACTTTTGTTTTTCTTCATGCCATGGATGAGTTTTAAGACTCTGTATCTGTTCAGTCTTTCCCTGAAATTATGGTTGGAGTGTAGGAGTCTGAAGGCAAAACCATGTAACTTGCTGAAGTGCACAAAAGATCTTTTAAACAAGAATTCTTCATTTTGAGAGACACTGAACATTACCCTTCTGTGCTTTTCAGCTGAAATTGGAGATATGTTGATCCAAGAACCAGGCCAGCATAACAACATACGCATAGATACATAAAGAATCAAAAAATCAAAGAAACACATGCTCAAACTTGGCACTTTTGTGGTGTTTCACTAGTAATTATGGTGTGCTTTCCATAGGCATTAGGGTCAAAAGAGAAGGTGGTTGTGTTTGTCCCAGAAAACACTCTGTTCTTGAGATAAATGAGAGTGTCTAGACAATTAAATATCTAAATGTAATTTTACATGCTATAGTGACAGTTCCAGTTCCATGTTGCAAAGTGCAAAACATCTATTCCTTCGTCCTCTGAAGTAGAGAAAAGCACTCTGAAAATGCCTCCAAATACAACCTGGGTGGTACATGGGAATGCCAAAGCCAAGATTAGTACAAATGCATTAAAATGGGAGCCAGACAAAGCCACATTGCCTGAACATTTTCTTATATTCTAAATAAATTTTGAAGAATTTCCTATGGGACAGACAGAGATAGAGAGGAATCATTGTGTGTGCATTCTGGTTCTCAAGTGCTCATAACACAGAACTTAAAATTACTGCAGGCTGATGTGTATGTTGCCCATCTGTGTCTGTTAATGTGTTGGTTTTGCATGGCCTGGTTTTTGGTAGCAGGGGGGCCACAGAGGTGGCTTCTGTGAGAAGCTGCTGGAAGCTTCCACCATGTCCGGCAAAGCCAATCCCTGATGGCTCTGAAGATGGACATGCTGCTGGCCAAGGCTGGGCCAATTAGAGATGGTGGTAATACCTCTGTGATAAAAATATTTAAGAAGAAAATCAAAACAAAGCTAGTGGGGCAGTTTTAGTTCCAGACAGAGAAGAGGAGGAGGTGAGGACATGTGAGGGAAACAAGGTGACACCAAGGTCAGTGCAGAAGGTGATTGGTGGTGTTCCAGAGCCGAGATGCCTCTGCAGGCCGTGGTGATGACCATGGTGTCAGCAGCTGTGGAAGCAGCTGTGCCCCCGCAGCCCATGGGGATCCATGGGGGATGCAGAGATCCACCTGCAGACCGTGGGGGTGATGCCCATGCCAGAGGAGGTGGATGCCTGGAAGAGAGAGGCTGTGATCCAGTGGGACACCCGGTGGAGAGAGGGGGCCCTGCTTCCAGGCTGGAGCAGCCTGTCCTTGGAGGACTGCACCCCATGGAAGAGTGACCCATGCCACAGCAGTTTTGGGACGACTGCTGCTTGTGAGATTGGGACCACATTGGAGAAGTTCACAGAGAACTGTCTGCCATGGGAGGGACCCCACGGCCTCATAGGGGAACAGCTTCTCTCCCTGCACAGCAGAAGAAAACCTTGGGTGATGAACTGACCAAAGCCCCCATGCCCTGTCTCCCTGCACTGTTGATGGGAAGGAGGGAGGGGTTGGGGTAAGAAAAGGTGTTTTAAGGACTTACTTTACTTCTCATTATCCTCCTCTGATTTTGTTAGTAATAAACTCACTTTGTACCTTGAAGTTGAGCCAGTTTTGCCCTTGGAGTGTTTTTTTCCCGGTCCTTATCTCAACTCATGAACCCTTTGTTTAATTTTTTTTTTCTTCTCTGCCCAGCTGTGGCAGGGGAGGGTGAGTGAGTGGCTGTGGTGGATGCCTGGCATTTGGCCAGCGTCAAACCATGTCAGTTAATAAGAAAGATTGTTAGCAAAACTCCAAACAAAACAAAGGGCCTTAAAGGGACTTTATTAATCAGTGTGTCACAAAAGCAGACAGTAACCATGGAATACAGTGGTTCCTTGACAGCCAAAGCAACCATCAAAATGAGTGTAAATGGGAAGAAAGGGCAAAACCCCCAAAGAATAGCAAGTATGAAATAATGAAACATCAGCCTGAGGTGGAAGAAAAGTACAAATTGTTGTTTTTTTGGCCATAACTTAAATGGATGCTTCATAAATGACTGCTCATAGACAGGACAGAAGATTTCCCTAGGACTTACCAGTTAAAAAAAATGTAGGAAGAGGTATTTTGACATTCCTCTCTCATCATATGTCTGGATGGAAGGGCGATGTAGGACTTAACACTGTAGGAAGGCATTAGAAAAAGCTGTCAATATTCACAATAAGCTTTAAAAATAATATAATCCTGAAAGCATTATAAAGGCTGATAAAATCTTTAGGCAGATAAGTACTATAAAGGCAGATAAGTACTTTCTGACCTTCCTATCCTGCTGGTAAAATAGTGAGGACTTTTTGAAGTCACATATGCAATTAAGTCTCATTTCTATCGTGGTGCTGCTCTTAAGAACAAACTTGTCCTTCTAGCAGGAAAGCTCTCTAGTTAATCTTCCATCTCAAAAGCTGTCAATCTGATGAGAAGCTATTAGCAACTCTGACAGCCTAAAACTCCAGTACTTTAACTAGTGTCTAAGGTAAATATTAATTATACTGTATGAGGAGGAGCCAGGGAATGTAGGAAAAGAGAACAGATGAAAGGAATTCTTTAGACTTTTATTAATATTTCGTAGACCATTACTACTAAATATCTAGGGGTCTGGTTTTACAAATGTCACTCCACAGTGCTAGATCCCCTAGGAGTGACCAGCTAATGTCCATGTAATCAAATAAAGAGTGATTCCAGAACCATGCCTTGAAAAGATTACATTCAGCTAAAACACAATGAACAACAGTCATGGGGATGTGACAGTATGTTTGTCTGTAATCTCCTGAAAGTCCCTACTCCTGTGTATTCACTCATGAAGAAAATGAATATGGGATACACCTGAGATAGAAACACAGTCTTGTGTGTGTTCTCCATGAAAGTAAGTTCTGAAGGAAAATTGAATTCCAAGACTGCTAGCTCTTTAAAAAGAACAGTCATTGCCTCCTTCACAGAATAAATAAACTCAGAATATAAGGGGGAAATTTTCTTTTTTCTTTTTCTTTTGAAAATCTGCATATGAATGACATATGAAAGTAATGCTATTTGAGTCCTCTTCCCCAATACTGAGTTGAAGAGAAATCTGGCAGTGAAAACTCCAGCATGAATTTTTAAACTAGAAACAGAACAGCAAACCAGAAGAGAATTTACAGACATTTCCAGTAAGGCTGGTTTTACTAAGAAAGGAAACAGCTCACTGTGACAGGCAGTGAAGTGAAAAGGACCTCAGATTCTGTGAGCTGTCAGAAAATACAGAAGGATGCATGAACAGCATATGTGTGAAAAAGATTCTTTTGACCCGTGATGGAGTCTGGCAAATGCTGGCTTGAGAAATCGTAGTGAAAGACTACAGTTCTCAACATATATTTTGGAAAATGAAAAACATGAGTGAACATTTTTTTTTAGGACACTTTATATAACCCAGTTCAATAAAGAATTTAAGGGCATATATAAATTAAGGTGTGTGAGTAATCCGAGTGAAGTTAATAAGCCTGTTAAATTATGATGAAGTGTTTGGCTGTATTGAAATCAGGCTACATACCATCCCATGGGAACAAGTCCTACAGGACTCCAACAGAAATATTACCAGTTTCTTCAGTGGCAGTTTCTTTACTAAGTTAAAGCTATTCTTAGCTTTGCTGCTTCAGAGCAAACAGTCCAATTTTTTCCAGCTATGATTAGAACAACAGTACTTGAACATCTACAGTGAAACTTTAGCATTCGAAAGAAAAGCAGCTAGAAAGACTTTGCAAGAGGACACAGAGAGTTAGTCAGTGACCATTAACATGGATCTGCATTCCGTGTGTTTAGCAGAGGACTCTAAAAATGGACCATCCTCAGTATAACTTATATAGATAACTCTCCACAGCT
This sequence comes from Vireo altiloquus, assembly GCA_013396875.1. Lineage (NCBI taxonomy): Eukaryota > Metazoa > Chordata > Aves > Passeriformes > Vireonidae > Vireo > Vireo altiloquus. The sequence goes on along the minus strand of VZRF01014538.1, from coordinate 50,557 downwards.
GGATTTTTAGGGGTTTTGTTGCACTATTACAATGTTGCTGAGTTTTCTGTTCCACATTAAATTCAGTTCCTTGTGTTTTTTTCCTATTCACAAAGTCATCTTTTGATTTCGGTGGGAACAAGGAAACTGAATGGTTTGGTGTAGTAAATGATCTGGAATAGATATATATTTAAATCATAGAATGGTCTGTGTTGGAAGGAAGTTTAGAGCCCATCCCAGTTCACCCCCTGCCATGGTCAGGGACACCTTCCACTATTCCAGGTTGCTCCAAGCCCTGTCCAACCTAGTCTTGAACACTTTCAGGGATGAGGCATCCACAGTTTCTCTGGGGACCATGTATCAGGGCCTCACCAGCCTCAGCAGAGAATTTCTTCCTAATATCCAATCTAAACCTCCACTCTGTCAGTTTGAGGCCATTCCACCTTGTCCTGTCACTCCAGGCCCTTCTAAATAGTCTCTCTCCATCTTTCTTCTAGGCTCCCTTCAGGTACTGGAGAGGGCAATTAGGTAACCTGAGAGCCTTCTCTTTTCCAGGCTGAACAATCCCAATTCACTTTGTCTTTCCTAACAGGCTATAAATAATTCTTAATTCTGATATTTTCAGAAGATACAAAACAATATACTCATATTTCAACAAATTTTATATATTTTAGTGCATTTATGATGAAATGTCAAACTTGGAGGCAGAATGTTCCGTGGTGTTCATTTAATAAACACGAGTTTCTTTCTGGAAATAATAATAAATTTTTAAATTTCTGTAAAACTGTCAGTGAAACCACTGGAATATAGAAGTCAACATAGGTGCTTTCATTTATAGAATGAGAAGGTTTGTTTTACTCCAGGGTAAAAGTTTGGGGATAATTTGTTATGCTAGTTTTGTCTTGAGGATTTGGCGAATTCTCAAGAATAACAGCTTTCGTAATTCTACAAGGTCAGTTCAACTTGTAAGCAGTCTGGATTGAGGTTTTAGCAGAGGCAGGCCAACTTCCTAGGTGATCTGGATTTTCCTTGTAGGGAAGAGTTAACAACAGTATTGGCTCCACTAAAGTCAGTGGGAATTTTGCCAATGATTTCTGTAGAGCCAAGCTTTCATTTGTCTTCAGCAGAGCTATTAAATTCAGTATATTGCATAAACTGAGATGAATAAAGTTATTCTTTTTCTGGATTCATGTAAATTATTCTGCAAATGCTTTTCATATGACTTATCTACTACAGAAGAGTTAAGACACAATTTATATAGCTCCCAAATACACTTATTTGAAAGAATCCTGTTTTCTGACTTGCAATGCAACTATTGCTGACACGCACAAGTTAGATCTTCATAATGACAGCCTATATATTTGCGGAACATTTCAGAAGTAGAGTACAAATTATGGAATAACTATCCAGCAAATGTCTATATCTGCTATTCAACTGGAAATGTGCCTGTCTGTACATTTCTAAGTTTGGATAAAACATGAGAGCTATTCTGAACACTAATGTTTCTGTAATATAGACTATATAGGATGCTGCTTTGAAACAGGGGAAAGAGAAGTTAAGTTAAAATTGGACAAAATTACTTAATACTGCAATCATGGGAAGCTAATGGCTTAAAGTTGTTAGTTTCTAACAACTAATTCTTATGCACCTTGTTTAATTTTATGGAGCTCAAAACATTTTACAAATCAGGCTATCCCTACAGAGAACACGAGGCAACAAGAGGTCCAGTATTTGGCCAAAAGGTATCTCAGAAGCCAATGAGCTAGAAACAAAATGTCTGTTAAAAGTCTGCTCAAAACTGCTGTTCAGCAGGCCACATTTCTCTTGGATGATTAATTCCTAAACAGTTAGGACTTTCGGGGTGTGTGGGTGTTACTTGGCTACCCTGGTTTTGCCCGGGAATATAAACCCCCAGCAGGGGTTAAGTCACTGCTTCGAAGGTGGCTTCGTCAGCGAGCTTGAGGCAGTGGCTTAAAAGAAGAGATGGGCTACGATCGCTTTCTTCCAAAATAACAGGTTTAATAATGTGAAAATAATAAACAAAAAGCACCTGAGGCTAGCACTGGCATCAGCACTCACCTCAAGGGGAGAAGCAAAAGAGCATGTGACTTTGGAAACAGTGGTATTTATCAGGTTAGATGGGTGGGATTGCATAAAGCACTGTCCAGTGAGGACACAGGCATGGAAACCCTACAGGTCAGGGGTCCAATAGGTCAGATGGTAGAGATCTTGTGGGAGGGCTAAACCAATGACGACCTGGAGAAGATGGAAAATTCTGCCTACGTGCCCATATTTGGAGACTTTGATGTAATAGAAAACTCTGCTTTTAGGGGGCACACTGCTACATGTGTGTCATTTTTTGTGAGCAGCCTGGGTGTTTTTTCTACCTCCTTTTGGTGTAAGTTGCTTCTGTCTGTGTATATGCCACGTCCTGTTTTCATACGTTCACTTGGCGGCTGTTCTTCCCACTTGCAGCAATATCTCATTGACCCAATCCCAAACTCTACGACTATATGAAAGAGCAGTTGCGAGATCAAAGTTGAAAGAAATAAGAGTGTGAGGAAGGGGTAGTCTGGAAAAGAACGGGTTAGTTGGTTCAAGTTCTTTTAGCTGGAACCTAAACTTTGTTGCTGCCTCTGCTTCCAGAGCTCACCCAGGAGCTAAGAAAAGAATTACAGAGTAGTCCCTGACAGAGAGAAAAGCTGAATGTTATCCAAAACTTACGAGTATACTATAGCTCTCCAAAGACTCTGAGCCAGCCTCCTCATCCACACAGGCTGTGCTAATGATGGAGTATATACAAATCAAACTGGCTGTTCTGAGAACCACAGGGCACATGCAGAATGGAACATGAAGTTCATTTAATGGAGCTAGTCTATTTATTTTGCCTTTTGCAGCCATACATAGATCTTCTCATCCATTCACCCTTCCAACTAAAACCCAGTGTCTGCGAATTTCACACGTACCAGATATCAACCAGTTTCTGTGGAATTGTGCCAAAAAATATGGTAAGTTTATAATATTTTTATTGTAAACAGTTTGCTACACTACAATAACTTTTAAATTAATGTTTATTAAGGTACCATCTCATAGCCACTGCTCAGAATTGTGTCAGTATTTTGTAAATGCAAGCCACACTCCCTGTAAATAGTATTACTAACATGTGTTTGTAGAATCAGGGCACTGAAAATGATCTCGGGTTCCTGGGACAAAGATATTAAGCCCAAGGCTGTGAAGTCTGAAATATGTGGTACTTGAGTAAATAAAGTTTGAGAAACTCTGATAAGGAAACTGAGACTGAGGAAAAGAAACAGGCTGTCCATGAAACTGAGGAAGAAGGAGGAAAAGAGTATACATGAATTTGTTGTAGAGTTTTTTTCAGTGTTCATACTCTTTCCACTGATGGCCTGCTTATATTATACTGTGTTTAAATTGCAGTTCCTACTGGTAAGACAAAAGTTTTTTGGGAAGCTGGAACTGTTTGCAGGTGGGTAGGATGGGTTCTTGTTTATTAGAACTACACGAAAATACTTTTAAATAATACAGAAAATTCATAAAACGATGAAGAAACAGCAGGTCTTCAGTGATCATGAGGAAGCATGTAGGTACACGGTTTGAAGCTAGTAGGTACAACTGACTCTGGGATTTTATTTATTTGAGCCTGAAATGTCTTATATTCACTTGTATAGTTTCTGGTGCCCAAAGATCATTGAGTCACATACTTGGATGTTACCTTTTTGACAAGAGATGGAGTTCAGATTTACCAGGTTTATCAGGAAGGGAAATGGCTTTCACCAGAATAGCCATTTACTTTATTGATCATTTTTCCCCACCCTTTATAATGAGATTTTATTTAGACTGCAGCTAAAATAGTGACTAATCCCTGCTGTTGCTGGATTTGTGGAGGCTCCAAGCAGAGTCTAAGGCAGATGCCATTTTCCCCTCCTACCTGTATGTGCATGACTCACACTGTTCTCCAGCTTTTCCAAAGGATTCCAGCCTTCCTAGGGATCAGGTCCTGGAAAACACCTTGCAGATGCACACATCAGACTAGTTCAGTGTGTGGGGACATGAGAAAGTTTAAAAGGGGAAAGGAAATTTATGGGAAGTGAGAGATCTGAGAGTCTGGGAGGATACGTCTCTAGAAGAAGAGGCAGGAAATGCCCCATGAATGTCAGATTGAGTTATTCCTGAATTCTACAAATAATGCCACAAGGGAAATTACGTGGATCATCAAAGCATTCCTTTATGCCCAAATAAACTCCCCCTTGTCTTAGAAGCAGCCCCCATACATATTAATGGACAACTGTTGTGTGCTCTGAGTGTCCAAGATAGCTATATATATTTCCCTAAATCAGAGAGGAAAGAAAAGAAAATGTAGGCAATACATAAAAAAATGGATACAAACTCCAAATTGGGCAAAACCTTAACATGCTTAGAAGCAATGTTATTGAAAAGGACTCAGGGTTAGGAGTCCTAGTCTGAAATATGTAACTGATCCATACGAAGAGGGAAAAAAGGTTTTGTCCTTGACAAGGAAAGCTCTTTAAGATAAGCCAAGCCTCTTCTGACAGTCTTCAGGTGTTTGAAACATAGACCCCAGGTAGATTCCCTTGTTTGGATACAAGCATCTGTATTTCTTGTATATGCACATGGCATAGTGGCTTGGACTACTGGCATCCATGTAATTATACATATGCATATATATTTCATATGACTTATGTATATATTTCTAAGTATTACGATTTATATAAAGAACAGTCTAAATTTCGTATTGTTATGAATGACATAGCAATTATTCTGGAAGGAATTCCAGCCCTGACTTTAGCTACATGATGCCATAACAAGCCTGATGGTTGTGTCTGGGTGGGCCTTCTTGGAGCTGCAGTTTTGGACTCATAAGGCAACAGGGGAGAGTCACAGTCCTCCCACTTCCTTTTGTTTACTTAGGCTGAGAGCCATTTGGTATGGATGGTCTGTAGTTTGGGATTTGAGGACGGGGATGTGCCTGCATTCTGATTTATTCCAAATTAATTCATGACAAGGATATGGAAAGTGCATATGAAGTGTCCCAAAGTGACACTACCCTAAGGGGCTTTGGTGCTCAGTGGTGATGCACAAAGTGACAGCAACTTCAACATGAATACAAGGCCAGAGAGCTATTAAAAAATAAACTACTTTGATTTAGACTCAGAATTAGCAAGCAATTGTTATCTGTAATGGCAGTAGCAGTTTCAAAAAATAAGCAAATATTACTGTGCATCCATCTCTGAAAACTCTGCTAAGTTTTCTTTGTAAAAGATATGTTCTAGTTTAATGAGCAACCGACCATTACTGTCCAAAAGGCAAGATAATCAGAAAGGTTCCCATAAGCCTTCAAAATCCATTTCCAATATTAAGATACTAAAACAAAAAATTCTAAAACTTCCAGTATTAAAATGATTATGTGTCAAGTTGTTGCCACATGTCTTTTTTATGTAGGTTTTATTCTAATTCAGAAAAAATTCAGGTAGTGTTTTCTCCAGGAAACAAGCCAAATGTCAGTCGTACAACGCTCATAGTAATGTTTGGAGCTAAGCTGAGTGGTCATTTGTATTCTAATAGCCATGGATTTACCTACTGTAGAGCTTGGAGTCTTATATTTGCAGTGGGAGACAGTAAGATCCACATGAATCCTCTTCATCCTTGTGTATCTGTACCAATCAGTGATGTATTTTTCCTGTTAAGTAGGAAAAGAGGCCTTTTTATTCATCTTTAATGTGGTACATTTTCATAACAAGAGCCAATATGTAGCTTCAATTTTGCCATAGGGCTCAGGGAGTCTCCCTTTACAGTTAGAAATCTACAGTTAGATTTAATTTCTAGGTGAATCTGTTAACTTCCTTGCAACATTCTTCCTGAAAACAGGGAAGACAGTGCAATTTCATTTCCCTCTCTTTTGCTCAAGTTCTGGGACAGAAAGGTGGAGTGGTAAAAAATCAGACCTTGGGAGCTGCAGTAAAAGAGATGAGCTGGGAGGCACAACAGCTGGGACTCTGGGTCAGCTTTGTTCATTAGACAGAGGTTGATGCCCTTATATAGACTTTATCAGGCCATCTCAAGAATTCGAGAGTAGCCAAATGGGAGCTGTGAACCTGCTGCCATAGATGGCTAAATTTGATAAAATACTTCTAAATTCTTTGTCAGTCTACTTGCGTGTATCTACTCTCAACAGGACCCTTGGAAATGACTTGCGCAATGATTTTATTAATGATCAGCTGTCACTACTCATTAATCTGAGCCTCTGCAAATGATTTCTATTCTTCTGAAGTAGAAACAAAATCCTCATTAAAGAATTTGTTTGTTTTAGAGCTACGCAAAAGATTACAGAGCCTTTACAAACAGATAAAAGGAAAAAATTTGGTTATGCAAAATGTTCCCTCTCATAAGCCCTTGCTTTCCATTGACTCCCAGGACCTCTGTATTGAGCCTGAAGTGCATGGCTCAGCTCACTACAAAGCTTGGGGTCAGTAACTGGAATCACATGTTCTCGAGGCCTCTCAATCTGACTGTAGGTGAGAGTGCCAATTTATACTGGAAATGTGTATTAAGCGAAAAAAAACCCACCCCAAACCAAGTAAAAACCTATTGTCAGATCTGCAGATGACCATAGCCATGATGTTTTCTAGAAATACTTCTTAAAATTTTATTTAAATTTGCTTCATTTCTGGTATAGTTTGTGGTGGCAAACTAAATGGGAACAAGAAATTCTTACTCTGGATTAACATGGTGTTCATCAGGGTAACTCAATGTGTGGACAGGCTAATATGTATGACTTTACACTGTTTTAGGCATGCTGGGTGAAGTCCTTTCTATCCATCTTTAATCAGTTTGAGGAGGTTTCAATGTAGAGTGAAATAAGGCAATATTTAACTGAACCCAGAGTTTCTGTCGAGGCGATTCATCTGGTTCAGTTAAGATGGTACGAATTTTAGACAAGGTGTAATCTTTGTTAAGTGTCTCCCACAGCTGTCTGATACACGAAAAATAGTAGCTTGGTGGTTGGAATGAAACACTGGGCATTCTGAATGTGGATGGAAGTCAGTTCTTGGGTAGCTCTTTCTGCAGTAGATGTGGGAGGCAGCCCAGAAGGGCATTGGAACCAGATTCAGAAGGAACAAAAGGAAATGGCCCTTCACAGAGTCACTGGTAAATACATGAAACTGGCTGCCAAAGGGTATTTTAGATGATAAAGTTTTACAAGAACTCATGGGGAGACATGATAAATACCTGCAATAGAAATTCACTGGGAGCTACCAAGTACACACAGACCACATTTCACCAAGGAACTGCTCCAAACTCAAAGCAACTGAAGGCTGGGAGAGTAGTTGGGTAAAATTATCACGTGTATTTTTCTTACTCGTGCTCTTCCACTATTTTATGATTGTGGCTGAAGACAGGCTATTGAGATAGATGGACCCTTGGCCTTATGGCTGTATTTATGTTTTTTTGTTAGAAAAATACAAATAGCCTGGTGCAGAAGAAAACACACATTCAACTCTTACTGTCTTAAATACTTTTTCAGATTGGACATTTTGAGGAGAGATACTCAGAAGTTGCATTATTGAGTATTTATAAGAGGAATAACCCAATCAGAGTCCATGTGGCACAACCTCCAAGTAAACATACACTGACTTCCAACTCTATGAGAAAAATCGAGGGCAAAGTATACAGCGGTGTTGAACTCTCTGTGTGTTTCCATCCCTATTTGCCTACAAATATTATCCCTCCCATTATCTTAAAGATCTCAGCAACAGCATTGCCAACTGGGTCCTTTGACCACTATCAGTGTTTGTGTTCCTGTTTAAATAAGATAAGGAGGTTAAAAAAAAAAAAAGAAGGGAGGGGAGAGAGAGCAGAGCTGCCTCATTTGGGTTGAAATTCTTATCCTGACTTCTTAAGAGGAGGGGGAAGGAAGAAGGCATTTTTATTTTCCCCACTGAATTTCATGGAAAGATTCTAGAATCTCTCTCCTTTTTAAAATCTTATTTTATTGACGAAAGCTGTATTGGGCTAAAATCCACGGAAAGACCTAGAAGGGGGGTCGAATATCTCCTCCTTAGAGGTTAAACCTCTGCTAGGTGGTTTCTTTTGTTTTGTTTTGCTTTGCCTTGCCTTTGTTTGTGGCTTTCTCCTCCTTGGCACCGAAAGAAGTCGCTGCACTTCTTCACAGAATCAGTCACGCCGGCCCAAGGTTCACGCTGAGGATCTGCAAAGTTTTCCGAGCTCAAGGGAGTCACTTTTAGAGCGTGTGGGGAGGGGGGGGCGGCAGGGTATCAGAAGCAACAGGGTTCGTGCCTCCGAGCTGCGGTGACGGCTCTGTTCTGCCGAGCACTTGCAGGCTGTATAATTAACCGGGCAGGCAGTGAATTAAATCTTTGTAAAGCCCACCGAGTGGGGGGTTCCTGCAAGCTCTTTCCTAACCGGTCTCAGGCGGCTGGGATAACTGCAGCAGCAAGCGAAGAGGGGGAGCGCACCGGACGCCGCAAGAGAGCTGAGACCCGCTCGGAGCGAGCGCTCCCGGCCGATGGACAAGCTCGGCGGGGCCCGGCCGCTGCGGCTGCTCCTGCTCCTGGCGCTGCTGCCTCCGCTCCGGGGACAAGGTGAGTGCGGGAGCGGCTCCCACCGACCCACCGCTCCGGGATGCGGGCTCCTGGGGATGGGGCTGCGGGGCTCCCCACGGTGTGCCCGGGCTGCCGCGGGGCCCCCCTTGGGGCCCCCTTCTTCCCCGTGTCCCTAGACGTTCCGGGCAGGCTTTAAAGCGCCGCTGCCACGTCCAAGCGAGCAGAAAGGCGTGGTGTGCTCCGGCCCCGCCGCTGCCCCCCGGTCCGGCTGCCCCGGGTAGGTTCGGTGCGAGGCTCCGCCGGGACGGGCTGTGCCGCGGGGACAGGGTAAGTGTTCTCCCGGCGGACAGCCCCGCCCGGGATCCAGCGCAGCTCGGTGGATGTCACGGGAATCGCGACATGTCGCGGCGGCCGCCGCACAGTGCCCCCCGCCACGAGTGGCACCGCGAAGCGATGGGTCCGAAACCAGCGGGCAGCAGAGGTGTCAGCTCCGATCTGCCGGAGACACAACTACACCCGAAAAACATGGGAAAGTGGATCAGCAGTTAGTTGGAATCCCAGAGGAGCGGGAGAAATAGTGAAGCAAAGGATGCGGGCTTTTTGGAGACAAAATGTGGAACATACAAATGTATGAATGATACCGTGGGATGTTGTTGCTTTTGAAAGCAGGGATCTGGATCTGGACCGTGTCTCTTTTTACATATTGCATGCTTTTTTCCTGAGCTCTTAGTACTGTCTGAAGAGAGGATATGAACTTGATTTAATTCATTGTAGCAGTCTCATGCAAATCTTAATTCGTAGGAGATGACAAAGAAAGTATTTGTCATGTGGTGATAATGAATTTATCACAGCTAAAAGGTAAGTGACTTTTCCATTAGAGTAGCCCCAAGGGGTCCATTGAGGTTTCATTACACTCTGGGCAAGTACTTAAAAACACATGGTCTCTGGCCTAGGCAGACAAAAGCCAGTGAAGTAAATGATTTGTTACTATCACAGTGTCTTGGGTCTTAGATTTTCATGTAGAAGAGCACTTGTCACAGATATCTGTCAAAATACTTGCTTTTGATAAAGAGATTGTATCACTCCTCAAAGAGGAACAGAATATGATCAGAAGAGCAGCATTTACCTCCAGAATCAAAATAGCTCCTACTTCCCTTTAGACAATAGAATATATCAGCAGAACTGTGGCTTTGATGTGTAACAGTGAACAGGCAGAGTAATTTTAAGCATTCAACATTATTGAAGAACATGAAAAATTTCACTTTGTAACATTTAACGTGTACATTTAACCTTAGTTACTGGATAACTTTTTAGAAAACTGGGAAATAATTAGATCTGTAAGTTCAGTTTTTTAAAGATTTTTTATTAATACAAAAATTGGCAGAAAAATGTATATCGGGTTTTTATTCCCAAATTAGAATCCATACTCTTATTTGACTGAGAATTTCTATTTCTTAAAACTTGATAGTACACTAAAGAAGTAAAATTAGATTTAAATGTCTGAAAGCAGGTGAGTATCCTTGTTTAGTAGATCAGCATTTAAAGAGTAGACTTTGCTTGGGTGAAATAATTACTGAATATTGAATAATAATCTGTGTTTTGGAAGTAAATGAAGTAATTACATGGTGAGGTCATGTTGTTGAAGTCTTTGGGGCAGAGCCCCTGTGCTCCCCTGCAGGTCTGGAATAACAGGCCTTGGAGAAAAGAGGAGCTCTGTGAGCTTAAGAGATACAACTACCAAGTTACTAGGACAGCATATTTATGAAATACAGTTTTCTTCTAAACTTGTCACCATCAGTTTTATTAATTGCTTTTCCTTACTAATGAATCATCGAATCATTAGTAGCTCTTAGTGTCTTCATTCTGAAGAAACTGAGAGGACTGCCTTCAGGGGAACTGCCCATTGCACATAAATATAGGTACGTACATCATTCTTTGCAAGGGTAAAGATCTTAAAACCTTTAAAGATTTCATTATACAACTTCGTTTTACCGTAAACATTGCATTATTTAACACATATCAACTACCATAAACCAAAGAAGATGAATTACATCACCATGGCCAGTCAGTGTATTAATAGCTCATCCCGTAGCTCTCTGGCACGTCTTGGTACTACAGGCACAGTTTTAACTCACTTAAACATCTGGAAACGTCTGTTCAGGGGAAGCTTACAGTTGTAATAAAAAAATGTTCCACTGACTTTGTGGAATGAGTTTTACTTTAAGATTATGATTTTTACATGTGCTTTTATAACAGTATATTTATAAGAAGTATATGGGTGGAGGTAGGACACATAAAAGGCTAAATCTGTGCTTTCTTGCATGCTATTGTTGCATAATCTACCCCAAAAAATCACATACTACCAGTTCTAATACATGAGTACTATCTCTAAATTAGTTTTTAGTTGAGTTTTGTTTTAAGAGGCCATTTTCAGAAATGACATTTTATTGCAATCAGAAGAGCAAGCTGTTAAAGCTCTTTGTTTTTCATCTGGGTAATTGAAAGCAGACATGTTAGTGAAATCCAAGAGAAACCCCCATAAACCAGCTTATCAAGTTACTGCAGTATATTTATATTGTTCTGTTAGGTTTCAGGCATTATCTGAAAGTAGGTCAATGCATTTTCAAAAGTTATTTATTTATCATTCTACTTTAGCCCATTCTGCAAGTTTCATATCAACTTTACATGTGTTTTCAATAAATAGTTGTGTTAAGACCAACTTGTTCTACAATACTTCTATTACTATTTTCTGAAATGAAAGATGGGCTTTAGCTCTCTGGGACTTGACTGAAATAGTTAACTGGGACCATGAAAGAGCATGAGTGGTTTTGTGAGTTATGGGTACTTCTAAAGGAGTAGGTGGTAAAATGAATTCAGTAAGCAGAGAATCTGAGTTTACTTGATGTAGTAAAATATCTGTGGAGAATAAAAGGGGGTAAAACAGAGAAGGTCAAGAAAGGGAGCGCTAAAATCCAAATAAAACAACTTCAGGGCACAGTACAGAATTTTAATGATAACATAGAATGAGTTAGTAGGAAAGAGATAAATTAACAAATGCCTTTGTGAAAATGTAGCAGAAAGTGATGGTTGACAGTTACAGGGAACAAAGAAAATGAGTGAAGACATAACAAAGTAAGTAGGTAATTTTAGCCAAATTAGGCAAAAGCTTTTGTAAGCATTCTGGAAATGTCAGTTACACGTTTTTGTGTAGATTCAATGGAATAAGATAGGCCAGGAGTGAGATTTTAATGGTTAAGTCACACAATTAAATTGGGAGCATTGCTCCAAGATAAGATGTAGAAGTGGAAGCAGAAGGTTAAGAAGATTGCAGGGTAAGAAAGAATAGAAAAATTGTCTTCAAAGAAGTCCATGAAGGAGAAAACATAGGAATAGGCCACAAGCAAAAAGCCTAAAAAGGAGAGAAAAAGTCAGTACAGATCAGTGAAGAGTTCTAAAAAAATGGCTAGAATTACTGGCCATAATATTTTGTGAATAAAAATTAGCTTAGAAATGCTCAGAATAATGTCAAGTTAGTGGAGAAGGAGTAGTCAAGGACTTACTAAGGTTATATACTGGGTGATTTACAGTGACAGAGTGTACAGTAAGGGGAAAATTGTGACAGTCACCTGCATGTTCATCAGACTTGGGAAGGATTCTTGTCCTCTGGTAAGACACAGGACAGTCCAGAACAAGTTGTGTTGAAAGTCTCCTCTGACAAACAGGATGCACCATGTCTTAAGCATCTCCCATGCTTCTACTCTCCTCAATATACCAACAAATCTTTGTCTAAGGCAGTTCATGAAGTTTCTTGCCTTCACTTTTTAAAGCAAGCAAAATTTCTATTTTCCCCCAGCACTCAGGAGTACTTTGTCTCTGATTCGTACCTATTATAACTTACTTCAGACTTAAAAGTTTTGAGAAATTGCCTTTTGGATTTGAAGTATGTGCTGCTGAATCCTAAGAAGAAAATCAATTTCAGATTCTCATGGATTTTCATTCATACTCTTTTCAGTTAATCAAATTACTGTTACATTGTCATTCAAAGAAAGCTGATATAGTTTTGGGTACTGAGTACACAGGTATAGGAAGTACATTGTTTTCTGGGTTATGGTAACACCACAAATGAGTGATGCTGCACAAGGGTGCAGTATGTTCCCCAATAAAGGATTCACTTTTGAGTCTAGTCAAAATCTGGATTGAGACTTTAATCTTAGTAATAAAGAAAGCAATACCAGAAAAGATATTTTTTTATCAGTGCTGAAGTGTACAGATGTAGAAATACTTTGTATGGTGTATTCCATCTTTCTAGGGTGTTTCCAAGGGTTTATGAAGCTTTGGAAGGCTATAATGTGCAAATGCTGCCAGCAGTATCTCCATTGGAGATACTGCCATCTTCCAGCTTTGCTCTTGCCACTGACTAAATTTCAGGTACTGAGTACTTTTAATATCAATGCTTAGTCAGAGAATCTGGGAGAGATAGATAATTATTTGTGGCTTAGTATAGATAATTTCAAAAATGAGGAAAGTCTCATGTAAGAGTTCTAATAATGTTTTCTCTAAAATGAAACCTTCCCTAAACCATTGCTATATAATTATATACAAAAAAAGGATCTGTATTTTCTTCCTGCTCTGTAAAATCTGTGATTCCTTCCATACTTGAACCTTGACCCATTGCGCTATAAATTTTATCCCATCTGCTTAGTGTTTCCTGACTATTTTTTAAATATGGCAATACTAGAATATCAGAATTTTTCATCATTGTCCATCTTTTTTTTTATATTTAGCAATAAACCTGCTGCTTACAGAGTAGATACATTTTACTTTAGTAGTATATAAAAGCATAGCTATTCTTTTTAATTTTCTAGTCAGATGAAAATACAGAAATCCCAGTGTGAAAATATTTTTCCTGTAATCATTTTACAGGAATAGCAGTAGAAATAGAAATCATTTTACGGCAGTAGAAATGCGTGAGCATATATGTTTGATCTTCTGAGACACGCTGCTCTGTTGCATTCTTATGGCCTTCTTATTTAGGTAGCTTTATTTTTGATATATATGTATACTTGGACTCAATCCAAAGCTCTTCAAGGTCTACCTAAAACTGTCATTTACTGGAGTACATTTTGGGTCATGGCCTCTATACAAATGAACAGGACTAGCAGTAGGTTAATTTAAATACCCTAAGTAAAACTTTCTAATCACAGTTTTTCATTATTTGAAATTAGAAATCAAGAGAAGATTAAAATTTATTCTTAAATGAGAAAGCCTGATGTGGCATTTTTTCTGTCAACATCCTGTGAAGTTACTTTATTATTTGCATAATTTTCTCACAGGGGGAAGAGTGAAGGACAAAGTTTAGCATATGTTTGTCAGGAAGAACAGTTGCAGTTCTTCCAATTATGAGGTTTTTTTTGTTTGTCCTTCCATGTCATCTTGGGGAGTCTGCGTTCTTTAGGCCACCTGTGTCCATCAGAGCTGTGAAGAGCACCATCTTTTTTTCATGTTCTTGTGAGTATGTAAGGTCTGGGACAGATAGTACATGTACTAAGCTGTTTACACAATGCTGATTCAGTGGACTCCAAGTTTCTCTCAATACTTTCGTACCTTCTAGAAAATTTCAGAACAGTCTTTATTCTTCTAATCTTAATGTCTTTTGAACTTCAGCCTCCTCACAGAAGCCCAAAAAATAACCTATCCAGAAAGATGAAAAAATTTGAGTTAATTTGTTCCCAGAAAAGGCACTCTCAGGGAGCAGCAATCTTCAGGTACACAGAAGGTTGGATGTATAAGAGGTAGTAACAAAAGAATGAATTGGAACAGGCCTTTGAAGTGAACAGTGAGGTAATATACTATCAAAAAACGTGTGTTGCTGCTGAATGTATGAGATCTTGGACCACAAGAGCACATTGCCTAAACAAGTTTGGGAATCAGCCTTACTTGATATGATTTTGAACAGCTACATAGAACTCTGCCCAAACTGACTGAATTTTATCAGGTCTCACTGAAAGTAGGGCGTAAGACAAAATAACCTCCGGAGGGATTTTACATCCCTGTCTTTTCTGACATTTTGAGATACAGGTATAGATACATACATCTCTCTAAGATGCCTTATTCCTGCAATAGATGGAGTTGTCTTTTCTAATTTTTAGTAGCCATTTGCCTACTTAGTTTTAGAAGAATATATTTTTTTAGGCCTGAGACATAATAAAAACCCTGCAGTAAAGCATGTGCTTTCCCCACTAAGGACATAATGGATGTTGCAGCACAGCATTGTCTCTGTCAGGCCTATCCTTATCACCAGCTATTGCCGTGGAAGATTTTGAAAACTTATTTTATAAACTGCACAGAGATATCTCATAAAATGAGGTTTGGCTGTATCTGAAAAATCCCTCTAGTTGTGTGATAGCCACTGCTGGTGCTACCAGAGTCACATTCTCTATAAATGAGTGTTCTCCAGACCTAAAAAATTTCCAGTAAAACGTTGGCTGTTTTCAAACCAACCACAAAACACACTAACATACCAGGCATTTCCTTTAGGGTGCTGCTGCTTTAGTTACTGTGCTAACTGGGTTTCTTTAGTGTTTTCAGCTGTCCTGAAATAATCACCCTCAGCTGAGAATATATCTGAAAGTAAAGGTCCAAACCCTTTAAACATGTTTGGAGAGGATGTCGTATTTTTTAGCTGCATGTGAATTGTGAGTGATTGTCTATCAGTCTGTAAAGCTCCAGTACCACCCCTTACACTTGGAGGAGAGAAGCCCATAGTCATAGATCATCTTTCAGGGCCTAGAGCAGGACAGGAAAGAGAGGTGAGGAACACAGCCTTGCATCCTACAACATGTGCATTGGAGAATTCCTCCTGGCCCGTGCTGCTGTGGGTCTTAAGAGAGAAGGTGTCCTCGCTCCAAATTTTATGCTTTTATTATGAAGTTCAGACTGTTGTAGTCCTTAAGGGAACCTGCAAGAACAACTGAGTGGAATGACTAACAATATCTTACTGTCCAAAGATGACAAGAGCCACAGCTCAACTGTGTCTGTTCATTGTACCGCATCAGTGCATTGGTGTATTTGATGAACAGTCTTGAGGAGAGCCAGCACTTCTCTGCAGAAAAAGAAAACCTCCTATTCACATTGCTTCTTTCTTTTCATACAAAATGGAAGAGGGGCATCTTCATTCCAACTCCATTCTGAAGAGATCCATGCATTGGATCTCATACTTGCATCATCTCAGATGAAGAATGGTAATACTCTCCTGCATTGCTCCTTTACTTCCAGTTCAAACTGTTTGTTTCAGGGAATCAGGGGCCAAATTTTCTGTTGTACATCTTTCCCTTTCAGGGTTTCAGGTCTCCTTCACCCTTTCTCCTACTCTGTGTGCCTAATCCCTAGGTTTACACACAAGATGAAGATGCAGCAAAACTGTATTTGTCATGTTAGTCTATTACCAGTGGGACCTTCCTTTGACATCCACTGGCTTCCCTCTTGTCTAAACATGTCTCCAATCTATTCAACATCTTAAGTCGCCAGCCAGAGTATATTGGCATTGCCAGAGACAGCATTTTCACAGTTTCTTTTAAGAGGAGCCAAAAAATCAAGACTACAAATCCCAGCTGCCAGCACTTAACTGCCGTCTCCGCTACAAAAGCAGCTGACTTTGTTCACCTGATAATGACTCCTCATTGTTCAGGAGGAATTAATTTGGTGTAGTAGATCAGGCCAAGCACACTTTGTTTGCCCTGAATGTTGAGCAAAGGGAAGCCTTGGCCAAAAGGATATGCAGTTGCTGTGGTTTTGTGTGAATACAGATATAAAGGGAGATTGGAAGACAAAGAATGTGACTCTGAGTATTATCACTGGCCAGTCTGTCTTTCTGAGAATCAGATTCTGTAAGTAGATTTGGAGTTTTTTCCAGCTGGCAGTTAGATTAATGAGCATCACTAGTGAGAGAGTTTTCTGGACAGTACAAGAAAGGTTTTATCAAAAACGTACACAGTGACTGTTGAAAGGGGTTTTCTTACTGGAAACCTAAACCAGTGTGTGTCTGTTGTAATCATGAGTTCCAAAAATTCTGTGTGACATACTTTTACTGAAACATGTTGGATTAGTGCTGAGAAGTCCTCATATGCTGAGAAGTGATGATTGTGTTTTATTTTCTCACATTCCATAGTGCTGAGTCTCTTACAGAGTAAATTGAGTGAAGGGCAAGATCTGCACCACATTTTACAAATGTAATCAATTTATGTGCTTAAAGGATTAATAAGAAGGTGTGATTTTGACCCCTTGACCTGGACTCACTTCCAAATCCATACCCAACTACAGCTGGTTATGTGGGCTGGGAAATATGGAGTTCGAGGGTCACATCACTGACTGCCTTGAAGAATGGGCAATCTTAACTGGCACTGGCTTGATGAGCCCACCTAGGCTCAGGTGTCACTTTGGTTTGGCATCACCATCAGGTTGGTAACTGTTCCATACATCAGCACTGAGTAATGAACAGCTATCCAATCCTGGACTCTATATAGGCCTTTCCAGTAGGGGCAACCATGCAGAATAGCTGCTATTTTAGATTGTTACCTAAAAAGTCTCCTTTTTTGATCTAGCTGGAATGTTACTGCTATGAAGTTTATCCAGTTCTTTTTACTTCTTATCATTTGCACAATTCCTATAAACAATTCAGGGGTTCTCATTCCAGGAATCACACTTTTGGGTAACGTTCTTAATCTTCTTTTTCTTTTGCAGAAAATATTCACTGCAGCAGATGAATAAGCAATTATTACATCACAGAAGTCTAAGGTTATGCTTATGCTCATTTCTTGCTTTGAACTCCCACAAATTATGGCAATCCTGTTAAGATTAGCAAGATTAGATTTTTTTTTAAATACCACCTTCTGCTTGTACACATCATGTCTGTGTAAGCACAGTTTAGAACTAGCACATGAATGCATCATGAGCACATAATGTCTGAATATTTTTGACCTTAATCATGTCTTATCTGATAGATTTTCTTCATTACATCTTTTGTAAAATTAGAGAGCTTAGTTCCATCTGTCTCCTTCCCAAGACTCCTGAACACAACATACACCAGGTATCCAATAGGACAGGCATCCTTGCTGTTACCATACTAACAGATCTCAAGTTCTTTTGGATGCTCTGCTGCACATACTTTTGTACAGGAACAAAGTAGTGATAAAGCTGCATTGGATTTTATCCAAAATAGACTTGGATTTTGTGAACTAATCAGCATGCAAAATTACTGTATCTGATGAAAAGGAAGTCAGCTTGCTCCCCTATTAACAGAGCTCTGCTTTATCCTCATATCTTACAAAATGGAGCTGACAGCGTATTCTTGCATGTTACAACTTTTCTGTAGGGTCCCTCTCTGCAAATAAAAGGGCACATTCAATCTGAACACAGATGGTGTCATCAGTCTTTCCCATAAGGGCTTTGTCTTTAGGATGCTTGAGATTTCTCTGGCTGATTTTTATGAAACATTGTGCACTTGGCAAAATTGTTGAATGAGCACCAGGTTCAGAAGAGCAGTACTGTTGTTCCTACTTGATCATCGTTGGCACTGCAGCTCTGAGGTGTGCCAGGAGCCCACCAGCTGAAGTAAGAGACATGTGGTTACAGTCAAGAAAAAAACCCCATTCTCTTCAGTGAGATTCCTCTGGATGTCATAATCAGAGTAGTTTCCACCTTCTGCTTGCCACTGCAGAAGGGAGTCTTTGCCCACCCTGCAGTACCAGCTTGTAGTTAGGAGAGGCTGCAGAGAGGCCACTGCCCCTCCGTGCTGTTGGTCTCCTGAAGAGGCTGTTAAAAGCCACAAATGGCCTCAGTATGAACTTCTTGCTGTTCCAAAGATTTCCAAGTGGGAGCCACATGAATGTGTATGTGTGTACAGCTGAATCCGCAACAAAACTACAGCTGGGAGATGATAAGTCTGTCCTGTTTCTAAATACTCATTAGCAACTCTTAATGCCCAAATAAAATCACTTCTAGTGCAATCAGAAGTTGACACCCAATATATGAGACACACGCTTTGAGATTTTGAAAGAGTAGGGATTCGCCCATGAATTACCATTCTTAAACCAAACTGCAAAGAGAAAATGTTTTTCACTGTTTAATTGTTATGTTTTAGAAGAATGGCTTTGAGGGTGGAGTGCTTTTTTTACTGCTTGTTTTTCACTTCCCTCTATTCTCAGGAGATTTTTGGCAGGATCTTTGTAGGATATGAATTGTGATGTCACCAAAACAATAAGCCTGGACCACAGTTCTCCTTCAACAGACTCTTCATGATCCTTCTTTGTCTGGATGCACTCCTAAAGACAAGTTTGCTTAGCTTGGCCTGCTTTGAATTCTTGGGTTATTTGGTTGGAGTAGAGGTGTGTTGCCAGGGCTTGGAGGGAAGAACTGGTGTCCAGAGCCAGGGATTGTCCTTCTGGGGAAGAACTTGGCTAAAGACTCATTTGTTCAAAGCCCTGCAAAAACCTGCAGCCAGCTCTGCATTTCAGTTAAATGTGTATAATTTTTCAACACACTTAAGATTGATTGCAGACAGCAGCACTAAAAATAAGGTTAATTGTAATCCTTTGTATGAAATTTGATACATATGATGTTTGTCAACCAGAGGGCCCCAGACAGGATCCCTATTCCCAAAGAAGAGCTTAGACTCAAATGTATGGATTTCAGGCAGATAGTTATTTACTAGACTGGTTTAACCGGAAGCATTATAAATTGCACTTACCTTTCAGACACTGGCATGAATTCTGGACACACTGAGAGATTCAAGAGAAATACTACCTTGACTTAGTAGTGACAGAATTTTGACCATTATTTTGGGTATGTAAGACTAGAAGAATGACCTGGGTCATAGAGTACAGAGCACTGTTGTAAACTAACACTTACATTGTAATTCTGTTTATAAGTATAAGGATTTTCTTACTAAAACATGTTTGGTTTATTTGATCCCATAATTTTGATAATTTTTTACTGTAATAATACTGTAATACTGCAATATTTGTTCACAGGAACCATGCTCTTCCACAGGTTTTACTTATCTATGCTTAAAATGGTCTGTCTCTCCCAGTTTCTCCTCATATAGCAGGACTTTGATTCCCCTGACCATCCTCCTGATCTTTCTTTACACATTTTTAATTTTGATGTAATCTCTCCTGAGCAGGGAAAGCCAGAATTATGTGCAATATTCCAGAGCTTTGCACTGTAGAATTGATAACTGCCTTAAGAGTGTCTGCCTCAAAATGACTGATGTGTCCTAAAATCTCACTTAATTTTTTCATTTTTGCTTTGAATTATAACCAGTAGTTGGGAATATAGGTTGTTCCCTGCAAAAAATCCCACCCTGAATTACTGGAGGGAATTACCTTCTCTATTTGCTTTCAACCGCTTTTGTCTTCCCCACATGTGAATATCTGCAAGCTGAGCAGATAAAACTCTCTCTGATATCTGTCAGAGTGATCATAAATATTTCAGCTTATTTTAATAACTGCAACAAGTTAGGAGGTGGGTATGTAGAAAGATGGAAGGTGGCTGTAATGGCCCTACATCAGGAGCACCTGAGAATGATGGCTTTGTAACTAGTGTAGCCAGAGGAGACAGATGCTTGTCCTTACAAAACTCTGCAGGAAGTAATTCGTGAAGATGTAGTCTTGAATATTATGTGGATGCCTGTTGAAATGTGTTCATTTCAGATGTGCTTGGACCAAAACTAAGGATGAGACAATCATGTGTGCTCCCTGTTCTGTCACCAGCTTGATGTGTAATTTGGGCAAGCCATTTCATCCTTCTGTACTTCTTCTCCATAAAAACCAAGTACATGAGATTTGCCTTCCTCTGTTCAGCACAGCAACAAACAGATTGAAGAATCTTACTTATTTTTCATTAAGTAATCAGTCATAGGATCATTTAGTTTGGAAGGGACTTCTTGAAATCCTCTGGAGTTTAGGCACTCTCACAGTAAAAGAGTGTTTTCTTGTGTTCAGATAGAACTTCATAGGGTATAATTTGTGTCAATTGTCTCTTGTCCTGCCAGTGAACACTAGGGAGAGGAATCTGGCTTCTCCTTCATCCTGTGTTCTCAGGTATTTATAAACACCAACCAGATCCTCCCCTAAGCCTTCTGTTCTCAGAACAGTCCCAGCTCTTCTTGTCTCTCCTCGTATGAAAGACACTCCAGTACATAGATTGTCTGGGAGGTCCTGCACTGGACTCAAGTACAGCAAGTCCATGTCTTTCTTGAACTGGGGAGCCCAGGACTGGACACAGCTCTCCAGATGTGGTTTCATCAGTGCTCTACAGAGAGGAAGGATCACATCCCTCCGTGTGCTGCCAATGCTCTGTCTAATGCAGACTAAGGTGGTGTGAGTTTCTGTTGCTGTGAAAGTGCATTGCTGGCTTACAGTTAGCTTGGAGTCCACAAGGACACCAAGGTCCTTCTTTGCAGAGCTGCTTTACAGCTGCCAGGTCCTCACTGTGCACTGCTGCATAGGCCTTATTCCTCCCCAGAAACAGGACTTTGCATTTCGCTTTGCAGAACTTCCTGAGGTTCTTGTTGGCCCATTTATCCAGCCTATTGAACTTCCTCTGGATGACAGCACAACTCTCTGGTGCATCAGCCACTCCTGCCAGACATGTATGATCTGGTGGAGGGTGCACTGCTTCCCCATGTCCATCTCATTGTCCACTTACCTAAAGTGTCCATTGCCAGCTTGTCTGTGTGTTGAAAGCTGTACAGATGTCATGGGAAACAACATCAACTCCCTCATCTGCTAAGCTAGCCACCTCCTTCTCAAAGGCTGTGAGGTTATCAACTAACCAAATGCTTAGTCATCATGCTTAATGCATGATATACCCTTCATAAATCCAGGCTGACTTCTGCCAGGCACATTCTTGTCCTTCATGTGTTTGTACATTGTTTCCAGAAGGATTTGCTCCATCACCTTCCCAGAGAATGAGAAGAGTGTGCCACATGGGCAAAAAGCCAATGGCATCCTGACCTGTTATCAAAAATTGTTTGACCAACAGGGCCAGGGTAGTGATTTTCCCCCTGTACTTGGCACTGGTGGGAGCACATCTTAAGTCCTATATCTGATTCTGGGCCCCTCACTGCAAGAAAGACATTGAGGGGTTGGAGCATATCCAGAGAAGGGAAGGGAGCTGGGGAAGGGGCTGGAGCATCAGGAGCAGCTGAGGGAGCTGGGAGGGCTCAGTCTGGAGAAAAGGAGGTTCAGGGGGGACCTTCTCACTTTCTACAGCTCCCTGACAGGAGGGTGCAGGTAGGTGGGATTTGGGCTCTGCTCCTTGGGAACAAGGGACAGGACAAGGGCAAACGGCTTCAAGTTGTTCCAGGGGTTGTTCAGGTTTGGCATCAGGAGGAATTTCTTCACTGAAAGCATGGTCAGGCATTGGCAGAGACTGCCCAGGGAGGTGGTGGAGTCCCCATCCCTGGAGATATCCAAGGAATGCCTGGACATGGCACTCAGTGCTCTGGTCTGGGTGACAAGGTAGGGATAGGTCTGTGCAGGGGAAAACTTGCAGGCTGGAATAGGTCTGTGCAGGCTGGACTTGATATCTTAGAGGTCTTTTCCAACCTGAATGATTCTGTGATTCTATAAGAGGTTGACCAGCTTGTAGTTACTCAGATCTTTCTCTGGTCCTTCTTGAAGTCAGGGAGACACTTGTTCTCTTCCATCCTTCAGGAACTCCTCTCATTCACCATGAGCTCCAAGATCATTGTATGTAGCCTGGCAATGTCATCATCCAGCTCCCTCAGCACTCGCAGGTGAAACCTGTCAGGGCCATCAGTCAAAAACCTTAGGAAATGGAGAGAAATCATTAGAAAGGTGTCTCTCTGGATAACCAGATAGGGTTTTTTTACAGTTTGCATATTCGTTACACAAGGAGCTGTTTAGTGTTCAGACTACAAGATAATTAATAGAAAAGTGTGACTCATGTTTTATTCCAAGTTCTGATACACCTGCTGTGCAGTGAACTTTTGCTCTTGGAATATGAAGAAAAACTGTAATTCTTGTCAGTTCATTAACAGTATACAGTTTTATTAAATTAGAAGCTTGTAAAAATATACTCTACACAAATAATTGTCTTCAGTGTGGTTTTCCCCTTAGTTTCAGCGTTGGTACAAGTTGGTAACAGGATTAAATTTTCTTTCATATGTTAAGTGATCAAAGTACCATATACCTTTTTGTTCCTCTCCACAGTACTTTTGCATTTATAGACATACATCTGAGTAAAAGATTGAAAACAGGTTAACTGGATAATAACCTCAGGAAAAAATAGTTCTGCAAATTTACTTGTAATGAGATTCATCTGTCTTTCATATCAGGTATTTGATTTATCCTGTATTCTTCAGGATTTTAAAACGTTGCTTACTGCTACTGCCGCTTTTGATAATAAAGGAGTGCAATCCCAAAGACCCTTTTATTTGGTAGGACTATCTGAGCTGATTTCTGCCGGTGTATCAGTCCCCAGGCTGTGTCCTCGTGTGGAAGATTAGGGGAAAATGCAGTTTACTTCACCAAGGAAGGAAAACCTCCAGCACTGGGCTTTATTGCGAGGTGCTGACAGGTGCTTTGTTTGGCCATGGCTGCTTTTTGTATGGGTGCCCTGTTCTGTGTGTAAGTCAGGGAGGGGAAATATGACTCGCTTGTGTTTGGTTGGGTTTTATTAACTGGCAGATGCAATACCATTTATTAAGGTTGTATTAAATACCTTGTATTTTTCTCTCTTTCCTCATTTCTGCAGATCTGTCAGTGGAAGAATGCTGTGACAAGGGTGTTGAATGGGCAAATAAAAACAGAATATGTGCTTCTCTGCCGTTAATAACCGAGTCTAGAGAATGCAGGTACATAGTTACATATTATATATTAAAACACAGTTTATACTTTGTTGTGAAACCATACGAATGGCAGGTATTAAAGCTAACTTACAAGATTAAGCACCCAAATCTTATATCCCAGGTTTTCAACTCCATATGTGGTGTTGGGGAGTACCTGAGTACCTACTTTTCGTCCATCAAGTCCTTTTAATTTTTTGCTGTCAGTCTAGCATAGAATTACCCAGCCCTAACCCAGGTGGCACATACTGTCTCTTGCTCTGAGGTTTTCCCACTGTGCTCTACTCATGGGACTTGGGCTCTGCCTGCAGTCAGGACATCTGTGTGGCTGCACTAATGTCACCAAGCTGGTTGTGAATCTGGCCACATTTCAGTGCAAATGTTTATAAAGAAACACAGGAGATCCTGCACATGACTAATTTATGGTTTGAGTAAGTACATATGTGTGTATGTATGTGAGGCAGCCTTTTGTGGTGCTACACAGGTAATTGTCCTGCAGTCCTTAGTTTACTTAAGCTTTAAGTTCCCCCACAGAGCGATTCAAGGAGATTCATAGTTAGTCCAGCTTAGGAAGGGACCCTACAAGAAAGATGGAGAGAGACTATTTGCAAGGGCTTCACACTGAAGGAGAGTAAGTGGTAAGTTAGGTAGTAGGAAGAAATTTTTCTCTGTGAGGGTGGTGATGCCCTGGCACAGGTTGCCCAGAGAAGCTGTGGCTGCTCCATTCCTGGAAGTGTCCGAAGCCAGGTTGGATGGGGCTTGGAGCAACCTGGAATAGTGAAAGGTGTCCCTACCCCCAGCAGGATGGGTGGATGAGATGAGCAGGAAGGTCCCCTCCAACCCAAACCATTCTGTGGTTCTATAATTCTATTAAATATATTTGACTGTAGAAAATAGAACCCTTCAGTTACTAAACAGATTTCTTAATTCTACTGAGAATTGATTAGATAGTTCTGTTTGGTAATCTGAAATGAAATAATGAAGGCAAATGTTTAATTAAGATTTTGATTGTACTGCATCTCTTATATTTTTTATGTCAGTGATAATTTGTGTCATTTCTGCTGTTAAATGCACTTGTTACATTTAATTAGTGGAGCTAACATCTGCTAGTTTGAGAGGCAGCTTCACAGAAAACGTTGTGTTTGAAACACTTCACTTTGCTCCCCTCTATTCAAATGGATTGCAAAGTGATTTAACCTTGGTAATTGTAGAAGGGTTGGGTTGATCTTTATTACAAAAAAAATGTCCCTTCCAGGGAAGTCTATCCATGTTTTCTGACTTTTGCATTTATATTGGCATCGAAAGCAGTCTCTTACGCAGAAGAATTGACAGATAGGAAATAAATGCCAATTTAGGAAATACTTGAAGAGTCATAAGAATTGCAGACAAAACAGAAGCAGAAAAACAGGAAACCAAGTTTATTAAACAATTTGGGATTGAGTGTCTTGATGATTTAATCATAATTTGATTAATGTGAGTTGAGATTCTGCTGTAAATAACTTATTCTTCTAAAGATTTTCCTTTTAGAGACTCACTAGGACTTCATAGGAGCTGGGAAAAAAGCTCAGTAATGATTCATCTAGCTTTTGTGCATAACTGAGATGTAGTTAAGAAAATGACAATAGTAAAATAAAGGGCACATATTCTGTGTGAGGCATGAATACTTCTTGACAAAACCCTAAGTGGATAAACTCAGTTCAGTTGCATTTATTCATGACTGCATGCTCTCCCTGAAGCTTGGCTTCACTCTAAAAATGACTAAGTAAAAATGGCACCTTGGAGCTCTTTTAAAAACATCAATATTATTTTACTCCTGCAAACTGGCATATCTGTGAGAGGTACAGAAAAATCACTTTAGGATGCCATTTCAGACACAAAGGTCGGGGCCAAATTCTAAATGCTGGTGTAACTGGAGCCAGAATGAGCACTGAGGGAGCATGATTGTTTTTGTAGGCACATGAGGGTAATGACACTGATGTTCTACATTTATTCCTGCTGCACAAAGATGGGAACAGACCTGGATTCATTGCCCTTCCTGAGGTCTAGGCATGTGAGAATAGAGGATTGAGAAACAGGATGCCTTATTGGTCACAGATTTTCAAAAGAACTTGGTTCGTACTTAGAGTCCTGCATGCAGTGAGAGCTGCTGGGGGCCACATGTCAACATTCCTGTGGTTGTTTAAACCCCAGCTGGGATCCCCTGACCGTCTAGTGCAGTGCAGTGTTGACCATCTGAGTTGAGTGCCCTAGAAAAGTGGGGGGGTAGAAAGCCATATCCCTTGATGCCAGGGGGTGTTGTTTGCCCTGCATATTTCAGCTTCAGTTTACAAGGTTAGCAGGTGAATATAAGGGAAAAACATTCTGAAGTGAGCAGGTTTGATAAAGTTCCTGGAACAAAAGGAATTTTTTCGCAGTTACTGTGCAAAGACTGTGCAACACAGAAGAGATTGGATGTGAGTACTTTCCCCAATATGTTTTACAAGAATTTACATGCTGGTTTTGAATCATCTGTTTGGAATAGTAATAACTTAGCGGTTCAGATTCAGTCCCTCAAAGGAAGCCCACTGCTAGAGTCTCTTGTTTGTGTGAGGAACCAGCTGCCTTATTGAGTTAGAATTGCGTCCCCTTGGCCATTTCCCAACCATTTAAAATACATCCACAGTAATCATAGAATCATGGAGTGGTTTGGTTTGGAAAAGACCTTAGAGATCATCCAGTTCCAAGCCCTGCCATGGGCAGGGACACCTTCCACTATCCCAGGTTCCTCCAAGCCCCATCCAATCTGGCCTTGGTCACTGTATGTTGTGTTCAAGGATGAGGCAGCTACAGCTTCTCTGGGCAACATGTGCCGATATATCACCACCCTCACAAGGTAAATGTCTTCCATAGTAAAGAACGAACTGGTTTCCAGCCCTGTCATTCTTGTATCTTCTGTGCATCCCAGAAACAAGGTGACAGTTCTGGGTTTCAGCATATTTGTAGTATTCTTTTTCCTAAGTCCCTTGTGGTTCCTGAGGGACTTGCCAGCTGTTTGAGTGTCACTTGCTAAGTGTGGTGGGATTCAAACTGCAAATATGCTTCTTTTTTTGTCCTACACAAGGTGAGCCAGACTCTGTGTGAAGTTCACAAGTTCCAATGATCCATCTGGTTGCTCTTATTCCACTGTGTTTAAGCTGAAACAAGGCTCTGGGCCCACTCTCTGCAATCTCTTACTGTGGCTTCTTGATCCACATGAGTTTATCTCATTGCGTTATCTCTCTGGACTCTGTCAATGTTTATCTCTGTGTCTTTGTGACTCAGTAAATACAAGTGTAGAATTTTAATGAGTAATATCTCTGGCTGTCATCACAGTGGGTCTTTTCCCATTCATTCATTTTCTTGTAATGTGGTTAAACTCACAGCAGCTGGAAAGAGTTGACATTTAGTTTTGAAACTCAACCTGTCCAATAAGTCTTCTTCCTTTCAAAGTGAAGAGTTTCCCCTGCACAGAGCTCTTAGCAAGTGAATTTAATTCTCATGCCAGAAACACTCTATCTCCATATAGTATTTGCATGCCTTTTATAATGTATAGCTTTTCTGGAATTACATCAGGAATAACATTATTTATTAGTGTTGCAAGAATTCAGACTGAAGAATCTAAAGCTGGAAGACGCAGCTTGTTTTTGCAAAATCATTCCTTTTAATTCTGATATTTTGTCCAAGACCTTCCACTGTACACATGAATAGCACTAACATAGCTTGAAGGAAGTAGCATGAGAGAGACAGAGAATAATAAAAGTCAATTGATGAGAAAGACATTGTTTTCAGAACAAAGTTAGATTTTAGTGCTTTTATGAAAATAAGTGAAATAAAAAATAGGTGATTATGAAATCTGTGCTGGTTTAGGAGTGCATCCTCTAGACAGGAGAATAATAAACGTGAAAGGATTTTGGATGTAAGTGGGCGTGTAGATTTTCATTTAACTAACTGTTAAATGAACTCCAGTGAAAATCAAATTGAACTCCATGAAAATCAGCAACATTGGTTAAATTCTAACAGAAAGTAAAAGTGAGAATATAA
Organism: Vireo altiloquus; assembly: GCA_013396875.1. Taxonomy (NCBI): domain Eukaryota; kingdom Metazoa; phylum Chordata; class Aves; order Passeriformes; family Vireonidae; genus Vireo; species Vireo altiloquus. The sequence continues at coordinate 23,047 of VZRF01014538.1, read as the reverse complement.
AACATGATTTCTTAACTTGATTTACAATCAAGTTATCTAGTATTGAAATAACTTCTTGATCAACATCCGAAACAACGAATAAGGATTTTTTAAATGTCTTGGTGATTTTTGTTCACTAGTGAGCCGTGAATAAAACTCATCCTTCAGAGATGCATGATTTTACCTGAAATATCCTGAATGAATATCAGTTATGAGGTCTCATGCTCTTAAAGATTCAATATTTAGTGTTGTACAATATCTACCCTATTGTGAATACCTATTTATTTTCAGTAAAATTCTATTGCACTCTTTTAAGTGAACATCAGAATAAGGCAGATAAAGGAAAAGCAGCCTTTTGCTTTTTAAAATATCACTCCTAATTAAAAAAAAAACCCCAAACTCATAGAAGGATACTACTCTACTTTCTCTGTTTTTAGAGACCAATGTTGTAATGTTCACAGACTCTTAATGGTACACAGGAACATCTGGAAGGTTTTACACCACGAGACAAATCTAGATGTCCTCCTAGCCAGGAGAGACAACTCCTTCACCTTGCTGGAGACTGGAAAGTGAGCATGTATTAACTGAGGTTGTAGGCCAGGGAGACACACATGACTTAAGAAAGACAAGGGAGAGACACTGCTCATCTCAAACTCTGTAGAGCCTGCTGAGCTGGTTGTGGTGGGCTCTGGCAAATGGCAGCACCAGGGCTGGTGTGCAGAGGGAAAGGGAAGACTGGCACTGTGCAGGTATTTCTAGCAGTTTTCTCTGCTGTCTTTCAAGGACTTCTGCCTCTGTTAATGCCACACCAGTGCTTAGAGTCTCAAGCAATATTTGCTACCAGTGCAACTTGGCTGTAGAATTTGAGCAATGAAGTGTGATTTTATTGTTATTGTTCTCAGATGAAAAAGTGGTATTTTAATCTATTATTTATTTATTCAATTGATGTTTAATTCCTTATTACAGTTGGGGTGGACCACATGACTTATGAATACAGCTGTGGGAAACATTTTGAGAAACTTGTTTTGGTTGAAATTGCCTGTTTGTCGGGGATTTCAAAGAGTTGGCTTGTGTTTGAAAAAAGAAAACCACACCAGGAATCAAACAGATGTACTGAAAGACTGCTGTTGTTTGTTTATTTGTTTGCTTGTCTGTGGCTAACATATCTAGCTCCTCAAGAGAATCTGGAGGGCTAAAGAGGCTGGAAAGTCTCAGCTCCCACACTCTTGGGCTTTGGAGTTCAGATTTTAGAGGCTTCCAAAGCCCTGAAAGTCAGACCACCCCAGAGCTGGGCAGGGAATGGAAATCCTGCTTCATAGGGAATCTCAGCAACAAAAAAGCTACAAATTCTTCCAAACTGGAACTAAAGCAGATATCAAAAACTTCAAATATCCTGCCAAATAAAGTTCCTGTCCTGGGCTTAACTTCTTGCTATGACTTTAGAGTATATTTTTGAATAATTTGTTCATGAATTTATCCTGGTTTTTGTTCCTATGCATTGAAATCTCATAGCCGTTTTTGTCCAAGTGAGAACAGCACAGTCAGACCATTACTAATCACTGAACTGTGGAATTCTAGAGTGGTTTGTGTTGGAAGTGGCCTGTGTACAGTCTAATAAATGGTAATTGGAATCCTCGGGAATGTATCTTGACAACCTGGCTTCACCCACATGCACAGAGATGCATAATCTGAGCCCAGTATCCACATGTCCCCTGCCTTTATTTGCTTGGCCTTAGAGGTGAGGGAGTCCCTCACACTGCCTGGGAGGTCATCCTATGGTCTTGGAGAGCAGGAAGGCTTCTCCAGAGGGGATGCATGGTAAGCCACTTATCTCATGTGATGGTAAGAGAAGCCTGGAGTTCAGTAGTTCCACTAACCCACTCCTCTTCCTGATATTACCAAAATTTACAACAGCAGAATAAAGGATTTTTAGGAGTACAGGGTATTTTTTCTCTGTTTCCCAGTGTCTATAACAGAAAGTAGTGGTGGAAGAGCTTAACCCACAAAACTACCCAGCAAAAAAGAGTTACCCATAAAAGCAGAGTGGAGAGAGATCTTCACTGGGCTTTGTACTCAGGTGACAGTAGCAACTGGACTGGAGGAGTTTAAAGCTTCCTCATATAGAATTTTTTTTCCCCACGGGAACAAGTTTCCAATTTCTTCTCTGACACTGAGATAAAATAGAGGGATTTAATGAGCAATGTAACAAAACTAAGTTTCCTGCACAATTTTATCCTGTCTCCTCTCTGCATCTCCCTGCTGTGTAATATTCTTCTTTCCCTTGTCTTTCTTTTCCCCTTGCTTGCAATACACTCTGCTGTTTCTCACTGTAACTTTCCTTAGTATCTTCATTTCTCTCCATTATCTCCAGGTGTCCCATAGAACAATGCTCTGATCCTCCTTCCACATGCCATACCTCTTGATTTGGGGCAGCAGGTGCAAGGGTAGACTGGGATTGCGGGCTCTCACAAGATCCAGGGCCTGACTTCTCCCATCCCTCAGCCACTAGCTGTCACAAAACATGCCAGAATGCAGCCCTGAAGATCTTGAGCCCCAAAGCAGGTGTGGTTGAAGTTACCCATTTGCTTTAAAAAGTTGTTAGGACAGACTGCAAGGTAGATCAGCAATGAAACTCTATCAAACATGTTACCTGTATTAAACACGTCACACAGACATTCTGCCTACTCCCAGAGAATATCTTTACATTGTGGTCCCACAGAAAACCCTTTCCACATAACTAGTACAAGTACTAATTGTCAAAACTTGCATCATCTGTTCTTGACCTGTATGTGACATTGTTCTCCCCTTTCTTCCATGCTGTTGGCAGCATGACCCAGGTGCAGTGCTGCCGCAGCCAGCTGGAGAAGCAGTCCTGTTCCGATGGGGTTGAATTTGCCAACGTGCGTGAGGAGTGTGACTCGCATATTGACAAAAATTCCACCTGTGAAGCTGAATACTTCAAGGTGAGACATCAGAGCTACTCCTGTTTGTGTCTAAGAAGTGGAATTGAGGTTATTTAGCATTGACCCTGAAGGTCATTAGACTTGGTTTGCTGCACATGAACAGTTTTTTTCCCACCTGCACCTCATGCCTCTTTTAAGGTTGTTCACTTTGTTCTTCTCTCTGAGAAGTGGAACTCTCTTCAGCAAAGCGGACTGTCACATTGCATTTTCGCAGAGGCAGAGGGGAGAATGCAAAAGGGTGGAAAATCTTGAATGAGTAATTGGCCAGGAAACTACTTTTGCTTGAAAAAAAGACATCAACGCTGTACTGAGGGATGAGTGAGAAACTCAGACATATTTCAGACTTCAGCTTTCATTAAAGCATAATGGCCTAAGGTCACACTCAATGGTTTTCAATATTGGTGGTCCAGAGGGGTGGGACTGAAGTTAATCCTCTCAGGGTACTTACAATTCCAGCTTGTGTAAGTGTTCTAAGTTAACATGACTTTGATTTACAACTGGATGGAGAGATCTGTAAGCCTGTGATACCAGCATTTGATATCAGAATAAAAATGCCTGTCGTCAGCATCTGGAGTTAATCTGTGCCCAGCCCTCCACCTTTATTACTGTCTTTGTCTCTTACTGCCTGAAAGGAAGCATAGTCATACCTTTCTTCAGAGTATTTTTGGAAGTAAATTCCACCAGTAAGATCATGACCTTGACCATGACTCAGTCATTAACAGCTTTGGTCCTATTATGAATTTCTTTCCATGGTGATGAGAACAGATGAGAGTGATTTTAGTTCTTCCCACTGCCCCAATATGCTGAATGGTTCATTCAGTTTAAAAAAAAAAATTACTATACAGAAGATGGCAGACAATGCCTGACTGATAAATTTCACATTCTTCAAAATGCTGGCTTGATCTGCTCCCGTCAGTGGGATGCCGCTGATTCCAGGGCTAGGAAGTAATCCAGGTTCTCACTGGGAGTAGAAGACAGGTGACACGTGCAGATGAGGCTGATGTTAGGTTCTCCTGAGTCTGTCTGCATATGTGGTATTATCTTGTCCCCGGTGGACTGTGTCTCCCAGAGGGGCCATGCATCACTTGTTGGTGCTGTCCAGGGAATGCCCTGTTCTTGGCACAGGAATTTCTGTGTGCAGTCTTTACTGCTAGGAAGCATATCCCCCTCAATCTGAATGTGGCACAAAATAATATTTCACTCTCTGTGTCAATATTTTGAAGGGCTCTGAGCAGATGAACAAGGACTGATGGTGAGGACTCTGCAGATCCAAGTGTTTGTTACCAAAGACAGGATTTTAGCAGCAGTACTATTTTAACCACATGCCTTGGGACTCTAAACCAGAATTCAGCTGTTCAAGGAAGCCCACTTACCCACCAATTGCCTGATGTTTCCCTATGTAGGCTTGTCAGCACGAGAAAGAAGACTTGAAGATGTTTTTGTAAATGGCCAGACTTCTTTAAAGATGGCAGAATCTGATAGTGACAGCTTTATTATTAAACAAAGTGGACTGGGCCTTGATCTCTGGCCCTGAGAAGAAATGGCTCAGCACAACCATCACGTAGCTGCTGTCCTTCCCCTGCAACACACAGTGCAGAAGGGCTGTGCTGGCCTCAGAATACTCTTCAGCCTTGTCTGATAGAATGTTAGTTGCCATTAGAGCTTGTTGATATTTAAACATTACAGGTGATTGTGGGGTAATGCCCTAAGCCCACATTCTGTCCCTGTTTAATTTACTGGTATAAACATAGTCCGAGTTAATTAATCTTTGTGAGTCACATTCTGCCCTTCCACTCCCTAACAGGAATATCCTACTCTTAACAACCTTGCTGAGGTAGGATTATCTTTGAAGGTAATCTCTGATCCATGGTGGACACAGGTGACTTATGATCTAATATTAGTGGAAAATTAATCATTTCCTCTGTTGACTACATTTTGAATCTGATCTCCTTGAGACATACAACGTCTGGAAGTTGTGCCTTGCTGTGATAAACAAACTTGAATCTCATTTTGCCTAAGTTGGTCCATTTGTTTTTAGCTTAGATCACATAGCAAAGTTTTTGGATCTTTGTCTCCTTCAAGGAAGCAGAAAAAATGATTTAGCAATTCAGTTAGTAGGATTAATTGCAGCACTTTGCAGCAAATGAGGCAGCTAATCATTGCTTTGAGTCCAAAACTTGGGATTGGAAAGAAGATAAAAAGACCATATTTTGAAAACATGTGCCTCAGCTTTTACACATAAAGGCAATAGGCATAGGAAATGATGGGCAGAATTTTTTCCTCTGGTTGTGTGGAAGCATAGTTTTTCTAGCCTTGAAAAAAAAAAAATATGCAAAATGAATCATTAATCTATAAAACCTTCATCAAAAGAAAGCAATAAATGTGATGCTGTTACAGGAGATGTAGAAATTATTTTCTGGAAGCTTGTATTACAACAGGCCTGCAGAAAAGAGTGCAGCTTCTAGAAATTTGACCACCTTTAAGGTGCTTGGACACTTCCCCAAAATTTGTCATAGGTACTTTTCAAAGGTTGAGATATGCCCTTATCTCCAAAGTTTTGTCATGAATACTTTGGTTGTGTGTAATAGGTGAGGACATAAGTTTTATTGCTTTGGATTGTTCCACACTTTTTTTAATTTTCGTTTAGCTCTTTAAAAGTTCTGGAAAATTCCTCTGAGTTATTAGTGGGCTTTTGGTTAGCATCTAATAGATTTCAGCAAGTGAGAGACCTCTTGTGGACAGATACCAAAAGCAGTGTTAGTACAGGATTCACACCAAAACTGGTGACTTAAATCCAAACATAAATAGTAAGAACTATTGTAAAACTTCTGTAAACTCTATGTATCAAAAGACCTTATTCATCTAAGGAATTTCAAGTGCTTCCTAATCACACCAAAAATAAATCTTTAAATTTCTCACATGTAACTTTACTCCTTTATTCCTTTCTGTGAGAAGGTAGTCAAGGGATCATGGGTCTTCAGGTAAGACACAGCAGTCTAGTCTCTATCCAAACATGAGGAGCAAGGCATGGCTTTGAAGCTGCATGAGATTTTTTTTTAATACCGGGGGGAAAAAAGTTTGATATTATTATTGGGGTGACTTAAGAAGCAGAGGCTTACAGGCAGCAAAAGGGTATAATAACCATTTAATTGTTAGGTTGTACCATCCATGAAGGCAGTGATGGTTCTAGTAAATAAGTAAATGGTTCCAGGCAACTGGCAGCCTTTGGAAAACGGCTGCAAACACCTAAAGAACTGAACTAATACAAAGGTTAGACTGCACTCCTGGCTAGAGGATCAAAGGCTTTCAGAACAGGCCAACAGCCCAGAAAATCGGTATGAAAAAAGAAACACTATGATTATTTATACCAGGGCAGTGCTAGTCCTCCCAAAACTGCTGTGGCATGGGTCACCCTTCCATAGGGTGCAGTCCTCCAAGGACAGGCTGCTCCAGCCTGGGAGCAGAGCCCCCTCTCTCCACCAGGTCTCCCACTGGATCACAGCCTCTTCCAGGCATCCACCTCCTCTGGCATGGGCATCACCCCCATGGCCTGTGGGTGGATCTCTGCATCCCTCATGGATCCCCATGGGCTGCAGGGGCACAGCTGCTTCACCATGGTTATCACCACGGCCTGCAGAGGCATCTCGGCTCTGGTGCCTGGAATACCTCCTTCCCCTCCTTCTGAACCGACCTTGGTGTCACCATGTTGTTTCCCTTACATGTTCTCATCCCCTCCTCTTCTCTGTCTGGAACTAAAACTGCCTCACTATCTTTGTTTTGATTTTCTTAAGTATTTTTATCACAGAGGCATTACCACCATCTCTGATTGGCCCAGCCTTGGCCAGCAGCATGTCCATCTTCAGAGCCATCAGGGATTAGCTCTGCTGGACATGGTGGAAGCTTCCAGCAGCTCCTCACAGAAATAATTTCTGTGGACCCCTGCTACCAAAAACCAGACTGTGCAAAACCAAAACACCAGTTAAGAAAACACTTGACACTTTCCATCTCTGGATCATTTGGGCTGTGGTATAGAAACATAAATTATTCTCATTATCAGGATGTTAAATCAAGATGCATTGTGCACAGAGTAAGTATAAGTTAGAACAAATGAATCAGGGCACACAATTACGTTAATTGAAGATACAGTGCCTTACAGGCATTGCAAGACTTAGCAAGCTCTATACTTGAACTTTCACATCAGGTGGAGACAGAGGTTTTTCAAGTGGTGGCTCAACCTTAAAGAAATAAGGAACATAAGGCTATTCAACACTTCAAAAAGGGCAAGATTAATGATCACTTCTTTAAAAAAATCGAGAGAAACTCTGTAACTCCCAATTTGAACATTGTGTGACAAGATAAAGAACTAGACTGAGTCTTCCAGCTGAAGCCAGCGAGGATACTAGAATTATATAGTGTCAAAATTTATCAATTCATCAGCCAGTTCAATAACCTAAATAAGATTTGGTTATCAAAAATAGAAAGGTCTAAGTCAAGTAATGAATCTCCAGCTCACTTTCCATTTTTGTCTTTTAATTTATGGTTGTGAAAATTGAAAATTAAGAAAATTATCGTCAGACTTAAGAACTTTGAGAAGGATTCCTCAGGGAATTGCTTGATATGTTAGAACAAATATTGAGAAATGTTGCAATCATCAAGGGTTTATTTCTAAACTCATCCAAAAAAGCCAGAAAAGATGGAATTATCCCAGACATAATAGGATGAAACTGGAGCATCTGGCACTGGATGTAGTTGATGCACAAGAGAAACTAGTAAAAAAGTGGGTAGTAGGAACCATCTCACCAAACAAGAATAAATAAGGGAAAACATGTATCCTAGAGATTGGGAGGGCATGAAAACAACATCCTGGGAGATGAGGTCAGGAGAGAGGAGTTCCAGCCCTACAGCAATCTGCAGCACAGAAAAGTTTCTGTTGTGTTTTTAATGACGTCATACAAAATGGAATACTTACATAATTCAGGATGCTGTTATTATCTTACCTTCACGATGCTCTAAGTTTTAAAATTGCCTTTCAGTTCAGTACAGGGAGAGAAACATGTAATTCCTTACAAGGGAAAACTTAGAATATAGGCAGGGATAGACATCTCAAAGTAATGAAAACCATTTCATTTACCTTCTTTTCAGCAGATGAGGTGCTTAAAGCACCAAACTTTAGAAAATTAATTGAAAGTTTAGTTATTTTATATTCCATCTGTTCTGTTTAATGCTGCATGCTATTTTCTTCAAGCAATATAGAATCTGGAAGACTAACAAAACTAATAAAAAAAGCTTAAATTTGCTTTCATGTGACAGTAGCAATTGGCAGACACAAGTTTCAGAGAACCAAACACTTCTGCTGCTTTCTGACAGCAAGATAGAAAACTGAATAAATCAGCAGCATCTTCTCAATTTAAAATAAAGGAAGCCTCCATGGCATTAACTTGTCCTGTACTTGCTTCTGTGGTGTATTCCAGGGCTGCAGTTCAGCAGGTCTCGAAGAGGTGGATCATGTGTTACTCCTGGAAGCTGTGTCAGGAGAGTGATGCTTTTAAATAACATTTGACTATGCTTTTCAGAGCAAAATAGCTCCTCTTTATGACCTATTAACACAAACCTTGGATGAGTTGTGTTTGTTCATTCAAGGAGGAAGTTGAATAGGCAGCTCCAGTCAAACTGAGTCCTGCACCTCTTTGATTGTATCCCATTTTAATTCAACTGGAAACAAATGGGACATGGAGGTGTGAAGAATTCCCACTTTTGGCTGGTGTTTGAATCCAGGTTATGCAGGCCGGGAGTAATGAAATTCCATATACATGTGGGGAATGTTGTGGTCTTCCACATCAGCTTGCACGCACCTTCACACATACACAGTGTTTCTGAGAACTGGACCCAGGCTCTGTGCTTGGCCAGATGCAGAGCTCACTGAACTCTACAGCAGTTTAGTTAAATTTGAGCCCAAGTATACCAGGAGTTCTTAAAGAGTTTGCAGAAAATTTTCCATCAGTGCCAAGATGAGATAACTATTGACACCGTTGACAAAGCTCACATTGCTTTGACTTTGTTAATATTTTCATTTTATTTTTAACAGACATGTTGTTACTGTTGTTTGCTGGGAAAGGCTGCTCAAGTTCAAGGACAGAGTTGTGAACCCAACCCGAAGATAGGATATCAGTGTGGAATTGTCTTCAGAACTTGCTGTGGGAAAGGTCAAGAAGGCATTGATCTGTCCATCAGCGACTATGCTCCTAAAAAAGAGCCAGGTATTTTATTGCAGACTTTAAAAGAGTGAGACACAAAATGATACAGGGTACAAGAAATGTTTGCACTTTATTTTTGTTGGAATTCTTCTAATTTGACATCTCACCTGAGTAATTTAATGATGCCTGTTTTGCAGCTCATTCTTTTGGCTTGTAATAGCTGAAATGCTGTTGTTGAAAATAAGAGGCAGAAAGAGGTCACTTAGTTTCTGGTGTCAGAACTTAAATGTCAGAGAGCTTATTTTGGCAACTAATGATCTTATCTTGGAAGCTGAATGTAAGCTATTAATTTTAATGGCGTTTTGCCCACTGATAAATGCTTAATCAAAATGAAAATCAACAACCAATTATTTGAATTGTGTAAAAAGCTAGAAGGCCTTTGCCAGCTCAGCGGAATTCAAATGTTGCCATTGTGTGAGAGGCAAATGCCCACAAACCAGGGGTGTTTGAAATGCCTGGACTGTCTGGGACAACTGAAGATCCCCCAGAAGTGTCAAACCTGTTTTGTTCAATATTACCAAAAAAGAGGGGTACCTAGATGGCAGCACCTTCTGACACTCTTCTCCATACCTAGTCGAGTGTGTACAGACTGACCCTTACAGACCTTCATTTGTTTGGGTTTTTTTCCTTTTTTCACTTAGCAGACAGACAGACAGACCTGAAACTGCAGACAAGTCATGCTGTGTGGTGTTGCTCACCTCATGGGCTGGCTAGCACTGAAAACATGCAATCTGGCTGGCACATCACAAGCAACAGATTTTGGGAGACATCACCCTAATCAATCATTTAAACACAAGCCCCATCACAAAAGCTTGCACTGGTCTGCTTGAGCCAGCATGTTATCAGACTTATTCCAGGTCTTTCAAGCCTGGCTTGTCTCAGTATCAGACAACATCCAGGAATGCCCTTATCAGATAACATCTGGGAATGCACTTTCAGGCAGTTTCTCTGTGTGTGCTGTTGCCTAGCAGGAGAATTGCCCCCGTCCATTAGCACTAGCTGAGGTGACCAGACTAGTAGATCCCTCATACTCAGACATCTCTGCTAATAACAGAAATGTTCATACTCAATGTACCTACATGACATGAGAAATACATCATCTATGAGAACTGTGAGCATGGCTTAGAGTATTTCCCTGCTTGCCCTTGTGGGCAAGTCACACACACAAAAATTATTTATATGGTTATTATGGCACACATAAGAGCCACTATGCATTGTAAAGTTGGGGTTGTGTCCATGAGGAGGGCAGGACAATATTCTCATTATTCAACTAAGAAACAAGCAGGTGTTTGGACATACATCAAATAACCCTATTGACAATAGAAAGTGCCTGTAGAAAGGCAGAGCAAACAACACAAACACTTTGTTATTTGTAAAAGGGAGATGAGGCTTCATTTTGCAAGGCAGATTTTTGGACTAGCACCATGTGTTTGTTGTGCCATAGTGCTGCATGAAGGGCGTTCTGCTGCAGGGGTAAGGCAAGCAGGCTCTCCGATGCGGAGGCTGGTGGGTCTTCCTAGCAAGGGACCATTGGAGTCCACTGGAGGGTCAGACTCTAAGTCAGAAGATACTCCCCACGTCAGGGAGACAGAAAAGGTTTCTCCCAGGATGCTTTGTTTTGTTATGCTAGTGTACCCCAGTTCTGCTTCCCCCGTTGGCCTCCCTGCCCCTTTCTACCATATATGTCCCTGCCCTAGAATGTTCTTTCTTCCCTGCTCCCCCATTGGCCCTTGTCCCTTGGCCACTCCCTCACTATTTTCCTATTGGTTCCCATATCCAAGCCCCGCCTGTGTACTGCCCTCATGCCCTCAGATCATTGGTCCCTGATGCTCTCTCTCTGCCCCTACCGACCCAGTATATAAACCTGGACCCTCCCATGTTACTTGTCTTAGTCTGTTCACGTGCATGGCTGGAATAAACCTCTCCCACGGAATTCTACACAAAGACCCTTTCTGCCTCTTTGTCATTGACTCACCTTTCAGCTGTCTGGTGTGTGTGTGTGTTGATTGTCGGCACCACCAAGTGGCTTCCCTGTGGAGAAGCTTCTGGAAGTTGTGACACCTAGCATCCGCCTGCCACAACACTCCGAGTCACATAAAGTGTTGTCCGCAGGTTGGAGTTGGAAGTCTTTTCCAATCTAATTGATTTTGTGATCTCTGGTGCTATGTCCCCAGAGGCATGTACAAAATCCAACCAGACTTGGGCAAACTGATTTCATCAGCTCAGTGTAACTGAAGTGTGCCCCTATGGCTTGAGGATTCAGTGAACCAACCCAGCCTCATGCCATTGCACAAAACTTTGCTTTCACATCCACTATGCATCGCTTGCTTCTAAGTGACTGCTGGTGGAATGGGCTCATGGACATTCACTGAAATGAGCCTAAATTTCCTAGTCAATAAGCAGAATATTTTGGGATTGTGTTTTTGTACAGTACCAACCTACCTTTGCCCTAGTGTTGAAAGTGGCGGAATTGGAGAAGGTCCATTAGCTGGTTCTTTGGGGAAGCAGTGAGTTCAGGATGTATTTGGCCCTTTTATGTCCTAATGTGGTAAGAACAGAATCTTGGATACGTTCATGTGGCAGGAGTATCACAGATCTAAACTCCCCAATGTGTATAAGTATATTTGAAAGAATGCCATAAGTATGTGCCCAAAAACTTAGGTGTGGAGTTCTTTTTGAAATGAAGTCTAAATAAATAACTAAGGTTAATCTGATTTTCATTAAATCCCTGAGTACCTTAAGCTACTATAAAGTCAGTGGAAGCCAAGCATGCCTCAACAACATGCCTTATGAAAATGAGGTTAAGCTCTGGTTAAAAGTCTGATGTTAAGAACCTGCGTTTGAAAATCTCAGTCCATATGTAATGTATGATCACAGTGTGTCTTTCATATTGAATGGAAAATGCTGATGTCAGATGGAAAATGCTCCATGGCCATGAGCATTTGAATGTCAAATTTATGTAAGAAATAGCTGTAAAATATGTAAATAATGCTTTTAAATTTTGTTCTGGTTTGTCTAAAACTCTGGTGTGAGTTCCATCCCAAGCACACAGTGTTTAACCTTGAGAAGAAAAGTGCTTTCTCTTCTAATGCCTATCTCTCCTCTTTTTAGTAGAAATTTCAAAGGAGGAACTAGACCAAGAAGATCCTTATCTGCATGATGGCTGCAGAGGTAAGCCAGGTGACTAGATGTGCTAGCCAGCTCTTTTTGTGATTGCTTTCAATAAAGTGAAGCCAAATTAGATCTAGAGATTAGCCAAAGCCTTTTGCATAGGATAATTATGGGTAAAAAAACCATGAGGAAGAGCCTTTCCAAGGAGTAATAGACCATTATGTGATGCCTAAATAGTCCTAAGTGCAAGGGAGGCATTGTCTCTCAGTGGAGTCCATCTTATCCAGCTGAAGACAAGTAAATACATTTAACTTCTACTTAACTTTTGGTGGGTAATAACTCAGAAGTGTCACCTTTGAATCTGTGGAGTACTTTAGATTCTTCAGATTATGATGATCCTATATTAAATATCTGCATTTTTTATTCTTCTCTTGGGGTGATCAGGGTGTTTGAATATGAAATTAAACTTGTTTCTGTTTGAGATGCATCCCCTGAAAAAAAGGAAGACATAAGTGGCTATTGTCCTGATTAGTCATGCTGCTTTGCCTCCTTGGAAACGTATATTTGGAATATTGCTCTGCTAAGTATTCTGATTTATTGCTTGTCACATGTGATTTACGTGTCTATAAACCTAAACCAGCAGTGATTCATTGTTTTCTGCCAGTATTTCAGAACTCAGAAATGTATTTAGGATATAATCAATTTAAGAGGTCTATATTCCAGTTGAAAAATTATTTACTGTGCTCCATGTTCTACAGCTGTTCCAATCTGGAGAGAATGGGAATATCTACCAGGTCATTAGTGAACCAGAGTTCACTAATGGAACAGTGCCTTGTCTCCAGTTGGTAATTACAAGACATGACATAGAAATATGTGTTACATATTTTCCTAGCATAATTTCCTCATGTAATCAGTTGTTGCATTTCTCAGTTAATCAGCTGCCTGCAGAAGATGGATTGGTATTGCTAACTGCAAATTAGAGGTTCTGTATACAGTATATTTTCTGATAAACTTGGCATGCCAAAAGTACTTGTAATTTTCTGAACTTTACTGGGAGAAACTTAAATTTCCTAGGCAGTGGAACTTCCAGCAATTTTTTTGGAGCATCTTCATGTTACATGGGGAAATGAATTCTGTTCTTCTAACACCTCCACTACAGGTTTTACTGTGTCAGGGTGGAGCTCACAGTATTAGCAGACATTCAGAGAGCAGAGGCTGTTGATCTCAACCACAAAACTATGGTTCCACCTAATTTCAGTGGTACATTAATGGCCCTGACCTCATTAGAAATTGTTGTACCTAAAAAATTATTTTATGAAGTATTTATAACGTACTATAGCTGCAATTGCTCACATGGATTGTGCCTATCTCTTTTGTTCAATGCCTATCCAGCTACTCTAAAAAAGAGGGGATGAGTTCTGTTTGTACTAAGAATATCTGAAGCCTTAAAATAAATATTTGTTGTTAGAAATATATAGCATTTTCTCTATTTTTAGAATATGAAACATTTGTAATATTAATTTCTATTTTAACAAGATCAGAAAAAGTTTTCTTAGTGATGAGCCAAATTTTGTGTAAATTCTATGTAGTATTCTCTTTCTGTTTATCAGAATAACCCTCCTTGTATTAATTTTTAGAGCTTTCAGTGCTTAGCCCTTCCTTTTGTATAGGTGTATTAAATTGTTTTCTAAATAAATCAAGTATCCTGTAAATTAATGGTTTGTTTCAGTTCCTATGAAGAGCCTCTTAATTATATTTGACTTTTTAACATATCTATTAGGTGGTGGTCCCTGCTCTCAGCAGTGCAGAGACACAGGATCCAGTTATGTCTGCTCCTGCTTTGTTGGCTATCAGCTTCAATCAGATGGTATCACCTGTGAAGGTAAAAGAAATAAAGCCATTATCTCGATTATCAACATTCTTGTTTTAAAAGAGCAAGAATAGATACAAAAATACCCAGAGAGATCAGAATATGTTTGCGTCAGTTGGGGAAAGAGGTGAAGTCATAAAAAGTTGATTTGAATGGAGTGTTGAAATGAGAATTGTGGGAAGATGAAGTTAAGAAAGGATCAGTGGAAAAGGTGGAGAATTTAGAATGGAGAAGAGGCAGAGTTTGAATTTGTTGTTGTGAATAAATCAAAATAAAATACCTATTCTCTCTTGTAACAGTAGATTGTAATTGATGAGACAGACTAAATAAATAGAGTAGGATTCTTTAGCTTGTTAAGGACACAGCTACAGAAAGGATGAATGTTCCAGATTCCATGAGTGGCATGGGAATTGTCAAGGAAGGATTGTTAGTTTCTCCCAGAAGAACTCATTTCCCCCCCAGAGGGTGCTGGGGCACTGAACAGGCTCCCCAGGGAATGGGCACAGCCTTGAGGGTGCCAGAGCTCCAGGAGCGTTTGGGCAACGCTCTCAGGTACAGGGTGGGATTGTTGGGGTGTCTGTGCAGGGTCAGGAGTTGGACTCAATGATCCTTGCTGGTCCCAAATCAGCATATTCTATTCTGTGACATCAAATGAAATGGGCTGGGATAGAGGTCGCATTTGACTTCCGGCATGTGCAATGTTACATTTGGTTCTGAGCTAGTGAGCCCAGGCTCCTTGTTGCTGAGGGATATGAGCCCTGTGGCACAGTTCACCTTGCCCATCCTGCATAGCTGTTCAAGGACGACAAGTGTTCCTGGTGAAGAGTGCAGTTTTCCATCAGTGACTGGAAATGGAGTCTAAGTAGTTCAGATACAAACTTCAGAATATAAAATACATATTGATGATTGGTCAGATTAACATTAACCTAGTTGAACATATAAAAAGGAAGAGCTTTTACATTTAATACACATGGATGTCAGATTTTTTTATGCTTTCAAATTTAAAAGGGAAATGACAAGGGAAATGTCTATTAGTAGCTGTAAAGTAGAAAGGTGCAACTTGGCTCAGAGAATCCCTCAACCATATGTTGCTGGGATGCAGAGCAAGGCGAGGTTTTCTGAAAGTTTGCCTCATTGATATAGTCACTTTAATCCAACCATGAAATCACTGAGGTTGGAAAAAAAACCTGAAGATCATTGAGTCCAACATAAACCAAACACTGCCAACTCCACCAGCAGACCATGTCTACACATCCTAGCTGTAACAACCTTAGACGTGTCTGGAGACATCATCTACTGCTAGGCTCTATCAGATGATGTTGACCTTTTGCTCTCACTCAGTTAACCTGACTCCTCTAAAGCACAATTAATCAGCAAGTCCTGGTACCAACAGAGTCCAAATGTCTTTGCTGGCTCAGACCCTGGAAACAGCTGCGTAGTGGGGTGTGAGTGTGAGGCCAACACCTTTGTATTCTGATGCTCAGAGGAATGCCTGGTTGGAGGTGTGCCACAGCTAGCCTTTGACCTTGTCTCTTCCCACGGACTTTATGGTTCTTATTTACTCTCTCTTATTTATTTTTAAATAATTTTTTATATTGTAGATATTAATGAATGTATCACTGGGACACACAACTGTGGGATTGGACAAACCTGTGTCAATACATTAGGATCCTTCCGCTGTCAGCGGGACACGAGCTGCGGAACTGGTTATGAACTAACAGATGACGGTCGTTGCAAAGGTATGTCCTGTGCTGAGAAACTAGAATCTTCCAGGCTTAAGTTCAAAACTAAGCACATCATTATGTCATGCTCTTTTGCTTTTGGTAAATACACATGTAACTGAGACACATACACTTCAAGGACAACAGTTTTTCCACCTGTGACCTTGCAGATAACCAGTTCAGGCAGCTGGGGGCCGCTGCAAAGACTTATAGGAGAGATAATTGTATTTTACACTGGCTGTCTTTGTTGCATGTTAGAAGCTGGGGACTAGAACAGGTGATTACAAAGGTCCAGCACTCACACTATACACAATTTCCTGGAGATTATTTCTGGATAGTTCCAGTCTGGTCTGAGGAATTGATTGCTCATTAGTGAGTGGATTGCCTAAGTCTTCCTCTTGGAGCATATCTAATGGTTTAGATGCACCTGAATGAATCAAGTTTGCACATTCTGGAGCGTGAAACAAAGTGTGGCAAGTGGAGCCACCAGGTGATTCAGTTTGAAAATGTGAAGGTAGATGCATCTTTAGAAAAAGAAAGTAAGAGAGATTTAATTTGTTACAGAGGGATTAATTTCTTAATCAAAGCATTCCTAGGGATTTAAAACTGTAAAGGGGCTAAAAGCACAGGTTTTGACTAGCTGTGTTTGAACACAAAGGTAACAGTGTTTCTTACTAAAAAAATTACTTATTTCAAGTTGCATCTAGCTTAAAGAATGCTGTTATGTGCATCCATAACTTCACCTGACATGCTGCCTTTACAGAGATATAAATTAGCAGCAAACTCCAGTTAATGTGGAATTGGTTTTCACTGTGAGAAAGTCTGTTCCCCTCTAGCCTAGAATATTAGTTTATAAATAAATTAATTTCATTCTACTGATTAAATTACCTCAACCAAAATTTTAGGCAAGGTTTTACTGTAGGAACTGATCAGCGATGAATAATAAATAGATTGAATAAATAGGCTGATTAATGACCTCCAATGCAAAACTTGTGGAACATCAGGCAAAGTTTTTGAAAGTATCATGGTGTAACTGCAATCCCTTGGAAGTAACACTTCTGTTGGTTTGAATGAAATCAGATTTAGGCCAACAAATAGCTTACTGGCAAGCATTAACATCTTTCTTGGAAAAAAAAAGGAGTACAAATAGTAAGTTACGCATGCCACTAATTTTTGAAAGTTCTTATCTGGGTAAGATATGTTAATAATGTTAATTATTAATGTTATGTTAATAGTGATAAAAATAGAAAATGAATACTCTTCATGTATGATTTTTAAATGCCAAGTAACATGACTGAGTTGTGCTACATGTAGAACCCTGCTAAACCCAGTCCAGTATTAACCCAACTTAAACTTCAAATGGTCCCCACAGTAATTTTTTAAGTCCCACAAAGCTCTAGGGCTACTGTTGTATCAACTGCATGAATGAGAAAGCTGAGGTATTCTATTGCTAAAGAGTTTCTGTATTTTGATACCTTTAGGAGATTTCATCCCATTGCCAGGTGGCAAACATTAAATTTTAGTTGCTTTTATGTGGACAGGACTGCATTCGTGAGCAAAGCTTCATTTGCTGTTGTCTCCTTTATCTGCTTTACCTGAACAATAATTTATTCACAAATATTTATTATCTATTCTGAACTGGAATAGAATATTAAAGTAATCAGAAGTTATATTTATGTGCATTTTAAAGCATGATAATTCAGGGATATTGCAAGCCTTTATGGATGGAAATCAAGGCCAGTTAATTCACTTATGAAAGAAATGAACAATATCTGCATTGGATCTAAAGTTAAGACTAAAATTGCACTTGGATAATTAAATCTTTCTGACTTCAAAGTTAAGCACACTGCTGAATCAAGGCTGAGCAGTGCTGACTGTGATTCTTTAGGTACTCTGTAATAGTTTTGAATCATTTAGTTGTGATAATTATACTTGTAAAGCATGATACACATATGAAATTGTAAAAAAATCTTAACCTACCTCATTTTATTGGCATCTTTTTTGAGGTAGTAGGTCAGATTGATCCTGGATCACAGAATTCCAGGAAGGTATGCTGAGGATTAATCTGTATGATGATTTTACCTATGTCTTATATTTTAAATGTAATGAAAAAACCTGTCAAATTCCTGCTAACAGTTTTTTTTTTGTGATGTACCAGATATTGACGAATGTGAGACTGGTACTCATAACTGCCCCCCCGATTTTATCTGTCAGAATACTCCAGGATCTTTCCGTTGCCGACCCAAGCTACAGTGCATGAGTGGGTTTATACAAGATGCACTAGGCAACTGTATTGGTAAGGCATGTTCTTATCCTGACGACTTGGAGATAATTGGTAGTTTCACTGGGTGGGTTCTGAGCTGCTCAAGCTGTTCTTCATCTATGTATGCATTGCTCTTTCCTTGGTCCCACAGGTAAGAGTGACAGATGAAATCCATTGAAATAAAAGACTTAAATACGAGATCGCCATTTTTAATGAGATTGGGTTACCTAAGGTGCTTAGCTGCTTAAGTCTTTGAGTATTTTATCTAAAACAAAATTTGTTAAAAAATAATGATATATTTTATCTAACACTATTCAGAAGATTTTAGCCAAAGCTTTGTGTAGAAAGCTGTAATTATGGCATCCTCTGCAACACCTTTTGATATTAGTCTGCTTGGTTTTACAGGCATGTAGGTCTTTCCAGACATGTCCCATGTTACAGCCCATCAAGAATCTTATTGTGTATGAGAAAGATGGGACAGTTATAACATACTGTGGAGAAGAATTTTACTTTAAAGACTGATGACAGTCTTGTCAGACTTGTTTCCAAGACTCCCCCAAACCAGAATTATAACCTTCATATAAATACATTAGAATTACTAGTTTCCAGCAGAGTCTATATGGATTTGTCTAATGTGACCTACAAATCTATCAGTTATTCCTTTGAGTATTATTTTCAAGTCTCAACTTTTAATTCCCCCACTGGCATAGCAAGTCTTGGACTTGTGGAACTGGCCAAGCAGCAGCAGTTGCTAAGTTGCACTCATTATCAGCCCCTGTTCTCCTGACCATATCATACCCTGTAGTGTTGAAATCTGACACTGGAAACAGACTGAAAACAAAACTGCAGGCTTTAAAATGAGGGAGGCCAGTGCCTGCACACAGCAAGCCCTTTGAAGGCACGAGTCTGCTGCAGGTAGTGCCCAGTCCACGGCAGCTTGTGGTTAACTTGCCGTCACGGACATCAGTAGAGCCACATCAATTTGCAGCAGCAATAGTTATGGCCCATAAAATGCATTTGCTTAAAGTATTTACCAAAACCATTTCACAGCCTAAATTTCCACACTGGCAATCAAATGCTTCCCTATGTGGAGTTGAGGGGATTTTGTTGTTGGATTTGTGACTCTGAACATCACATAGAAGCTAAGAGCTAGATGAGAACCCACACACTGACACAAAACTGGTTGAGCTGATGATCTGTTGATTAGATCTTTGTATGTTTAGGGGAGACTTTTAAAGGCTTTGAAACAAATACAAGTTCTATACCAAATTTCCACTGTTTTTCAGTGGGATCTATGGCTTTTACACCTCCCCAGTCTTCACTTTGCAAGCATTGTATCAGAGAAGCTAAATGTCATGAATAGTTGTATTCTCCCACGGGTAGAACTTTTCTCTGAAGGGTTACATAATGAGAGCATCTCACCCTAAACCTCTTGAGACTGGAAACAGTTGGACTGACTTGTGCTCTTGTAGATATCAACGAGTGCCTGAGTACCAACATGCCATGTCCAGCTGGACAGATCTGTATTAACACTGATGGCTCCTTTACCTGCCAGCGAATCTCACCCAGCTGTGGCCGAGGTTACCATCTCAATGAAGATGGAACAAGATGTGTAGGTGAGTGATAGTTGGGAAGAAAAAGGCAGTTTTAAGAAAATAACTCACATACATAATTTATGTTTACCACTTTCTTGCACTTTGCCCAGGTTTTTTGCATTCCTACAGTCAATTTTTGATCTTGTTCTTTCCCTCATGGCAGTGCCAGCAAGTGAAGAATGACAAGCATCCATTCTCTGTCATTCATATAACTCCTGAGGAGTAATGATTATCAGCCCTCATAAATGGCATTGGCTGTGGCTGTGTCAATTGAACAATGCTGTGTGGTCCCAAATCTCCTCAGTACAGAGAGATAACACAAGGTCAATCTAATGCCCCACAGAAGCCATTTGAATTACACTGAAAGACATAGATGCCTTTGGCTGGCTTTTAACTGAGGTACTTTTGCAGAGAGGCATTTTTGTATGTGTTTTCAATTTCTATAAGTGACTTATCAAACCACTACTGATGACTCTGGATCTCAGACTTCTTACACTAGATGAAGATCTGATCCACAAATATTGAGTATGTATAATAAAACAATTTTGCACCTGAATTCCTTCAAAGATTGCCTGATTACTTCATTGCTTTCCTCCCAAGTACATCAACATTTAGGACACCTTAGAGCTAACCTGCTTTGGTATAAATAGTTTGGATTTGTGACTCTGATCTTGTAAAAGCCGAGAGCATGATAACACCTTGTTTTCTGTTTCAAAACAGTTTATAACCACTAGGGAACAAAGAAATATGTTAACATGCTCCTCTTCTCTCAACTTGCAGTCATAAATTTACTTAAAATCACTTTTTGTTTTAGATGTGGATGAGTGCTCATCCTCTAACCAGCCCTGTGGAGAAGGACACGTTTGCATC
Organism: Vireo altiloquus; assembly: GCA_013396875.1. NCBI lineage: Eukaryota > Metazoa > Chordata > Aves > Passeriformes > Vireonidae > Vireo > Vireo altiloquus. The sequence continues at coordinate 2,421 of VZRF01014538.1, read as the reverse complement.
AATGCCCCAGGCAATTACCGCTGCGAGTGCAAAGCTGGCTATACTTTTGATGTCATCAGTAGGACATGTATTGGTAAGTTGCACCTCTCAATCTAAATACATACAGCCATGGGACTTACAAAATGATCCCGTGAAAAGAATGTTACTGCTCTCTGCATACCCTGTGTCATCAGAATGTAAATTTGACTGCTATATTACTTGGATGAATCTAAAATCATATTGAAGAACTGCTGATACTTCAAAGGAACCTGTATTAGTATTGTCAACATGTTATCTGCTATGCTGTTAAAAGGTAAGGTTGTGAGAGTGCATGTAATTGTTTTCTCTGATATTTTTAAAAGCACCTATAGCGAAAGAATCCTTTGGAAGATCAAAGCAACTTTCTTCTGTATAGATCTAATCCAATTATATTCTGGGGTGCTTCTAAATGAGCATTTTGAGGATGACTTCTCTCTCTAGTATGAAATTTAAACCTGGAAAATAACAATCAAACTTTTAGAACCACATTCTTGTCCAGACTGGTACTGCTGTGAGCCAGCCAATCCACAGACCTCTCTGTGTGTTCGTCATTGCAGATATCAATGAATGCAGACGCTACCCAGGCCGCCTCTGTGCTCACAAGTGTGAGAATACTCCTGGTTCCTACTACTGCACTTGTACCATGGGATTCAAACTTTCAGCTGATGGTAGATCATGTGAAGGTACAGCTGTCAGTGCCTTGGTTATGGACTGTGAGAAACAGCTCGTTGCTCTTCTATCTGTTTTTTATTTTAGCTTGCAAGACTGCACTGAAATGGCATGAGAAATCATCACAGTGCAGTCTCTTTGATGACATGAATGCTGCTTAGTCGAGGCCACTATAGCCCACAGCTTGAATATATTGCCCTTAGACTGGATCATTTGACAGGACAAAAGGACACAACCTCAAGCTGTACCACGGAAGGTTCAGATTGGACATCAGGATGATTTTCTTCACTGAAATGGTGGTCAGGCATTGGAAGGGGCTGCCCAGGGTGATGGTGGTGTCCCCATCCCTGGAGGTGTCCAAGGAATGCCTGCAAGTGGCACTCAGTGCTCTGGTCTGGGTGACAAGGTGGGGCTTGGTCACAGGTTGAACTCAATGGTCTTGGAGGTATTTTCCAACCTGAATGATTCTGTGATGCAGAGGTGTATGGGTCTGCATTTGCTGCACTTTGAAGGGTGATTCAGCTCAGTCAGATTCAAAACCTTCAAAACTAGCCTTGCTGATATCCACACACAAAAATTTAAAGATTCCTTCCCAGTCTCACACCTTCAAGTACAGTAGGAAATTATAGCACAGTGCAAATTAACTTATATTGCCAAATTAACTTATATTGTTACTCTTATATTGTTAAGAGTAACACACTCAGAGCCCCCCATTTCCGGGTTACTCAGTGTGCCGTCCTTTCTTAATTGAAAAAAATTACCTTCCAAAGTTTTGTCATATTCCAGTATTAGGAGTGATGAGTATAGCTAGAAATTTGGGGTTCAGGTGTACAACTTTTCATTTCAGATTTGAATGAGTGTGAGAGCAACCCCTGTAGTCAAGAGTGTGCCAACGTGTATGGCTCCTACCAGTGCTATTGCCGCCGCGGATTCCAGCTCAGTGACATCGATGGCATTTCATGTGAAGGTGAGCTCTGTAGTGTAGCAGAGAGAGGGCCAATGGGCATTTCTTATTGTCACCACAGCAAACATGAGCAGTTCCATGTAGTTTTTTCATTTTAACATTTGAGTATCTTTGGTATTTTCTTGTGAAACTCTACTTAATGAAGGTCTTCTACCCATGTCCTTTTCTAGAAGCGTCTCTCTGCATGTGTGGTGTCAGTTTTGCTATTTACACTGAGTTGTAGCTTGGCATACTTTCGTAACTTGACAGAAATTTGGGTTTTTTCTGAGGAGCTACCAGAATTTCTAGTCTTCAGCAAGTGGAGATATGAGCATATTTATATGTTACATACATAATATATGATATTACTAAGTAGTACTTTCTATATCCTGTTTTGTGGCTGGTTCTGACCTGATGTGTTCTCAAATACAAGGAGGATGTGGGTGTGACCTCATGGACAAGATCCTGAATTTGGACTTAGGTTCCCAGGACTTACTAGACAGTGAGGCCTTGGGCAGAACACCTAATTTTGATTTCCTCTTTGTAAAAACAAGGTTAAAAATATAAATCTCCCTCCTTTTTATAAAGCCCTACAGCACATGTCACTGTAAAGTGCTTGCTCTTGTCCATTACTTTGTCTCTTGTCTCTCATATAGCTTTTAATTTTCTTCAGAGTTCCATTTATGCCTGAAAATCTTTGCTATTTAGATGTTATTGGCTAGAGCCACACCTATCTGATGATCTTCTTCATTTCCAGAAATTTAAATCATTGTCCTGAGTTGCAATGTAAG
>VZRF01014537.1:0-37072 GCA_013396875.1 Vireo altiloquus | reverse complement strand
TGCCGGTGTGTCTATGTGCCGGGGCAGTGTCGGTGTGTCGGTGTGTCGGTGTGTCGGTGTGTCGGTGTGTCGGTGTGCCGGTGTGTCGCTGTGCCGGTGTGTCCGTGTGCCAGGGCAGGGGCGGTGTGCCGGTATGTCCCCGGGGCTCCCTCGCGCGTTCCCGGGTACCGAGCGGCGCCGGTGCCCCCTGGCGGCGGCGGGAGCGGCGGCATGCTCAGACATTCCATTCGGGAATGCCCCGGGCAAAACGCTCACGTGCTGCCATCCTCCCCTGCCGAGCGCCTTTCTCCGGGAGCTGCGCGCACTGCTCTCCATGCACGTAGGCGATGCCCCATCCTGGAAGCGTTCAAGGCCAGGTTGGATGGAGCTCTGAGCTCTATTGGAAAGGCGTCCCTGTCCGTGGACGGCGGGCTGGATTAGGTGATCTTTAAGGTCCTTCCAAACCCAAACCGTTCTATGATTCTATGATCTGAACCCCTTAGCTGCGTTTCTTTTTATTTCCAGGATGCTGATTGCTGCTGTTTGTCCCATTAGGAGCCTAGAGGGTCAATCGAGCAGTATTCCACTTCTGGATGCTGTACATAAGGGCACAAAGCCAACCAGCTTATCTATGTCTCCCCTAGTCTGAAATCACCTGCCCGGCAGGCTGAAAATGGCCACACAAACAGTCGTGGTGATGTGGCTTTAGGCAAAGCAGCTTTAGGATCCTAAGTGGTGTGATCGTGTGATCTGAAGCTGTGGAACACAGTGTGGGCTGTCCACTCTGCATTTACTCAACACTTCTGAGAGGCTGCAAGGCGTCCTCCTGCTCTGGGATTAAACAAAGAAAGAACAACGACAACAACAACAACAACAACAAACAAAAACAAAAAACCAAAAAACAAAAAACAAACAAAACAAAAAAAAAGAGTGAAGAAGTATTATTATTGTGTAGAGGAGAGACTGTAGCAAAGACCTATTAGAGTTTGCCCAGAATCACGAGGGAGATCTGTTCTATCAGCAGGAATTGAACAACTGTGTATCAGATGGATTTAGTGCAGCAACCACAGCAGTGTTTGTCCTTTACTGACGTAAGTCCTTTGGACTTGAGTCTGCTCTGGGTTAGGAAAGTGGAGTTAAGAACAGGACCTGCTCAATAGCCACTTATTACAGCCATTCTTCACTTCCCTGAGAATTATCACCATTCAGCCTTTGAGGGATATTCTTAAAGAGGGGACTGAAGAGCAAACATATCATCACCTGTGCTGTTGTATGAATAACCCTTAGCCCAACAGAGGTGAACAAGTGTTTGATCTGCCATACATGACAAAATACTTCAGGATCACTTGCTTTTCTTCGGGAAGAGAAGGACTATAGGAACAAATGTCTCAAGAGAGAAATTCTGTTCTTGCTGCATCTGTCTGAAAAATCTTTTGTATATGATCAACCATTTCCGGATAGTATAATGCATGGACACCCTTTGTTTGCAAGTATCCTGCTTCGTTTTGGTAAAATTAATTTCTGAGTTCTTACTCTTTGAATTTAAAACTTGTGTTAACACCAAAGTCACGTCCAGATCAATTCAAGCCTTGACATTGCTGTAAGTCCAGAGTCAGTGAAGAATGTTACTTTTAAATTAATCATGAGATTTACACACAAAACTTTAAATCCAGACTAACTGTGTTTTTTAGAATAACATAGCTAAAGAAAATAAATTGCTGTGTGGACTGTTTTACTGAAGAGCATGTGGGAAGTAATCTGTTAGTGTCAAGACAAAATTAGACAAGATTTTTTAACACTGAGTAAATTGGGATATATTAAGTACTTTGAATAAAGTTAAGATGACAGCAAAAGCCATAATAATTTCACTGTCAGTTAAAGGTGCAATTGCCAGAAAATTGAAAAATGTAGGGAAATTCTCTGCAGTGCTTGAAGAATCAATGTTGGCCATATGTGGCAGTACAAAGCTGCTGTGGAGCAGATAGAACTGACTGATCTTTTCAATGCAGGCTCTGATGCGTGAAAGTCATTCTGAAGTTTAATTGAAGTTGGGAGAAGCCAGTTTCTGACAGAAGATATTTGTTTTAACTCTTTTGTGGGAAATGAATGAAATCTTTCATTTTCAGCATGCAAAACACTCAGACATTCATAGATAAAGGTGGTCTATTAAAATTATCACCTTCTTAAATTTTTGGGAAAGCAGCTATTCAAGTAACATAATTTTTCAAGCTGTAAATATTAGTTAGTTTTTTTTTACTCAGGAAGCAAGCAAAGAGTTCTCTTATGAATATAATTGAAGAAGGAAATTCTAACATGACCTCTGTCATCATGTCTTTCAAAGAAGGTGCTAAAAATTGAGTTGAATATGAGTGCATTATGGCTGTTGTTCAAATCACTTATTGCAAGCTCAATGCTGCTTTGCTGCTGTCTCATTCTGTGCACTCAGAGCAAAAGATCTTCTAGTCAGGGGCCTCCCTTTATGATGCATGTGGATAAACTTCCTGGCTGGACACATGAACAGATTTGGCAGCTGCTGCAGTAGCACTAGTAGTAAAGCATTTCTGATGTGACCTCCTAAAGTCTCTGCAATGCCACCTGTGCCATTCGTTAATTTTGAAGCATAATCTTGGTTCCACCAAACTTCTAAGGAGCTGCACAATGGGAAGGTATGTTTTCCAGAAACTGAAATCCTGACTGGATTCAGCGACTGAATTTTGTTTGTCTGGCAGAAAGTCATCATCAGGGACCCCAATTTCCTCCTCCATAACCAGGGACAATGCTATTGATCCTGGGTGGTATCTGCCCTGAGATCTACAGTTGCAAGGTGTTGAGCATATATCATCATGGTATCATTTTTAAGGAATCAGACCTTACCAGTGCTGGTTTCATACTCTCATTCATCATTCTCAAGACAACTGAATTGCACTCCCAGTCTGTGCACCAACACAGATCTGTTTTGTTCTGCGCCATAATTGATATATACTGCTGAACTTTAAGGTGGGGATATGTATGTAAAGGTAATAATAAACTTATGAAAGGAATATAATTCTAGGACACACAGTTATGTATAGATGCTTTACAATTTTTTCAGTGTAGAGATCAATTTTTGTTATAAAGGCATATCTTTGTCTTTGCAAATGTTTGTTTTATGGAGTATTATAGAGAAAAAATTTAAGCTAACCATTCCAGTGTACATAAGTGACTTGTTTACAAGGATAAATTACTATTCTGTAGTATTATAAATTAAATTTTTCCCAAATGTTAAATTGAAGTTTATGAATTCTGTGATATTATGATATCTTTGACAACAATAAAGGTGAAAACACCTACATTTGAGACAGCTTTGGAGAATACAAACATTGAAAAACCAGAGTATTACAATGCACAGTCTGGGCTCTACTGAAACCTGCCCTTTATCAGGAAATACAGCTGTTAACAAAATGTCACCTTATCTATTCAGTGATTGTAGAAATGGAAAAAAATTATGAATTCATTTTAAAGGGTTATCTGAGGATTCGAATATAATAATCAGTGAGCAAAAAATAGTGACAAGATAACAATCCCAGCCTTATCCTGTTTTGAACTGCTGAATGACACTGAACAGGCTCTTAACAGCACTTATGTGCTCGGAGCTATATGGTGCATTCAAGGAAGAAGATCAGGTCAAATTTGAGAAAAGAGTACACATGTGCTTGTTTAGCTAGATATTAATTGCTAGGGAGATTGTTATTTATAGAAACATGTTTATATTTTTCAAAACATAGATGTATTTATAGAAGTGCATACACAGAACATATGATCAGAATGCCCAATATAACTTTCATACCATAAGGACAAATTAAGGGCAGGTAATGCTATTTTCGGTTCTAACACCTTTGATTTCCTGAAGAGTTTTGTTATCTACATTGTACTGTCAGTCTTGCCTATTGCTGTTTTAGGATCTGGTGGTTCCTTATGATTTGAGGAGCTTTAGGCCCAGTTATTCTTATATTCCTCTTGCTGCCAGTAATTGCTATTTCAACTACAGCTCTAAACTTCTGCAGTAATTAACTCATAACAGCAAACACATGAGAAGCCATTGAACCTGTGTTTTACTGTTCCTTTACTTTTTGGCTGCAAAGGCTTTCACAAATACAATTCCCTATCATGGTACATTTTCTGTTTCATTAAATCTCCTTGCAGCCATTTGCAGTACCTTTGTTGTTAGCTTTGTGTTGATACCAACCAGGCTGCTTCTAAGCCTTGTATTGAACATTTTGGAAGTTAAACAGTTTAAACTTAGCAGTCTCAAAGTTGTTACCCCAGTTTTACTAGTTCCATCATGCTCTGACATTATCCTCAGAGGAACCAAGACCACTTTGTGACACAATATGGAAGTGCCTGCTCAGATTTAAGGTGCCTGCTTTTCTTAGCTGACTTCTGCTGCTAATCCCTAAATCTGCCCTGTTTATCACGTTTTATCTATCAGCCCCTCAGAAATGTCTGGGAACACCTAGGAACACTTAAGTGGCCTTCAGTCCTAATCATTTGGGAAATGAAGTCACTGCTGAGACACCTGGCTCCCACATCCTCGCTTGTCAGCAGCTAACTGTTGAGGTGTCTACACCACAGGCTTCTGCCTTGTCATAAAAGGTGGCATAAGCTCACATGGTGAGCAACTGAAAATAGCAGAACTCGCTGTGTGATTCTGTCCTCTGTCACTCAAAAAACCCTGTAGGTGTCCCATAGGTGTTCCATAGCTCCTGTGCTGAATCTGCCAGCCAGGTAGACATAATAAGGTGTTTTGTCTTGTTAGGTGTTTCAGGGGCTGTTAGATCCCTCTGCTTGGGCAACTGAATCAAGTTGCTAATGTCAGACATGCATTTCCTACACTTGCAAATGCATTTTTCCAAGGCATATTGATTTTTGCACCTAGCTCTGAGTATTCAGAGTACAAATAATCTTTCCATGATATAATCTGACCTTTACCTGTGTTCCACATGACCAAGTTTTCTTTTCACATACTTAACTATATCTTCAGCTATCACAGATAGCTGTGCTGGTTTTAAACCTATAATTAGAAAGAAACATTCCTGATGTTTAAAGTAATAGTTCAGTCACAGTGTGTAGCTACTCTTGAGCAAATCCCACCAGGAAACGTTCTCTAAAGTAGCTGTTAGTGTTGCAAACACCTCTGTGTTGAATAGAGAAGCTTCTTGTTCTATAAAACACGTATACTATACTCCTTCATGGATAATTTCTGTCCTTCTTTCCAGCCTTTTGGAAAATGGGTTTGCATGTTGCAGATCTGACAGTCCTAAGAGATGTTGGGACAATGTCTGCAGTTTCCCCTGCAGGCCATGTGCTCTTTCTCACCTCTTGCCTGTGTTCAGACTCTTGGAGTTTTACTTTTGTTTTGCCTTCGATACTTCCGTGGGCCCTTGTTTTCAAAAATTCAGCCACAACTTTTCTCTTCTAAATACGTAATTTTCTCTGACTACATTCTGGAAAATAACAGAATTGCTTTACTTTTAGGATTCAGCTGGGATATTCTATCTCAGGTCTCCGAGCATCGTCATAATCTGTTCTCAAATTAGGGATTCCACAAAACCTTCAAAATTGCATGTCTGGCTTAGTAGCCTCAGTGGTGATATAAAAGCTTCAAAAATTTCTCCCAGTTTTTGGTCTGTTATGAAACTGAGATAGTTCTTTATTTTCTCTGGAAGTACAATATTATTTCAAATCTCTTTAGAACAGTTAGATAACAGTTCATTCTTCTTCCTGTAAGTGCAGGCTGCTAAACAAATGCAGCACTTCAGACACAGCAAAATGGGGAAAACAGAAAACTTTTGCTCATGTTAGTATTCAGTAGTTCTGCATTCTATCTTGAAAAAACCCACATTTTCTCTTTGTATATATATCACTTTCCTAGACAATTTCATATGCAAAGGAATAACACTACAGACTCATCTAATAGCAATGGATACTGCCCTATTTTGCCATCTTTTTCTTCTCTTCAAGAACCTATCTTCATATCTTATATCTACTTCTAATCCCACTGAATGCTCAGGGTTTCTGTGTGGAGTTTATAGGCTTGAATGTTACAACAAAGAAGTAAATGAAAAATTGTATGAAAAAGCTTGAGAGGAAGGCAGAGAGAAGTGCTTATCATAAAGCTGACTTTTCAGTTTAAAAGCTGTCAAAGCAGAATGTTCCAGAGTGTTGGATTTCAGCTTTGGCAGAAAAAGTCCAAATAATTTTAAAAACAACTGTTCACAGAACTAACATATGTTTGAAGATGTACACTGGGTAATTGCTGGGTAAGAGCTCAAGGGAATGGGAAGATTATTGGATGTCTTTGTATGATGCTTTTATTTTCCTTTTATGTATATATATATGTCTCCTTATTTTTGTTTGTGTGCACAAACATGGATGGCTAAACGAGAACTCTTATAGAAATGTTTGCATACAAATGCTAACATACATATATAGATGTATTTATGAAGAAAGTGGAGAAGTTAATTTGTCTGTGTATCTGTTACTGACCAAAGCAGACTTCTCTGAGAAACCTTAATTTACACACAATAATATACAGAATTAAATAGCGCATCAGGAACTCACTCTGTATTTGATTTATTGCACAGCAGATAAATGCCAATGCATAAGTTTGCTAATGCAGGGAGTAAACTATATGAAAGAAGAGATTCAGAAATTAAGGGAAAAAAGGCAGAACATATTTATTTGGTCCAAATGTCTTTATCCGGAAAATTTTAGGAAAAAAATTCTTCCACAATCATCTTCTCCTCCTCAGTCTTTCCAGTTGCATAAGAACAGTTGACAGCCCTTTGTTCCTGAATTCTGCAGGAAATGTATGAATTTTTAAAACAAACCCACACTCCTTTCTTTTCATTACACCTTTCCCACTGTGTCTTTTTCTGTTTAAAAATATCACATCTTGGTGTTACCTGTCTACATAAGCATAGAGATATAGGGGATATATATTTTCTTTTACAGAAAATATGGAGCTTTTTTTTTCCCTAGCACTGATTGTCTGCATGCTTAATGTGATGACACTCACAAGAGGGATAAATATGGGACATTTGCCCTTTTAGAGCCTCCTTAGGATCTTTTTCATAAAAATGGATTATCTGTTTGCCATTTTCTTTTCTCATTATAACCTTTGTCATGTGTGTGGGCTCCCAGGGCTCTAATGTCTCTTTCTTCATGAATTAAAGGGGGAATTCTCCTTTTCTTTGACCTTTTCAGTATTCTGCGCTTCAGTGGGGTGGCATTTCCACTCCTTAAAGATTACAACCTGTGCTGACTAATCAGCCAATCAAATGCCAATTATGAATGTAAAATCAATTACTGTAGCTGTTAAAGCCAAATCTCATCTGACATATTTTGGCTTCCTCTGCCATCATCCACTGAGAGGGTTAAAGCTCTAATGAGAGGATTATATATGGAAACAGGCCAGATCCTTTGGCATGTACTGCAACACCTTTTACTCGACTAACACAAAGAGGAATTGAACTTCTGTAATGGGGAATTCAGGGGTTAAGTTCAGTATTGCCTCCAGTCCTGTAATTTGTGTGACTTTCAGCAAGACATTACATGCAGTTCCACGCCCTCCTCAAAGAAAATGTTTAAAACTATCATGGTTGAATTAACATCTTCCTGTTTCCTGGAAGAGGATGCTGGAGCTCAACACTTGATCTGCACAGGGCTTGCCTCTGAACCCTTTCAGATGATTTCCCATCAGAGGTCTTTGTTTACCACAGTGTTGGCTACTTTCAGAAGTGGGCACAGTGTCTGGAATTTTAAATGTACTCTTGAGTCTCATATTTCCTATTAATCAAATGTTGGCAGCTTCCTTCTCAACAGGCAAGAAAATTAAATCATCCTAGAGGCTTATAGGCCTTACATACAGTAAACAAGGAGATAAGGGTGTCTCACCTGGGCAGCCTTTATAAATACCTGTTATCTTTGTTGATCTGAGACAAATTTCCGTGTGTGGAGAAGACTCTTTGAATTAGTTTTCCAGATATCCCTCTAGGCTTCACAATGTAATGAATCTTCTGTTTCTTTGGTTGTTGGACTGCTAGAAGTGCAGTCTAATTTTCTAGCTTTCCTCTGTGGGCATCCAGGAGAGGAAGAGTGAATCTCACTCCTAATAGACTGGTTCTGAAGCTGACTCCTATTGCAGGAATTATTGTGCTGCTTTAAAATCTTGTTGGAATGGAGGTGATGATGGTGAAGACATTTCACAGGAGGATGACGACTCTGCTAATTAAATGTTCCTGTCAGTTGTTAAACTTGCTATTCTGTTGACCTGTAACAATCTTTATTTTTTACATATGATCCTCCCTTATACCTAAAATGGTTCTGGAAAGTGTTTAAAGGGAGATGAAGTGTTACTTCATTGTGCTGATTTCCAGATTCTTGTGTTATAACCCTCAACGGCAGTTGGAAAACTTTTCTTCAAGTCGTGGAAAATAACAATTTAAAAGACATGAGTTGAACTGTTTCCTGAAAATCCCGTTGGAGATCTGGAAGCAGTTGCAATCAGAATTCCTGGATGTCATAGAAGGGATCTTGTGGTCAAAAGACTGAGTTTTCCTTTGTGTTGTTTCCCTTTTTCCTCACCTCTAAAGGAAGAGGTAATCAATTATGCCAGCATGTTACTATCATTCCTCATATGTAGCAAATACTCTCTCTGGATAGTATTTTGAGGCAAAAGGCAAGATTCATCTCAACTGTCTTGAAAGAGTTAGAAGTTAGGGAGTTACTTCCAGGGAGAATTTCAGATTGTTAAATTTAGTTGTCTGAAACTATCACCTGAACCTCACTCTGAACCACGTCTGGTTTAGATCAGACTAATTCCACTACAGGTTTGTGGTCTAAACCTTATATATAATTTCCCCAAAAATAAATTGTTAAAATGAGACACCTAACTTTTAGATGAGACACCTCAGTTTTACAGATCATATTTGTCTCACCCCAAAAGCCACCATGATTTTGGGATGATGTTTTCAAATATAACTTATGGAAAACATCCTTCAAAATTTACACACAATGAAAATTCCTTCAGAATGTCCAAGTGTGATCCTAAGCCCTTTACAATCAGTAGGAGAATTGTTGATCCTTTCTGGAAAGGAAGCTGTTTAAGAAGGAATCAAACTTTGCTGGCAGAATCCCCCTCTCCAGTAAAAAGAGAAGTCTCAAAGAATGATCATGCAACAAGATCTATTTTTTCTATCTCTGTAATGGAGGAGTGGGTGTCACACACTGGTATATTTTAGCAACCAAAACACATATTTTAACTGATTAAGCAGAACAAGCATTGCTGACGTTCAGACAACTCTCTCTTAGGGCTGTTATGGACAGTTCATCTACCTATTGAAAAGATATTTTCCCTCCACAGCAGGTTTAATAACCTGAAGTCTGCATTGCACGTGGGATGAGAACCCAACATTTGCATCATTCAGAGTCATTGAGCTTTCCAATGCTTTCCAATCCTAAGTATATTTCTTGAGAAAGGGCAATTTTATACTTCAGTATGCAAGGTTGTTAATATGTTGTGTTTTGTTTGCATAATTTGAGTGGTCTGTAACATCATAGAGTTTTGAAATCTCATTTCTCTGTTAAAAATAAACACATGATTATCTCCTCTCTGGTGGGCAGTGACAGGACCTGAGGGAACGGCACAAAGTTGTGTCAGGGGAGATTTAGGCTGGATATTAGAAGCAGATTCTTCACTCAGAGGCTGTTTGAGCCCTGGAACAGGCTCCCCAGGGCAGTGGTCACAGCACTGAGCCTGACAGAGTTCAAGGAGTGTTTGGACAATGCCCTCAGGCACAGGGTGTGACTCTTGGGAATGGTGCTGCTCAGGGCCAGGAGTTGGAATCGATGACCCCAGATCAGACACACCAACATGTAGCTGAACCAGCTGCTGTCTCCTTGCTCCCTTTTCCCGCAGAGTTGTCACACAGCCTTAGCTCCCAGACATCATTTTGGAGCCCAGGATAGCACCAACCCCCCTGCCATGGGCAGGGCCACCTTTCACTAGATCAGGTTGATTAGAGCTCCATCCAGCCTGGCCTTGAACACTTCAAGGATGGGACATCCACTTCACTGGACAACATGTTTCAGGGCCTCCTCACCTTCACAGTAAAGAATTTCTTCTTAATGTCCTATCTAAACCATTGGATTCTTTTAGTTTGAATCCAATCCCCCTTATTATGTCACTGTAGTCTCTTGTAAATCGTCCCTCTCCATCTTTCTTGTAGGTTCCCTCCAGGTACTGGGAGGCTGCAGTTAGGTCACCCCAAGGCCTTTTCTTTTCCAATTCTTTCAGCCCTTCCTCGTAGGAGAGGTCCTCCATTTCTCTAATCATCTCAGTGGCTTCCTCTGGACTTGATGCTACAGGTTGATGTCATTTGGGCTTAAGATGGAAGATATGCAAGCTAAAAATGTATCTATGCCTAAAAATAAGGTATTTTGGAATCTAGAGTCCCTTCCTAGCCAGTGGAATGAAATAAATAACTTCAGAGAGCAAATCTTCCTGCTTTCCTTCAGTAATTTTATTAGGATGAGATTGATCACTGTCAAGGGGTGCTTGTTTTATCACAAGATACACAGACATTTGATGTAGCTAAAAAAAATTGCAGCTAAAATTTGATGCAACTTGGACTTTGATAAGTAGCTAAAAGTGTCTTAGATCCCAAATATGAATTGTGTACAAAAAAATTGTTAATTAAATATTAATCATTAATATTAATAATGTATTTTTCTCAAATGGAAACCTCCAGAAATATATTAAAGAATGTATCTATTTTAAGATCTATCAGGCTGGTTTTATGATGAGGGACAAATATTTCCTCAATGAATAGATTTTGTTCATTATTGAGGTAAGCTAAGAGAGAGAGGAGGAGCAGGGGAATGAATGACTGGAGTACAAGGCTGCACAGACTATCTATTGATCTAATTTGGATATTTCAGACCATTCTTTAAACTAGAACTAGTAATAGTTCTCAGTCCCTCTCACATACCTTCCAGGCAGACATAGTTTGAACCATTGAGAACTTCTATGGGATATGGAAATCATGTGAACATGGGCATGGGGAGAATTGGAGAAACAGCTTGCTGGTCACCAGACACTTGGCCTACATGAAAACAGAAGAAATGGTAGATGAGGTCATGAACCTCCTCACTGTGGAATAAATTCTGAAAATCTATTAATTTTACAGCTATGCAAGTTATATTGCAAAGGGACACAAAGACTTTCCTTCATGTCACGAGGAAGAAGTTGCAGAGTGATTTTCTTTATCATTTATTGCCTGTCCTTTGTTTTGGGGCTATTGCACTAGAGATTAAAGCAAAGTAACACACAGCCATTATCTTTCATGTTAGACAAATGGTTAATGTGGTTCCAACATGGTGAATATAAAATATAGAAATATCTTTTGGGGGAAGAGCAAATAACAGACTCCTCACACCACAGTCCTTCTTATAATTTTTTCCTAGGAAAAAAAGCCAGGGACTGTTCCTATAGAGAAGCTAGAAGAAACATTTCTGGCATCAAACAATTCACCTCTTATTAAACGGTATATTTTGTCAACAATAAAATTCAATAAATAACTATAGAGCAGCAAAGTAAAAAGGCAGATAAAACTCAATAAAAGTGCCTAAAAAAGATCTATTTCTAAGAGTAGATTTACCAACCTTCCAACTTCCATTTATGATTTTCAAATAAATTTTTTTAAAAAGTTAAAATCAATTTTTTTTCATTCAGATTTCTTCAGCACTTGGGAAATTACATGACATGGCAAAGCTAAATTTACACAACCTCCAGTTAATCGAAGCTTACCTAATTTTATCTGTGATAACTTCATTATTCTTTAGAACCAGAAAGAAGTATCACAATCAACACGATTGACTTAATGTTAAGAATTTCCGCAGATTTTTTTTTCCAGGATTATTAAAAGATAAAGACAGATATTTTATCAAAGCGCTTCGGAGAAAGGGACAAAAAAAATGTGTTTTGATCTCTGGTCCAACTCATATAGAATAATCCTTTACTTCTACTCCTATGTGATCTCTTGCACCTTTACACCTTAATTTTTCTAATCTGCTCACTTTACATCTGGAAACTTCAGAGGATTAATGATATTTGGTTTGTATATCAGCATTTCTTATCTCTAACTTTCCTGTCCGCAGCATCAGATAATAAAACATGTTTATATATTTCTTCTGGCTTGAAGCTTATTCTGTTCTTCATGGTTATCTTCTCTTATGCACTTTCCTCTCTGCAGATCCACACTGCAGAACTCTTCCCTCAGCAACTGCTCTTTCAGAAGTAGGTACTGTTCATTCTAATCTGCTGAATGCCAGGGAATTTTAGAAAACCCATGTAGCATTCTGCCAGGAACAACAGGCCAAATTTTGAGAGAAGATCTATTGCATCCATCAACCAAAATTATATCAGATAATAAGTGAATGCTTTTAGAATATGTACATCATGGTTTACCATCTTAGGCTGGTACAAAATATATATGTCAGAGTAAAAAAATGAGATAAAGCACAGAATTTTCCACAGTAATTTTTGCAGCACACATACACACACGAAGCAAAACAAAAACAACCCCAGGCTTTATGAGTAGTTGGAAATATTTTTCTTTATTCTTTTAAAAAATTCATTCTTCCTCCAAAGGTGTAATACCATTAGAATGCATTTCACAACCCAGCAGGTTTATGGCCTCAAAACAGTAGCTACAATTTGTGTGGAAATAGCAGTGTGTTAATGTGCTGGATAATATTCAGCACGAATAAGATTATTCAGGCTTCTGGGAGATGAAAAGCTTGATAGGCTGTGAGATATTAATAATACTGCACTTGTTTTGGTGGCTGTGCTAGATTGCAACAAACCCATTTCAAACCATCTCAGGACATAAAGCAGTCTATAAATAAAGATTTAATTACGTAGTACCTGAACTGTGCATTGCCTATAAACTGTAGACTGACCAGTCTTAAAATAAAATATTTTAACAAAACCATCTTCTTTTAAACTTTTTAAAAACCTTTGCATTCAGGAGAAAAACAGTGTAAAATATTGGTTCAACTTCCTTGTTGCTATTTTTGAAGAGAGATTCCAAGCAATGAACAGCCAGATCCATCCAGTAATGTTTTCCTGTTTCTGCATTCTCCAACAAAAATTAAGAGTTCAGAGCGAGACTGGAATATGTCTGAAAATCTGGATAGATAATATTCATGAAGAACATATGGCAAATAGATTTCATCAGTACTTTTGACAAACACTTTGTTGGGTTTTAAACACGGTTGAACAGTGCTGTTCATTTGATTCAATTTGATTCAATTTTAATCTATAGTTCTGTGTTTCTTTCCAGAGTTTGCATTGGCTGTTTAGTTAGATGAATGACCATGTGTGCACCAGCTGAAAGAACCTCCTTCTGAGGCCTCTCCAGTTACCTATAAATTGCCAATGAGTTATCAATGAATCTCAGTGTGTGTGAGATTTTCACACCAGGCTCTGACTGTAGACCTTGGCATGGGAGAGCAGTAAGCTCATATAATTCAATAAGTTGTTTTTACACAGTGGATGCTGTCCCCGTGGGGGATAATATCCTGCAGCCAGGAAATTTTCTGTAAAATAGGTGCTAGCAAAGACAGCTGTATCTGTGTTCATCTGCGTCTTTTTTTTTTTCATCTTTCTTTCACATGAATTATGTGTATAAGAATAATAGATCAAATGCTTGAACCTATATTTATAAAATATCTTGGGGTTCTCCAAACCATCCATTATGTCCCTTCATTGAAGCTGATCTTGCAAAAAAAGTTTCTTCAGTGATAAATAATTCTAAAACTGTTTCTTAGATTGTCAATTCCTCTTCATTCTCTGTGACAACTGTTCTGCTTTTGTAAAGTATAACGTTGTGTTTACCTTAGAGATTTAATCTGCTTCTTCGTATTATCTGGACCTGAAATTTCAGACTCTCATGCTCCTGTGTAGTTTCACCTAAGTGTGCTACTCTTATCATCACGCAGAAAAACAGTACTTGAAGGGGACGCCAGGTGTATTAGAATGAGTAATTAAAGTACTGCTATAGGTAACCCCACCCTGGCATGTTGTTACTCCATTTTATTTTCTGTCAGAAGTAAAGGTAGGCCACAAGACATATCAACATCATCTAATTCACTACAGCCTCTGCCTATCTGCTGACATATGCAGCTTTAAGACTCCATGCTGAGGACTGACAAATACCATTTCAAGGATTTTCCAACTAAAATTGTGGCTATAGGCTCCATGAGTTCCATTTTAGGAAAGGGGAATCTAAGATCTAGGGTGCTGTCTGAAGTTCTGCCCATCCCTGGGTTGTAGTGGAGTTCATATCAGGCTTCTCCTTTTGAAGTGCCTTGTAGAAAGCAGAAATCCATTTCTTATTTCTTATGTAGTCACCTCATTGCACTAAAGAAGCAATAATCCAAAATATTAGAACACAGTCTCCAGTTTTCTGTCATATTTGATCACATGCTGGCTATGCTTAAATCAGAATGCCCTTTTCTCTGTATCCCCTTATCTAGTGTAAGTTCTGTCTCCAAATAAATTAGACTTTTCAAGAAAAATGGCTGAATGTCTCTTTCTGTCTCCATTGCACAGTATTTGTAATAGAAATTCTTTCTTCTTGTTATCGATAGCTTCCTCCTGAGTGCCTTTGTTCCAGGGTTATAAGGTTTAATGAAAGCTAATGCTTCAGGTAACCATTTACATCTCTCTTGAACACTACACATTTTGAAGGCAGCCTTTTGAAAGAAGTTTCTTTGTGCTGTAGTGGCTAAATGAACAAAAGGAATTTCCTTTACAGATTAACAACTACTGCAGCATGGGGAAGATTACATCAGGTCTGAGGAGTTTAACAGTAGAGTACGATGGTATGGGCTTGATAGGACAACAAAATTAGATGGAGGAATAATACAATTTAGAATTAGCTCAAGCCTGCAATATTCAGTTTCAGATAACCTACTGGGGAAAAAAAATGAAACAAAAAGCCTAAACAAACAAAAAGCCCATGCCAAATAAATAACAACCCCAACACAAAATACCCCCAAACCGAAACAGTAATGTGCTGGGTTTCTCATAGCATGTACAGAATATTCTTATAATGGCCAACTGATGTGGAAATTTTCTCTTCAGTCTAGCACCAATCTGTTTTGGTTAGCTTTTGCATCCTTGTATCACAACATAAAGCATGTTATATCCCCAACTTGTAGGGTACTCATTTAAATTTTTTAAGGTGATAATGATGCGCAGTCAAGTTTCTCGCAGTTTTTTGGACCCAGTTTTATTGTACAGGGAGAAGTATAGTTCAGAAACCCACTTTTTGATCCTACCTTGTGTAGCTTAGTAGGGAGCAACAGGAAGAGACAGGACATGAGGGGGCTGAGGATCCCTTATTCATCTTTTAGTAGGCATTAACCCAGAATATCATAGTGAGGAAGGTCTTATTAATTAAACATCAGTTGAATATCTGCAGAGTTATTTGCACTGGAGGAGAAAAATCCAATTTCTTACAACAGCATGAGAAAAGCAATCGACTGTGGTGCTAATATCTGTTGATCTCTTTGTCTCATCAAGAAGATACATTCTTCAGTGAAGGATGGTAAAAATGATGTCAAGATAATAAAGGTTGCCCAGCCAGACACTGAGATGTGATTATGAGTGTTAAATTGCAGAGCTGTTACAGAATGGAATAGCACAAATGAGGAAGGAGTAACTGTTGGCTGATATTGTTTCTGATAGAGAACTGAGAAGAAGGAGTTCATATGAATTGTAGGGAAAACACAGAGAGAGAGATAAATGTGGATGAAACAATTCTGTGATTTGGGAGCCATTGATTCACACCTTCATGAGCAAAGCCTCGAACGTGGCTGTGGTTTGGAGAGTGTGAACAAATGGCTGGAGCATCCCAAGGAATGACTTTCTGGGTGAATGTGGTTATCCCTTCAAGCAGCGAGAAAAATTTGGAATTTTGTCATTTAATTGTTAAGGTGCTCTGGTATCAATGTTGTACAACTTGACAGTTCCTGTGTGTGGTTCAGGGTTCTTCATGCATCAGGGTCTTTATAACAAAGTTTGCTCGAAGTTTATCTCCCTTCACTTCATGCCATTCTTCCAAATACCTTAGCAAGATTTGCACCACCCTCAGCATATGCAAAACATGCCCCCAGTTTCCAGTTCCTGAAGCTACAACAGTTTGTCCCAGTATTTCAGACTCTCTACAATATATTTAAAATTTTAAAAAATTATGCAAGAAATATTAATTCTCTATTATAACCATGGGAATGTGATATGAGGTCTACAGAAGACTGAATATTTATGGACAAAACTGACTCTTTCCCTTTTCTCTTTTACCTACACTAAAGAGGGATTTTTTTTCTCTGACTTTCCATAAATAGTAGAGTCTTATCTGGTTACTGGTACTGTCACTACATTATTTAAATGTAGCTGATAACCTGCATTAAAGTCAGCAATTTTAGTGGTTTGGGTGTTTGAATGGGAAAGGTAATTGTGGAAAATTGCATTTTAAAGAGGTTTTCTGTGATGTACAGAAGTCCCTGATGGGCCTGTTCTATTAAAATTCAGATCTTAAAAAATGACTTGTCTATCCCAAATTTGCTCAGAGGAGTTTATAAACAATAAGTTGAATTTAGGTATTCACTTATAGTGTTGATAGAAACACCAAGGTCAAAACTTAGTGGAAAAACAAGTAAAAAAAACCTCAAAAAGGACCATTCAGTTAAAATCTCTACTGCAGCTTCCTCAGTAACTAATGTTGTTAGGTTCAAGCATGACAGAGTGAATTGATTCCCTCAACACCTGATATGGTGAAAAGCCAGCTCTATAAATAACAGTAGAATGAAGGTCAGCATT
The DNA here is from genome assembly GCA_013396875.1 of Vireo altiloquus. Lineage (NCBI taxonomy): Eukaryota > Metazoa > Chordata > Aves > Passeriformes > Vireonidae > Vireo > Vireo altiloquus. The sequence continues at coordinate 20,166 of VZRF01014537.1, read as the reverse complement.
TATATCCAATGTTCATTCACATTTACGTCTAAGAAATAAAGAATTTATTGAAAGAGCAGTTGGATATAAATTCCTTATCTCTGACATATTGCTATTATTCCCTCTTCCAAAAACAAAAGTATAAAACTTCATGACTCCCACTCTGGGTAAAAGACAGCTGGAAAGCCAAAGGTTAGGAGCCTAATGAAGAAACCACCTTTGCCATCATAATTGATTGAGATTTTTTTTTAATGTGACCTCTTGCCAACTCCATCACAGAAGTGCATCTGTCTAATAAACCTGGATATTATTCGACCAGGTTTTACTGGACCAGCTTTTACTAGAAAGAAATTTTTTTTGTCTTTCCCAAGGTCCTTGAAAACTTTAACATGTAGATCAGAAATGTGTCAGAATTAGTTTTCTTGAATTGATAATTTTGGAATTTTATTCTTTCCTTCCCTTCTTCTAGTCTCCATCGTTCTCTCTTATCAGAAACAAATGAATCCAGGGATGTCAAAATCACTCTTATTGCAAGCTGCACAACCAAAAATAATATGAAATGTTCTGGTATCTACAAAGCAGCTTATTTCACTTCACAAATTTTCATCAAAATGTTCTATTCACTTCCAAATGTTTTTTTTGAAATGAATGCCAAACATGCAAGGTTTGCCTGAAATGTTTGGTTTGAATGAAAACAGAATGAGGGAAGGATGTCACAGTGTTTCTCCCCCTTTTACCCTATGGTAACTGAAAGTTCTTCATAATTTAGGAAGAAACAACTGTTTTAGTAGCTCAAATACCTTTTGCCAGTTTACTCATGATGTCATGTCAGGGGACTTCTGTCTTTCTCCTTTTCCACGAAATTGATAAAATCTGCTGTATGCAGAACCTTTTAGTTTCTCAATGTCTTGAAAATAACAAGATTGGCAGACAATTGATCCCTCATAGATGAACCCAAATTTAAGGTTAAAAAGCAATTCCCTGTACTCTGGCAAATGCAGTTTATCAAATCTAAGACACACAACTGGCATTTCAGCTGCCAGCCTGATAGCTCTTTTCAAGATGATCTTTGTGAAACATAATGGAAAAATCCTTTAGGATGGTACGAGGTAGATCTACCATGGTTTACTTTCATTGCCTCAGACTAATTGACTTGGTACAGAAAATAAAAATCCATTTTTCTGTCATTCTGCCTTGTCTCTTGAAAAGCTAAATCAGAGCATGCTGGATGGAGGCTGTTTGACATTCCTGACAGCACAGTTTGTATTGCATTCAGTCAGTCTCTTAATAATGCCATCAAAAAAACTCCAGGCCACCTAAGCTCTACCCATAGGAGGGTCTAATAGACAATTTTTTCTTCAGCAGCTAAATCAACTTGCGACTTTACTGCCACCAGAACCTCAACCTAACAGCAGCCTGTCATGCTGTGGGAGCCTTATCAAAGCTGCTGTAGCTGAAGTCGATTTTCTTGATCATAGCCTTCAGAGGAACCCCTTCTGATCAGCTGGATTATGAACACTCCTTTCATGACAGCCTGAAAATCAAATGAAAGAACAATGTCTGTTGAAAGAAGACATTCTAGTAGACTCTGATATTAAATCTGTGAACATTTCTTTAAATAAGAGGCATTGGCATATTTAAAGTCCCTGAGTAATTTCAGCTTTGCTTCTTCTATCAGTTTTATATAGTTTTTTTCAGCTTGACACTAAGGGCCATTGTAAGACTGACACAAAAAAACAAGTTATAAAGACATATAGGTATTAATTGTCAATAGTCCTGCATTTTGGAGTCTGGTTTTGGAGTTTTTTTCTCCAACAGATCTGTGAAGCCAACACATTTAGAAACATAGGCAGAGATGTGAGACCATTAAAGTATCATGGTCAAATTCCTGAGATTACTTCAGTAGGTAGTTTTTAACTCTGTATGTCATAGAGAGGGATCATGAAATGTATTTCCTACCTACTGTTGTATACAAATATCCATATTCTTTTTATACTAAAAGAGTAATTAAGACCACACATAGTTCCTTTTGTACCACAACTGTGCCTACATCTTCAAAAGTCCTTTGAAGCTTATTTTATTTAGCATTTATGCAAAAGAATTAATGTACAGGTACTAATGAAAAGCTCTGCTCTTTGGTATGACAGGAGAGTGGTCATTGTTCTGCAGCTATGTGCAGAGTCCAGCAATGCAAGGAAAGACAGTGGGGCTTCTGCAAGTTTTTCTAATAAAGCAATGTTAATCCAAGTAAAATGGCAGATGCAACACAGTTTGAAACACAGATCTGCAAAGTCTGTTCATTCTGTGAGCTGTGCTGCTTTGCTGGTCTTTTCTGGACTGCAGGGCTCAAGCTTTTCCTTCCTTTCACAATTCACTAGACTTTCTGAGCTTGGAAAATTCCTCTTTTATTTTCTGTATCTTTCCCGTGTTTAGAAAAGGAAAGCTCCTCTTCAAGATGGCTGTGAAATGAAGAATTCATTTCGTATTTTAAGCTACCCTAATTATTGACACCTTCCTGAAACTGGAGTGAAAACTGGATGCAGCTGAAAACAGTGCAGAAAACCTTCTTCTCCTCATCATTGGAATGAGATGTGAAACTGGGAATAGGTCCTAGAGCAAGTGATACACAGCTTGGGGATCAAAGATGGGAAGCTGTGTTCAGTCTTGTAGAAACATCCTTAACCCCACTGAGATTACCTGACCGAATCTGCTGCTTGCCCTTGGCTTCTGCCTGGCCACAGACCCTGCACACTGAATGGATGTGCAAGAGCTGAGACCCAAACAATAAATAATACTGCTATGGGGACTCTGCTGAGGAACACGGATAAAGTGAAGGAGAAGGAGACCCATTCCAAAAAGGGTGAGAGAACCTTTTCTAAGCGGAAAACTATGATAAAACTTTATTTTAAATTATTTTTTCTGATGAGCTGCGGCGCAGTCCTGGGCTCTGATGTGCCAGGGTTGTGAAAGTCTCAGTCTTACATGAGGCTCCCAGGGTGCAGCCCATGGTATAACAAATTAGCAGGGCTTCTACCAGAGTGGCAGTGATTGACAGCAAATGTGTCGGGTGGTGACAGCACAGGGCGGCTGAAGCTGCTGCTCCACTGCCTGAACAGCTGAGCTCAGTTTTCCCTACCTTAAAGAAAAGTGAATGCAGTCCACAATTCCTGTCCTGTTGGGTAATTGATGGCTCTCAGCACAGGGTGTGCCATGGAGGGATTCTCTCAGTTTTAAGCAGAATATGGCTGGACTATTAAAACAAACATCAGAGTTAAGTTAATGGACATTGAAGGCACATGTGGTTCTAATTAAGAGTAGGAGAGATGTGAGATCTCAGCAGGTTATGATGGGGGGGTAAGAACAAACTCTCTCAAGGGTGAGGCAGAAGAGCATCAGAGCAGCATTCCTACTGCGAGGGGAGGCAGGGGAGCCTCGTGGGAGCCCCACACAGTTTGAATGGATCCTCAGTCATCTCTCCTGTGCTGTGCTACATTCAGCCAGGCATTTATAGCTGTCTGTTCCTGGTACTCTGCACAGTAATGAAAGGGTGTTTGCAGAAAGGGAAGAAGGGGGGAAAAAAAGGTGAAAGAAGCTGACAGATTTTCCTGCAGAATCCAGGGTGCCATCTGCCCATGAGAAAAAGTTTGATCCTGATTTTAAAGATTTATGTAAAAAATCCCCTACGTTGCTGCCTATCTTCTTTGTCCATTATCTGGCCACAGTGAGAATCACTCCTTCCTGCCACTGCCTTTGGTGTCTGTGTGCACTACCTCAGTGCTGCTGCTGGAGTATGGAGCCACCAGCTGGTACCATATTCCTCCTGCTCTGATGGAAAATTAAATTATCCCTCTCTACTTCATGCAACTTTGCTATAGGTGACACTGTAACGAAAAAATCTTGCATGGCCTTGAGCCCATCCTCCAACAGCCCCCCCAAGATACCAGAGAAACAAAAAATGTTTTCCTGTTAGGGATTATTGAATAAAGCTATTTTGAAACAAAACATCTATAGTGCAACATGGTCTTTAATCATTAAGGGGAGGGTCTCAGCAAAATATGTTGTTTAGAGTATGCCTGTTACAGTGGCATTCATGGAATCAGAGGAATGTATAGCAATAGCTAAGGGAGTGGCTGATGCTGGTTAAGAGCACTTTTATATTGTAGGTGGAGGGAAGTATGGATGTTTTTCTCACTTTTCTCATTTGTGAATTTAATATTTTTTGGCTTCCTGAAGAACCAAGCAGCATCTTGACTACATTTTTGTTATCCCCATGTAGGATTCATATACATGTTCTTCTGTGAAGAAAACGGTGATTGATCTGTTTAGTAGTGCAAGAAGAGCAAACATTATTTTCTTTCCTTTAGTGTACTCCTCAATTCAATAAATTGGAGGATAAAAAAAGAAAGAAGGTTGAAGAAAACATAAAGGGAACAGGTTGTTTTTGTGACTTTACAAGATTCAGTTCAAAAGCAGAATTCAGTATTGTGACACACTGTTGTGCAGTCTCCAGAAACACATCAAATTACATCTCTTGCTACACACAGTATTCATTGTGAAATCCATTACCTTTTCCTCTTCAACAGTCATTAGGAAGGTAGCTTGAGGGCTGCCAATACCACCTGCAAGGGTGAATGATCTGTTGTGGAAGTCAAGTGCCAAAAGGCCTCGAGCAGAGCAGAGGTGGTGCAGCTGTGCCTTGGGGCATGACAGCCAGCAGGGGAAGCCTTACTGCTAACAGAGGAAGGAGATGGTCTCAGCCCCTACTGATAAATCAGGAATTATAACTCATTTTACACCCACAGTGTAAGGTCTAGGTCAAGCAGTGCTTCCCAGTTCCCATAGTCCAGTAAATGGCCTGTGCCGTGTGCCTGTGGTTTGAACTCCAGTATGGGATCCTCTGCCAGCAGTTTGGGATGTGCTTGAATGTACTGGGCTGGGCAAAGGCAGGAGTGAGGCTTGTAGAAGCTCCCAACCATTTTTGTGCTGCGCTTGTTCTCCCAAGAAAAAATGGTACTTTTTCCCTGCCTGAAAATAAAGCCTGGTGAAGAACTGATAACACAAGGAAATGTTCAGCTTGTGCTGATTTCTCTTGCATTCTTTTCATTTCTTGGAAGCTGATTGAACCATCCAAACCCAGTGCTCCACTCAATTTACTCATTCCAGTTCTCTCTGTGGAGAATGGAAGAAGGTTATTGCACAGATTTAATCAAATGTGCTCAGTCTTGACCAAATATTAATGGTGGAAGAGTACAAAGCCAACTACAAGCAAGTGTTTTCTTTGACAGCTATTTATATATACAGCATATACATATACAACACCAAAATCACTTCAAAATAGTCTCTCTTAAATGATACAGTGAAAATTGCATCCAAGTTTCTTATATTAATAAAACCATGTTATTCATAATAGCTTCTATGATAGTTTGGATTGTGTTCTGTTTGGATTTCTGCAGAGTATGTGGATGGGTACAAAAAGTACTCTTAACATCAAAGTGCCTAATGATCACACTTGATCACTATCACACTTAATTAGTGCTGAGGGACTGACTTAGAGGTTTACTTTCTCTTTTCCTTTATCCAAATGATTATTTTCTCTTCTGTGCTCAAACTGTTGACAACATAGAGAACAGAAATCATCTGTTCTATTTCTTTGTCTTTCTTTTTTTTCTTTTTTTCCTCTGGAGTTTTCCACTGTTTTCTTCTGCTGTTGTTTTGTTAAATGGATAGGTGTGGGAGGGGGAAGATTTAACCATTGAGTTACCCATGCTGCCATCACCAGTGAATTTGCAGTATGGTCTTTGGAGTGGGCAGACATTTCCAACCTCTCATTGTCTTGTCAGAGTTTGCAGATGTCTTGGGGCAAAGTCCTTTGAGTCATCATGTTGACTGATGCACACTTCTCGGCATTAAATTTACTTGGACAGGGAGAATGTTAATTTTTTTACATGCAGTTATAGAGACAGCAGTTTTGTTTGTCTGCTGTATGCAAAAAAGGTGCCTATTTACTGGTACACCTCCAAACCTCCTGTTCCTTGCTGTGGACTATTGAGACTAAGAACAACAGAGTAAGAAAAGTGTTTCTGAAAGGCTGATATTGGATGCCAGGGGAAAGCTTGTCATGGAGATACAGATACAATAAAGAAGGTTTTGAAATATTTTCTAAGATCTTTCAGAATAAATAAAATAATCCCAATGAGGTGATCTGTCTAGAATTTGAGAAAAACAACAGACTATTAAAAAGTAAAGAATCAGTTCTGATAACAAGTGTATGATGAAGAGGGAGAACAGAGTGTCTAGCAGGTATTGAACTTGTCCTTGCTGTCACAAAGCTCATCTGGATGCTCACCCTGCCCTGAGCCCTGTGCTGGGGTGTCTCTCTCTGCTACAGAAGCCAGAAGAACCTTCTGAAGGAGCAGGGCTCTCCTGGGAACAGACCTGACAGCAAATCAAAATGAAGAGCAAAATCCATCCATCCACAAGCCAAGATCCTGGCTGATGTAAAAATTCCCTGTGAGTGGAAATTTACTGCATGGCTACAGTGTGTGTATATATGTAAATTTGTGACTTATAGTAGATACTATAACTATATGTAATTTATAGCATTGTCTGTAAATACATTCACTCACACTCCAAGATTACCACACCCATGGGTGGCACTCAATGACTCCACCTCACAGAGTGTTCTCTCTTTAACCCTTTTTTCATTTGCACTGTAGCCACACAGTGAGACATCCAAAGTCTCAGTATTTTTGTAGAAGGATGCATGAGATGAATGTTACAAATGTACTCTTTATTTCACATGAGCAACACTCCATTATGGACAAAAATATTACTCTCTTAATACAGGTTCTTAGAGGAAAGATCTTGTAAGAAGCAAGACCATCTGTTCTCTGCCTCTGTTTGTCTAACCAGAAACACACCTGAGGAGGAAGTGAATCCATGGGATTAAATCTAATGTACCTGAATAAAAATTTTAAAAGATTGACGAGGAATGGAATGGAATGGAATGGAATGGAATGGAATGGAATNAGAATAGAATAGAATAGAATAGAATAGAATAGAATAGAATAGAATAGAATGTTGTGGATGCTCTATATCCATTACAGGACAGGTGAAATTAACAAGTAAATTAAAAAGTTTACACCAAGAAAACACACAGCTGTGTGAAAAAATAACTGAATTTTTTTAATGTTTCCTATAATTGATAAGCACTGTGTTGGGCCCTGATAGGTTGGTATAGAGGCAAACCAGGTAGTGTGATCAATAATCAAAAGCTACTCTAGTGATCTTTACCATTGATCTGACCTGAACTGATTTTGTTATTGAATGTTTGAGTGAAAGCAATATCTACATCAACAAAACAACCTAAAAAATTGCTGTTTATTTGTTCCGCTGTGGGAGAGGGGAGGTGGAGGAACTCAAGCAGACATTTTATTATCTTCTCAGCCATGCTGTGAAATGCCATGTCACCCTACTTATACATCAAATAGCAGTTAGTAAAAATAGTTGCCAAAATCCTCGCAGCACACAATTGCACTTAAATGTTTTAGACAGATTAGAATTCTATATGCTCATTATTCATCATTTCCTAATTTAAAAACAAAAAAAATCTTTTCTCTGTCCCATCTCAAGCACAAGGCTTTACAATTGCATGCTCTTGTCACTTCCAGCTTTCCCATCTGTTGCTGCAAAGCTATGATAAATGAAGTTTCAATGCGATCACAAAAGCAGGCTTATCATTTTGACACAAAACAAGACTTAGATAACAAAAAATAATTATAATGTGCTCTTGTTTTTGGAATGAAGAATTTTCATGACTTCAGAGGGAGGTTTAAAGCATAAAAAAATGACATGTCAGAAATTAGAAAAATAGCAATGAAAACTGAATTCCTTAGAACATAAAAAGGAACAAATTTTTTGAAGGCAAAAATCTTCTACAGTTTCTTGGATAAACTAAGCAGATTTGGGACTTTTGTTTGATGTTTGACATTGAAATAGCATGCCAGGTATCATAATGCATCTCAGATGTTGCATTTCTGACTTGATATAATAGATTCATTCAGTTTGATAAATAAGCTGTGAATATGTAATAATAGGGATGGAACAGTGTTTTCCCTGATGAAGAGAATTGAGAGGATAATAAGAATTTGAAATATCTTGAATGATATTCATTAAAGGATGAGACAATCCTGCTCAGTGCCATGCCATGCTTGGTTTGACAGGAGTAGCAAATAGCTGATCAGGAAACCCTACATTTTTATGCCAGACTCGACCGACTTGTCTAAGTTACTGCAACATCCTTCCAAAGGTGCCCATAGCTTTTACTACATTCACTTCATAATTTGTACTTGAACTAAGACATTTAATTTGAAAAGATAAACAAAATCCTATGCAAAATCTTCTTGTGATGGAAGTGTATCACATTAGCCAGCATACAGACGGCCTTTTTTTGGCTTGGGAGGAAGGGTAAAGTTAAATGAAAAGAAAATTGTCAGTAAGCATCCTTTTAACTGCTACAAATGAAGTCAATTTATTTCTAACATTAAGTTAAAGGAGCTCCTTCAGACTTAGAATTTTTTTACTTTGAAACTAGATTTTTTTTTAATATAGATTTAATTATTTTGAAAAAAAATACTCATTCAGTCTTTTAGTTTTTGTGGACTCTCACCTTCGCTCCTTCCCCAGACAGTTTATGCTAACGATTCATTACTCCTTTTTCAAAGCATGATTTGTTTCTGGTCCCCATCCAGCCTCATCTGTTAGATCAGACAGTTCCACCAGGAGAAACATTCCCTTTCTGTGGACATCTGCAGAATATCATCAGATCTGTTCTTTTCACTTTCGCACTACTGGAACAGATTGCCTCTCTCCCTCTGTTAGGCTTCCCGGATTTAAGCACCTTGTCGTGCAGTCCATCCCAGAGATGAGTCATTTGCAAAAGCAGAGATGTGCAGAAGCAATCCTCCTGGCCACAAGCAGTGGCTGTACCAGTGCAGCACAAGTGCATCTGTTCCATCACATTTAATCCCACGCAGGACCAGTAAAGTTTAGCAACCATTTGTCCTTAGGATGTGAGTATGGAAATAGTGGGGCACACACCAGAACAGGAGGTGCTTGAGCCAAGGGAGCTACAAGCCTGTGGACCACAAGTGTTAAATGTTGGGTTTGGAGAGCACTCATCCCTCGTGACAAGAGGCTACAATGCTGAAACTGGCTGTGTGATATCACAGGCTGTCCGGTGCCATTTACAGCAAATTATGCTACAACTTTTTTATTATGGCAATTGAGAAGAAATCAGTTTTAAACAGAGATGTAGTCATATAGAGGAGATAACTAGACTTGAGAGACCTGGTGTTTTAGAGGAATAAAAGAGACTACCACTTATATGGACTGCTTTTCATCTTCAAGAAATCACAATCATTTTGCAGGACCAATAAGCTGATACGAGCTTCGGATAAACAAAATTTCATGCACTACTAACATGGAGCCATCTCTGAATGACATTTGGCACACGGCAGACCACAGCCAGCAAATGCACAGAACAATAAACCAAAAAGCTAACAGACCTAACAAACTCTTTCCCAGGAAGCTGCTCAGTGTTTTGAATGAATATGTACATTATTCAACAGAGCTGGCAAACTCCATCCAACAGGGAGCTAAACACATTCCAACTACTGTGTTTAGAGGCAAGAACTGTTGAGTGATGTGTCCCAAAAAAGTAGTTCAATCTCTTACGCACATGTAGAAGACCATCTCGATATATAAAAAATGAAGATATATATATATACTGATTATATTTTTTCTGACTACACTTTTTGGCTAAAACATGGATTGTATTCTTCTTCCTTTCCTCCACCATGTGCCCCATCCCATCCTGCCCCTTTTATGGTCTTCTCTTCGAGATTTATTTTCTTTTCACAGAAAAACTCCTTAGTAGGAATAGATGAGCAGAGAGAATTATATCCAAACTTCAGCTTTCTGCAGAACTTCTGATGGTTTGTGCAGAGTTCAGCATGGTTGTGAAATATGCTTGTGCTCCAAATTTATCCAAGGTTGTAAAGCAAATTCTGGATAGTTGACCAAGCTGTGCTAGAAATATTAAATTTCTTTTTCTGCATTACTAAATTACTCAATCTAAGTTGATTTTTAAAGAAGTTAATTTATCCATAATGCCACTTTCAAGCTGTTTTATCATTGAAAATAGCTGCATGATTCCAGTGTGTTAAGCTAGAACATACTGCCAAGATGTCTATTGTCAATCATCTAATTCAGATATTCTTTTATCTTTAAAAGCAATGTCTTTTACACTTATACCAAAAGTTTCAAGTTGATTGTATTGTTCATTCATTGCATGGTGATTGCCAGAAATAAACAGCCCTCACTTCCATTTTGCTAGGTCCCATACAAAGACTGTAGCTACTGTCTAACTGAGCTGAGAGGCTTGTGGTGGAGTGTACAGACTTATTTTCTTAGATCATTAATGCAGCTTGGACTGGCTTCTTAGGTTGTGAGCAAACCAATATTTATAATCCATGGACTAATACAAGCATAGACTCAAGAAGAATGACTTGAGGAAAAAGGAGTGTGGAGAAAACTTGTCACTACTTTTCATTCCCCAACAATATCTTCCATTTAATTTTCCTATTTTTCATGACTGTTTCTCTAAGCTGTGATTATGTTTCAAGTTTCCTGCCTCCCCTGGCAGCATCTGACCCATGAGGGTCTCAGTTCCCTGCCACCTTCCCTCAGCTCAGCTGCTGGTGACACAAAACTGCTGGGAACTGCGGCTCACACCTTAGAGGACATTGCTAAAGAGTTCAAAGAGCTTTGAGAAATTTCACAGGCCAGAGCCAGCTAAAGGAGAAGTATTGTGAGACAGAAAACTAGCACCTACAGGATTTAAGACTTAAAAATCACACCAAGAAAGGCATTAAATTAAAAAAAAAAAAAAAAAAAGGCAGAGAGTTGCAACGTGGCAGTTGAGCAACTGACCAGAGAGTGGTGTAGCTCAGACATCCCATCTGCATTCTCCACGTTTCTAATGATTTGTAACTCAGAGTTGATCAGCAGAACAAGAAATGATAGCGTTTCATTTCTGCTTTCACTTTTTGAACATTTGAAATTCAGCAGGTTGTGGGTTTGTCTCCAAGGCTCAGGAGAAATTCTTGGGGTTGTCTGCAGCTGCAATATAGAAATAATAATTTGTTAATGATCTTGCAACAGGACAACTTACAGGCTGTCAGAATTTAAAACACGTAAAAACAAAGCAAAAGATTAAAATAAGTCTGGTGATCTTTGAGAAGCTTTCAAAGGAGTGTCAAGATTAATATTTTCTTTGGTTAACTTTCTTCACTGACTTAGTTGTAACTAGTGAGTCAAAGCTAAGGGGTAGTTGATTTAGGAAGCTGGGGTTCCTCAAGAAATTGCTATAATTCTAATTTATCCAGGAGCTGTTTCAGTACAGTTTTTTCACAGAGTCATGACCCAAAGCTCTCTCAGGGCTTTTCACATCCAGTAAGATGTAGACTGGGCACTCACAGCTTCCACTGACAGCCTAGAATGTGCTAAATGCAAAGCAATGTGTAAATGAGCAGTGAATGCAAGAGATCTGAATGCCAAGGAGTGAAATGGCAATGGGGAAAAGGAGGTGGAATTAGGAAAATGAAAGGAGCAGAAAGAGGAGTAAGGAAGGATATATAAATAGCAGATGATGAGGAAAACTGAGGGAATTACAGCATTCAAGCTCTGGTTCAGCTTTCAGCCAGAATGTGTATCTTGAGACCTGTTGTCTTTGTGGTGGTACCACAACTCCAAAGTTTCACTGAGAGTTTAAGACTGGTATTGCTGGAGGGTTTATGCTGCAGTTGTGCAAATATTTTGTTTCAGTGAGGATAATTCTTTCAATTCAAAATAAGCAGAAATAGATTTTGATTCAAGGTTAAAAAAAGTTACTTTAAAATTATTTTTAAAATCACATAAGCAGGTGTTTCATCCATGTTTTCTAAATAAAAGGTTACAAATTTCAAAATGGAATCTACTATATGTTGGAAAGATCTATTTTTTATATCGTATGTATTTTGTATGTTTCAGTATTGCTGAATACATTTCTCTTCTGAAAGAAATAAAAGATAAAACACTGCATCCATATCTAAAATTGTTCCAGGAAAAGGTCCCTAGATCTAACCCTAAAGAAGAAAGATCTGCTTTTTACCAATCTGAGAGAAAATAAGCTGAGTATAGTCTATCCTAGAAAAACATTGTATTAGTAGTATTTGAATAATATAAACACTTCCCTTTCCTGTGCAGTTTTTCACTGCCTCTCTGGAACTACATATTCATACAGTTAAACCTTTATTGGTCTTATTTTCTTTTTGGTTCCTTCAAAGTAAATTATTCATACTAGCAGATCAAGAGGAACCTCTATCCCTATATTTGCATCTATAATTGCATCCAAAGGAATTTACAAAGTAGAGTAACCACTCAGTACAACATTCCACCCCTCCTTTTAAATAGTTCCATTAGGTGAACCTTTTCAGCATAGATAATAATAAAGTATGTAATGAAAGCATCCCTTTTCAAATAGTGTTTCACCTGCAAATAACTTTCAAGAGAAAGTTACGTCTTTTAGTGATTATTTAAAGCCTTAAACTTCAAGTATTTTATTAACATAAAAAGGCACAGTAGTTTTGTATAAACTCTCTTAAAAGTACATTCCAGAGGCATATTTAGGTCATGTTACATATTCAAACAGTAGGTTTAGTAATAATGATAACTACTTAAATATAGAGCATCACATTTACAGCTATCCTTCTGTTTAAACTTCCTTCTCTTGCTGTATTCTATTTGATGCAAAAAGCTGAAAAAGTACTGCACAGCTGTTTTTTATCTCTTTAGAGTCACTCTGAATAACAGTTGAAATGCTAGTCTAAGAAATCAGGTAGGTATTTTTTCAACAGATTAAATTTTCAAATCTTCAAAATCTGCATTAGAAGAATTACATGAAGTAATTCCCAGCCTCATTAGTTTATAATCTAAACAGACATAGAAAAATACACCTACAGAGTGGATAACATGATGTCTAACAAGCACTTTTACAGAAGATTATTGAAAGAAAATATATTTGCTTTTCAAAATTTTTACTGAAAAATATTCAGCAGGTAAGCAGATACATTAATACCTTCAACACTTGTGCAGGCTTTGAAATAACAGGTGGAAAAAGAGTCGCAAAAATCAGTTCATGAGCACCTGACGATAAAAAAACAGCCCCCATCTGAGCAGCTTGCCAGCCAAACATGAGTCTTACACGTGCTGGTGAACATTGTGCTTACAATATTTTTGTTTGCCTCTGCCACAGAATTGCATTTTCACTGCATGTTTCTTGGATAATTGCTTTGTATAGCATGAAGTTGCATTGACATGTCACAGGATATTGTCAGCTGTAGCAATTAGAGGCTGTTCATCTTCTTCAGAATCATTATATTTATATTTTAGCACTTAGAGAAACAAAGTGTCATAATATTTAATAATCACTTAGTCATTACCATAATAGGCACAAAACATGGGACGGCTGATAACATAGAGAGAACTGTGAGGCATTATTGCACATGTGATGGTTTGGAAACAGTGACTTGCTGAGATAATATATTCCCTTGGTACTTTTTTCTTTAAATAGACAGAATTCTCAAAAAAAAAAGACTGTATTTTATGGAAATTGAAGTACAGATGATCAACATTGTCTAAAGAGAAGGGTAGGAATAAGATGCACTAGGAAAAAAATTTTAAAAATTACAAAAGTCTGCAAATTTAGACTATCCAGAGGAGATACATTTTAATTTCTTAATTAAGAGTTATGGCCAAAGTACAACAAAAAAAGCCTGCTGCCAAATTCAGTCAAGCATGCTACATCTGATTGCTACTTCTCACACAAATTCCAGGTAATTACCTAAAGAAAAATACAGTAAATGTTTGCCTGTGTAATAGTGGGATAAAAGAGTATATGAAACAGATAAAGATTAGAATAGTAGATTCTGTATGAATTAGTACCAGGATTTTAACAAGAGTTTTCAGAGTTCTCTGGGGATAACATAGTATAAAATTTTAGCATTAAATAAGATGTCTTCAAATACTAAGGTAATTAGCATTATAATTTGTAAATCATAACTGTTACAAGTAAATTTTCATTCAAGTGCACCAGTCACAGACTAAACTTTTCCTATAACAGTTATTAGTTGGATAAAAAGATTGCTTTAATGTTGGTGGCATGGCAACAGATCTGCAAATACAGCATTGCAACTTTATCTATAAGTGAGCTTTTTCTCCATATATGCTGGATAAGTTATTGATGTGCTTTCTCCAGAGCAGTCAACACTTAAGGCCAATAGGTCAAATTTCAGAGCTTAATCTAATTAAATGGATAGGCCATTAAGCTCGTATACACAAGTCTTTCTTCAAGATCTTTATGCACTTGTCACACCCACTGGGACACAGCCATTGCTCTATCCATAACCTGTCCAGAACTCCTTAATTTGCCACATTAGAGCAGGCACTAAATCTAAGATAACATGCCTTAGTGTGGTGGTAAATAATTAAATGGGAGAATATGAAGAATGTAAAAGAAAGGTTAATGTTTGACATATCAGACCCCACAGTGTACACTCGGTTAGTTTAGCCCCTTGGCTTAAAAACTGATACAATACCTTGCTATTTTGGACTGCCTGTAAATGGGTAGAGCTAAGGTAGTGCAGAAACCTTGACTTACACAGGTAGCCCTGAAGTGGATGCAACAGAAAGGATGGGTTGCATGAGCTTTACTCACTTGGCTCTGAGGGCAGGATTGTTCTAGTGACAGATAATCTTGAGTCTGTGGGAATCTATTTGCAAATTATTATAAAGTACTCTTCATATTGTAATTTAGTATATATTATATCCAAAGTAATATAGAAAAAAATATTAAATCCAAGGTGATTGACTTTCTCTAGTCTCAGTAGCAAGACCCATAATATTGATGAATTTTGTCACTACCCATTTGCATGATGACTAAAGATTAAAAACAGCATTAGGCTGGGATAGATTATGTGGATCAGACAGTAACATTATACTGTCACGTCAAAGTGCCTCTATTGCAGTCACAGGAAAAGCTTACCAAAGCTCTTTGTGTCATCCACAGCTCTAGAATTTCACAGAAGTAACTACAATGTAGTTTTATCCAAACAAGTTCTGATTAGCCAGTGCTTCTGCAAAGAGCTGGTGCTGCAGCAGTGGGAAGCTCAGCATATTTTGGGTGACAATCCCTGTTTGAAAAGCTTGACAACTACTTACCTGGCTCCTGAGCTGATCCAGAGAGCTGCAGCTGGAACAAAGCCTTCATGGTGCCAGGTTTAGTTGTGCTGTGCCATAGGCACAATAGAAATTGCAACTGAGAAACTGTGAATCTTTGGTAAAATTATCTTGAAGACACTTATGTAAGTCTAATTAGGGTGTCTCAGAGACACTGGAGGCAGACACTGTAGATGCTGATCTGCAGAGTGAAGCAGGCAAGTCTAGCCTGTTCTCCACCATGTTTGAAGACAAGAACAGGACGGAGGAGGTGGTACAAATATTTCTCAAAAAGAATCCCTGTCAGGATTTTGGGGTAGGCGTGGGAAGTTCATCATTTCAGCGGACAGCGTGTTAGGAGTTGAGGAAGAATTGCACCACACTTCTGTGAAATATCATACTGCTTTTAGCTGTCTTTGCTGGTGAGAACCTGGCACAAGATGCAGCAAGAGCTGAGGAGATCTTTGTTGCATGCACCAAGTGTGGTGCAAAAGACTCTGCACAAGTGGAAAAGTGAATCGTAATTATTTGTGAGGACCCTGAAGTGCTACAGAGGGGTTCTGGTCTCCCTAACACACACATTTTCCAAAAGCAGCTAGGAAGGCTGCACAAGAAATTCAGTTCTCATCGTGGTGTTTTCTAACATGGCAGTTAGACTTTGTGAAGTAGTAATTTTGAGGCGGGCTCTATGTGTGTGTGTGAACATTCTCAGATGTCTTCTGATTTCAGGTTGATGTACCTCAAAAGAATGTGAAGCTCTTATTCACTTCTCATCCTCAGAGAGTCTTTCTCTCTTCTCTTGAGGTTAAACATATAACAGCCAAGTTGTATAATATGCCCACAATAGTAATTCTTGACACATTTTGAGTGTGTCTGGATACAAGATATGTTAAACCATATGGAAAGAAGCAATTTTGCAATGTTTTAGGGGTTTTGTTTTTGACAAAACTGAATTTTTTCTCTCACTGAACTTTGCTTTAATACATCCATTTTGCTAGGCTTAGGCACTTCAGTATCTTATTTATATTTCTGAACTCTGCTATAACTTCTCCCTTTCAATCTATGAAAAGACTTTTTCAACAAAGCCTATCAGCAGGCAGAAATGCAATGAAAAGGAGGTGATTTAGGTGAGAACTTTTCGGCTTTGAGCAGTATACCTTGCAATCTCATTGTGTTTGTAATGACGTTAACAGTGGAGGGAATACTTTCTATTAAAGCACAATTCTTCACAACATGAATCATCTGCGAATGACATCTCTAGGTTGGTCTTCATTCCCCAAAGACCACAGTTCTTTGTGGAGCAGAGACACAGTACAAATTCTGAAGCACTGGGAGGTGCTCAGACACTGCCCTTGGAAGATGACTGTGCTTTAAACAAAAATTATTTGCACCTTGAAAACCAAGAATGAATATCTAAACATTCAGAATGAGTAGTTAGAAATTTTGCTTACAGATGTTGTCTTTGACCATGGGATTGAGCTCCTGTCCCATTCCTCACATCCAAGTGGGAACTGAAGTCTGGTTTGCACTGCAGAGGCAGCAGAAATAGAAGGAGTTGAGATGCTCTAATACACTATTTTTTCTTTTAACCTCAGCTCTATAAGTCATCAGTATTTAATAAGCAGCTGAATCTTTCCAGCTCTTCTCACATTTCTCACTTTTTACAAACTTATACAATTAAACAGACACATATATCTTCAGTTAGGGCATCCCCTCAGCTTTCCTATATTTGAACCTGTTGTCTCTCACAGGCTTCGTAGTAAGAGGCAGAGGTGGTTGTTTCTAAAATCCTGCAGTACAGCATAGAGGTGTCTGCAGTTGTGCATCAAAAGTGATTGAATATTGTTATGGGTTTTGCCAACAAGGGTAATGCAGAACAGGGAATAACTGTAGTGTAGTTGGTGCCATAGTAACACTTCCTGAGGGAAATGACACTAATCCATGCCCAAATGGTGGCAGAACTTCCTCACACATGATTAACTCACTTATTTAAATTATAGTTATTATTTGCTTTAGTTTCAGCTAATAAAAATTGTTACTGACCTTATGTGATGTGTCTTTTAAAATCAATTATTATTCCTGTGATTGCATAGCCTATAAAGTCAATTATGGGATAAACATTTAAGAAATCCCCTCTCCATAATTTACTATAAAACTTAATGAAAATTGGAATTAAAAGGTATCTCCTGTTCCTATTGACTTATGACAGCAAACAGGTGAATGTTTGCAGCTTGCTTTTGAAAGGGCAGAAGAGAGACAGAAGAGTTTTGTAATAAAGAAGCTGGCTTTCAAAATATTGATTACAGGTAACAGGAATATCTCATCAATCAAACAACAAGGGAAATGTCACTTGTAATTTAGTGATCTTTTTAGAAAGGTGTACAGCAGAATCCTCCTCTTTCACACTGAAAAGGGATGTGAAAAGTTTTGAAGGCTGATGAACTTTCTTCTATGGGACTCTTCCAACCTATTCCTGAAACCTGCACTTGTGCTGAGTTTTTAATTTAATCAATGCAAGTCACATTCATGTATATATGTAGTTTTTAGATGTTCACAGAGTGAGTGTGGGCAGGTCCCTACATCCTCAGATGCACAGGATCCACCAGAACAGTCATGGCGTGGTGATCACTTATATTATGAAGCCCTTGTACAATTTATGCTACTCTTTAGGGCAGAACAGGGATTTTTGTTTTGCTTTTTTTCAAATGGCATGGAATAAAGGCAGGAAGAATCAGGTTGGAGCATATTTGAACCACTATTTCTTGGTGTCTAGTCTTATTTGCCTTCTTTCTTGGATTTACCTTTTTACTCTACTGTCCCCACCAGAAAACAGTCAGGAGTATCAGTCAGAGATCCAAATGCATTGCTTTGGTTTCCTGAAATAAACTGTATCTGCAAAAGATCTGCATTATCTTAGGGGAAAACATATCTCAAATATTTCAATAGTGTGAGGTAAATACATGCTACAGAAGAATTAAACTCTATGGAGCCAGGAATTGTAACACTAGAGATCACTGTTTCCCTGGAGAGCTTGTCTCTTTTTCTGGCCAGGCACAGGCAAAAACAGAGAGGAAAAAAGTAGAAGAAATAAAGCTGAAACACAGCTTA
The DNA here is from genome assembly GCA_013396875.1 of Vireo altiloquus. Classification (NCBI taxonomy): domain Eukaryota; kingdom Metazoa; phylum Chordata; class Aves; order Passeriformes; family Vireonidae; genus Vireo; species Vireo altiloquus. Next base: position 1,764 of record VZRF01014537.1, on the reverse strand, counting down.
ACATTTTTTTTTCCACTTACGTGATCTATCTCAATTGCTTTCAGAATGTCTAAGCCAGAATGAGCATACTTTTCTGAAATGGAACACCAGAAAAACATATCCAGGCTCTAAGGCTGCTGTTTTTCTCTAATAAAAGCCAATGTCCCTTGGCATTCTCATCACTAAAATGTCACAGAGTAAAGCAGTGCATTAAAAGTACCTTTCCCAATTTAAATGTAAAGGGTCAGTTCTAAAAAGAAAAAAAATACCATTGAATTGAACAGGACTGGAGATAAAAGTTTAAAAGAGCTCTTGGAAAGCTTAACTCAGTATTGATGTGGAAGTGGTGGGCCAAATCTGAAGTTTTGCTTAGGTACTGATACTTGAATTGAAATTCCTTTTGTAACTTGAAATTACTGATGTATTTTTTAATAAGGTTAAATTGTGCAAAATACGAAGTGTTCCTTCTTCTGCGAGAAAACATAAATAGTACTTTGCTCTTCTGGATCAGAACATTAAATTTCTTTTTTTTTGTCTGCGTCACCATGTCTGGCAGCTTTAGCTTTAGACTCCTGAGTTGGGGCTGACTTGTGGCTGTAAAACTCTCCATTACTTGTGGCTGTAATACTGCTCATGTATTAACCTCTCCTCATTCTGTGGAAGGGACATCTCCAGCCCTTGGCATTTGTTCAGCAGGGAAAGGTCCTTCCCTCTAGCTACACAGTCAGTCCCAGGATCCCCAGGCACATTTAATAGCGATTTTTGAAGGAAAGATATTGCCATTAACCATAATAACTTGAATGAGTGAATTGCCAGTGTTCATCAGCCTATGAAGTCTACTGATATTTTTCAATTAAAAGAGAGACAGAAGGCTCAATGAACTTAAATTATTTCATCTGAATGACACAGCCTCCTTTTAAATAAAGCCACTGCATTCCTGAGATTGGTATTTTTTCACTCCTATGCAAAACTGAACAAAGACAAATAGTTTTAAAAGGTACTCTGCATCCCTCTATAATTCTATCCCCTCTTATGTAGGACTTATCTACAATGTGGATCTTTAAACTTCTAAGAGTTACTGCTGGAACAATTTATTGATGAAATGAGAATCCCTGGAAGGTCGGTAGCTAACTACTAAAAAAGAAAAAAACATTGAAAAGATTTCTTTTTTACTATTATTACCTCTTCCAAAATATCTATGACTACTTCAGAAATTGTGCATAAATAGATGTTGTCCCTTTGAGAAGATGGAGGAGACACTTTTAAACAAATAAAACTTATAAAGCCCCTCTATTGAATCAAATAGCTAGACTAAGATTAAAACAAAATGTGCTTTCTATCACCTGTGAAACTCTGCGTGCATATCCTTGGGTTACATGGCTTTTACTGCAAAGTGCACTATATCCCCAAGGTGCCAAACCTCCCAGGAGGTTTGCTGAAGCCCTCAGAACCCAAATGAGAGTGCAGTCCATCCTTCTGTGCCCATGCAGGAAAGCCATGGGCAGCCAGCCTTGTGTCTGTCGGAAGCTGTGGGACCCAGGGACAGGGAGGAGTGCCTCATCTCCTGGCACAGGGCCCCCAGCTTGGGCTCAGCAGGGCAGAGTGTGGCCCCAGCACTTCATCACCACCTGTCAGCTGAGCCACAGGGCAGCTCTGTGTCCCACCTTCTCCTCAGCATCCAGGACAACTCAGCGGAGCAGAGAGAAGATCCCTGAAAATGTTCAATGCCAGGTTAGGGCCCTGGACCAGCTGATCTAGTAGGGTGACCTTGACCACCTCATTCCA
>VZRF01014535.1:8204-27221 GCA_013396875.1 Vireo altiloquus | reverse complement strand
CTTCTAAAACCCCAACAGCTTATGAAATACTTTTAATGAACTAGTCGGTCCAAAGTGGGAGGAAGAGATATTAAGTTCTGTTCTTCCTATGTCAGAAACACTGGAGGAAGGCTGGTTTTTGCATGCAGGTAGAGCATTCAGCGTAAGGAAGTCAGACAGAGAAAGTCATCAGTGATTGCAGAGCCATATCTTGACTGGAAAGCTCAAGATTGTTCTCTTAGAAGGAAATATCGTGCTGTGGTCCATCCTATATCAGTTTCTCCACAGGGTAAAATGTTCTGTTATGTTTCTTCAATGAAGAATAAGCAAAGCTCACTGTCAAATCTGTAAGTCTCTACAGGTTAAGGAAAATCCAGTTTTATAGTTAATTTTGCACCAACCACTAATCCCAAAATTTTTCTCTTTTTGTGGGCTATGTTTATGCAGCAGCTAACTTGAAAATCTCTGGATCTAAAACCATCATCTGATTTTGATTTAAAGATCTGTTAATATCTCCAAGGTTCGTAAAATAGTTGTCTTCTGTGAGACAGTGCATTTCAAACAATTTCCTTCCCATTCCTGTTAAAAATTTCTCCTCCCAGAAACAACTGTAATTTACTTTGCACTGAGATGGGAAAGTTCAGCACCCCATAGGCAAGACATAACTTCCTGAAAGAAGAATTCAGACTGAAAACAACAGATATGTTGCAATTCAAAAGTACAGGATGGATCTGGCTTTACTTTTTTTTATTTGACAAATGAAATGATTAATAAAGTAACCTTTCCTTTCTTTCCCTTCCCTCCTGAGAACATGCAATGTGAGTTCCTGATGAAGACATTTGGGCACCCTCTAATCTAATAGAAACATGTAACATGAAGCCACTAAATACATCCTTTTGCCCCTGATACATGTCATGGAATTAAAGCAAATAGATTTAAAACTCTACCATTGCAGATTATGAAATTAGAAAGCCATTAGTGGCCATATAGAGCAGTAGAGCACTGGGCTCCAAAAAGCCATTATGGAGAAATTTCTTGAACAGATAAAAATACATTGATTTCATCCTTTCATTATTCAATAAATTATTTTGCTTTGAGTCCTGTTGGTTTTTGTTCTCTCTTTGTGCAGAACCAATAATAGAAAACCTTCTAAATTTCTTCTGTGAGAGAGAATGAGAGGAAAAGAGACTTTTTTATACCAGTGATTTTGTGTGACTGACATAATAAAGTTTCGTTTTGGATGAAGAGATTACAGTACTATTCAACATTCCTTTCCAGCTACTAATCATTTCTCTCTGCTCCCTGAAAATTCTCACCCTTTTCCAGTTTTTCCAGGAATGTAATATAGTGTCAGATTGTACCATTTTGCTAAAAGAAGAGAGGGAGGGTAAGCACAGTTCTGAGCCAGCGTCAAGTAATCTTACTTTGCTTAAAAGATTAGATATGTCTAAACATATATCAGTCAGGGGCCAGTCCCATTTGTGGGAGGACCAAAAAAATACAGAAAAACAAGAGAGATATTTTCTCAAGCCAACAGTCCTTTCCAAGACCAGCTATACGTCAGTATGTCCGTCAGAAATGAGAAAAATTAAAGGAATAATCTGCTGAAAAAAACAGTTCCAAGTGCAGCTTAGTTTACATTTGATGATAACAACTGAAACAACTAGTTTAAGCTATCTCTGATGTTATAGGGGAAGCATCCAGGCCACAGAGCATTCTGCATACATACTACTGCAAACTGATGGTCTACCTTCCCCCCAGCAAGAACACAAAAATGAATTAGGCATTGGCAATGGTAGTAAAAGAAGACACAGCTGGTTTCCCAGTAGACAGGAAAATGGTAGGAAGGACACATCCAAATTGCAATTACAACAATTGCTTTCTAATAAAACAAAACATTCATGAGGTGCAAAGGTAGCTTAATAATTGTCTCCCTTTGCCGTACAGCGGCTGTAAATGATCAGAATTGTACAGTGCAGCTTCAAGATGATGAAGAACTCATGAGACTGGTTGAGATAAACATGAGCAAGTTCTCTTTCTTGTCTTGCACCAGCCCCAAGCAAGGCCTAACATGTGAGTGCCTAAATGCCTGGAGTGAAGCAGAGGCCTCATGCACTGATGTTACTCCAGTGAAGTACCCAAAGCACCGCGCCTCTGTAGCAGCCAAGAGCCGCACTCCCCTCACTTTGAAAAACAACAATTTTATAAGTCTGGGTGGTTAAGGAGATAAGGATGCCTGAAGAGACCCTCTGACAAAGGTCAGAGAGCCCTGACTGTTGCCCCAGTACTCTGTAGGAGGATCAAAGTGTTGATTCTACTTCTTTTGCCACCTATAAGTTCTGACCACAAGAAACTGAGGCAGTCATTAAGCCCCATTAACATATTAACTTGCACAGTCCTTGGGATGCAAATGAAGAAAAACCTGTCCTGAAATGCATGTGTCACCAAAGTCATCAAACCCCACTACATCATGTGACTGGTCCATCTCTGTGGGGCAGGCCAACATTTCTAGTATGAAAGGCAAACTTCAGCCTGGAGCAGGAAAACAGTTCTGTTAGATCTAACTGGAATGAAAGAGGGTTTGTTTTCCAACAAATTCCTATTCCTTTTTGGCATCACACACTATAAGCAAAAGCTGGTCCCAGTTTCTGACAACTAGCAGTATTCCACCCAGTGGACACCAGGAGATAAACACTCCTCAACCATCTGTTGAGAAAAATTAAATGAATGGTAAAGAGGACTCCCCACAAAAAAGGGAATGGGAGACAAAACAAAAAAAAAATTACAGCATAGTTGAGACAGAGAGGAGAAGAATACTCTGGATTCATGTTTAAAGCATGCAGATAATGCAATAAAAACTTGACCAGTGGTTTGTTATATTTCAGGTAATATGATGGTGGTTTAGAGACCAAGTTCAGCTCATACCTATAAAAGAGGGCAGTGAGTGTGAAATCATTTTTATTTCAAGGGTAGGAGCAGATATTGCCAAAGCTTCAATAAATCTCTGTTTACCTAAACAGTTGTGAGGATGCTGTTTTCTGTAATGGGACAATCTTTAGTTCATTCTCATCAAGGCTGGGAAAAAGACAAGATGAGTAAGATATTTTTCTTGCATATATTCTTCAAGATCAATGTGTGTTTCATATTTTGCAACCTACTTATTCCTGCAATTTAAATGAGTCATTACCAAACAGCTCTGGACTTTTACATAAAGAGTATAATACTATTTTATGGAGTTGAATATTCTATTTCATTCAGGTCATCATCCAGAGTCCACGGAAAGGATGCTTCTCTATTTGTCTCAGTGGGCAGCTGATGAATTTGGGTAAGTCTGCAAGGAGGAAGAATGTATTCACTCCTCTGTTCTTCATGAAATGTTTAAACTTTCTTATTAGAAATACTTACGCTCAAATTTTGCCCTAGCAGGGCTAGTATGAGGTAATGAGTTCCAAAAAACCAACAGAATAAATACAACTTTATTACCATCAGCAACAACTTGTCTTACCCAGTTGTCTAAGTTTTGGCCTCTGCTTCCTATTGTTCTGACAGAAAAAACAAATTGTTATTTTACTCAATAGTTTTGCTCAATCTTCATTTAGACCTTCTTTTTCCTGATAACCATCTGTTTTATATATTGTTCCCCTTTTCCACATAACATAGACCTATTCAGCACAACCTTTAAAATACTTTTGTTTTCATCAAAGTTAAAAAATTTCAGATTGCAACAACCATTCTCAATTTCTTTTTCTTGCTTTACATCACTCTCAACTGTGAATTGTCACTGAAATACTCTTTTACTTCCATGGCTTATCCTCAGCAGTTTACCTTTTCTATGGAGTTGTAGCAAAACTGCAGAACTCTTATCTCAGTTTAAATTGAACATCTGATATACAACTGTAAATAAGAAACCCTACAGTAGATAAATCTGTACTTCTGAGGTTCTGAAATTTCTTATTCTTTTAAAAAAATAAGAAAAAAAATCTCCCTGTAGGGCAAAAATACCCATCTGACTGCTGTGATGTTTCTGTTGTCTCAGTCACTTTAGATTAACAGAGGATTAACCACTTCAGGGAGAACTTTCTTACATGTACTGCTGATCCCCAGAAATTCTTCACTAGGGCAGCAGGTAGTCCTGAATGACTGTAATGTCAACAGGATACTTCTGTTCCCTCAGTAGAGGGAACCTAACCTCTGCTACTGAGCATGGTGATTGGCACTTACCTATTGCTCACTAAACCTCTGCATGCACTGAAGCCATTTTTCTCCTTAAAAAATCAAGATCATATTGCATACTCATAACATTAACACCTAACCTGCTGATAAGTAGCTGGAAGTGAAACAGGGTTCTTATAGTAAGCTAATTGTTGCTGTCATCATAGAAAATAAAAATTCCTTCAAATGTCAGAACAGTACCAGGAAGAAGGTTAGGTTGTTTATTCCAGGGAATAGCAATATGCCTGAGGGGATATTTTAACATATGAAATCTAAATGTGATACTCAAAGGGCCTTTCTTCATGGTAATTAAATCTATACCTCTATACATGCTTGAAAGTGGAGCCAAACCATTGCCAATGCAAATTGGCACAGAAGACAATTGAATTATGTTGAAAATCTTTCCAGTTTTGGTCTCTGCAAGATGAGTACTTCAGAGTAGTATGTTTACTGTGTGTACGTGCATTTCAGTCTCTTCCAAGTGTGTCATGGAGGATTTAGGAAGAAAAAATGTCAAAATCAGGTGGTCTTTAAAAATCCCTTACAAAATAACAAACCAGTTCTTTCACTAATATTTCCTCTATGACTCAGAAAAATGTTCAAGTACCCAAATTCAAGAAACCATGTCCTTAAGAACCCTTATGAACATCAAGCAGACTGAAAACAAAATATATGTTTATGCACTTTTTGAAATTTAAGGATTTTACTGAGGATTTTGCTAAGTTTTACTACTCAGAACTGATTTATGCTACACCAGATTCATCCTGCAGATATATTTAAACCCTTATAGTGTAAAGATAAACAACATAAGATTAAATATTCTATGCATTTTGCCTATGGTTTTATTGTCCTCAAAATTATCTTCTGTAAAGTTTACCTAAACAGTGAACAATTATAACTTCTTACTAGAGATTATCTGGAGGTTAGAGTTAAAAAAAGCCTAAATATTGTATTTTGCACCTCTGGAACTACTTGATCTGAAAATAAAACTATTATAATCTAATCTAATTTCTTGGGGGATATATTAATTTTAATAAAACATGAAAATTTCAGTACTCTGGTTTTAAACAAGTAATTTGAAATTTTGTCCTGAAGCAATGTTGTCATTATCCCACAAGTTGAGTATTATTCAAAATACGTCCTTAAGAATATATTGTTAAAACACATTTTAGTTTCAGTTTTTATATTGGTTACACAAGAAAATCATTAAAAATATACATATGCAAGACAGCTCTTAGCACTACTGAGTTTAAGGGCTGTCACATGTGTCTTCATGTGACAGAATACAAAAACTAATTTCAGCCTGTTTAAAGTTGGAGTAACTGCTATAATCACATTTACCCTACAAGATTTATTCCAAATAAAAGTGTATTTGCTCATATGAATGTTTGTGGGTACAAATTTCTTTTCACTGTCCATCAATGTTGTTACTTAATGTAAAGATCTCAGTGATAGTGAAAGTTCTTAAAAGTATTTCTAAAAGGGAGTAAAACATTCCTTGAGCTCAGAAAGTCATCACTTGAGCGTTCTTTGAATCTCCTACTGTCTATCAAGGCCAAGAGATCTCTGATTTTCTCATTCATTCTTAATTAACAAAATGAGGTACAAAACCATCTGATTGATATCAACACATACAATGGATATTGTGACATCACAAACTATCTCAATATAAATGATCCACATATTTTCATCTAAATACCACAATTAGAACAGTTATGTACAAACATCTGGAACTCTACCTTTTAATATTCATGTAAAGTGAGTTTGCCATGTATTATTTCTAAAATATGGGTTGACTTGTATAAAAATATAATCCCTTAAACATGAGAATAAATTCAGGTCAAGAAACAGTGTTTACCATCATTAATCTGGAATATAAGAAAGCTGACTAGCCAAAATTATTCAGATTACAAAAATTCATGTGAAAATATATAACACAACAATTATAAAAGAAGTACACAGATATTAGTCTGGAAGGTGAAAGAAAATTAAATAATAAGATAATGTTATCACACAAATCATACCTTGTCACAAATATTATATCAACTTACACCAGTGAAAATCCGGATAGCATTAGAAGACAGCAGAACATAATTTTACCTGCATCCATATCCCTAGGGATATCTTTTCCCTAACTTTGGATTGTGCGTCTTACCTACAAGACTTGAATTCCAAAGTGCCACCTTGAACAAAAGGAAACAGAAGTCTTGTCCACTAAAATTTTCTACATGTAATCAGTAGCAATGTAATTACTACAGCACAGATGCTAAAAAAAAAAAAAAAAATTATATAAGGATGCATTTATTATTAATTCTCTCCAAGTGGAAGAAAATTATTTTAGCTAGAAATGAAAGAAGTAGTGATTTACCGGGGAGCAAAATACAAGATATGTAAACAGCCACATTGAGAAGGGATAGTGTATGGATTAGAATAACTGCACCCTAGAGATTTTTCTGGCAGTCTACTCTTTTAACACAAATGATGCTCCTTCTGCTAAATTCCCAAACAAGATAGCAAAGTTTTCACTCATGCAAAATTTTCTTTTAATATTTTCAGGTATTTATGAGAGAAGAGTATGCATGCCCAGCACACTGATCTCCATATAGAGTAGTGAAGACATCACCACCTACTTTCTCTGCAGACTGCCAATTGTTCATAGAAGACCACTGGTGCATCTGGAAATATCCAAGCTTACTCTTGCACAGAATCTCTGGAAAACAAAGATCAAACCACAGGTGCTGAAACTGTTCATGTTAATCACTTGTATGACTGGCCACTGCTAAGTCACACGGTGAAAGTTCAAAAAATGATTACTCCAGAAAAGCTCAGGTCTATGTCTCTGATGTCTTCTTTTCTGCATTCCATCCTCTAATTAATGAAAACTCTATGTAGAGACATAATAGACTCAGATATAAGTCAATATTTGTAAAGCAAACAAGTAAGAAAACTTAAAATGAATAGGACAAATCTTTGAGGATAGGACAATATCTTTAGATATTTTGAGAAGTCTCAAAATATCTAACCAATATACAGTGCTAAAACTTCATGTTCCTAGTTGCCTCTTATATGTGGAAGCCTAAGTATCTAAATAAGGATCCTGAAAATGTCTGGCCATAAGAAGGAAAAGAGTCCTGGACTTTCTTGCATTTTTGACTAGTAGTGAGCCTTGCCTGTGAAGAACTTGCTTTGTCAGGAGATCAGAAGTACCTTCTGGACTGAGGTAAAGAATTTCTCAGGAATATTCACTCTACAAGTAATAAATATATGCTGTATTTTGACAAAAGACAAAGCATTTGGTCATGCTGACCTGAATTTTCTTCTCTTTTACTGAACGATTTAAATTACAAATGCTACAACCAGTTAATGTCAATGTTTACTCAACAAAAACAACTGCAAGGTTTTGATTATCAAGAATGTAAGCATTCTAACTTCCTCTTGTTCTTCTGAATCCCAGACACTACAGCCCTAGTTAATGAATTTTACCACATATATTCAGGAAATCACAAAAAAAATACACAGCTCCTGGTTCAAATTCCTTTGGCTGGAAGTAGGAGCTCCTCAGACATGAATATGTTCTACACCACACAAATTACATAGCATTAGCCTTCACTTTTCCTTTGTGTAGCTAATAAGCAGGTAAGTTTATTGACCCATAAGAAACCTCACCTCCTGAACTGTGTGCAAAGGGTAGAGAGAAAGTACGTAGCAGTGTAGTTAACTTCCAATTATGTAAGCAATAAAGGTATAATTTAAGGTTATTAATATGTTAAAAATTTGTAAGGTATTTTCTGGCATTTAATTAACATTTGCCAAGACAGCCTACAGAAAATTAAATATCAATTAATAAAAATACTGACATTTACTTAAATATTCTATTAGTTGTCACAATTATTAACTCAACATAGCTGGCTTCTAAAAATCCAATTAAAAGTCTAAATATTCGTTACAATTTTTATGTGTGGAAAATCTAATTATATTTTAACTAGATTATATATCATCTTTCCTATTAAGTCTCAGTGAATGCTCTTTTAACTGTCAATAGATGTTTAACTGACATCACTGTCATAAAACCACAGACATTTCTTACTTTCATGGACAGATGAACAATTTGATCTATTGTCTCCTCCATTTACTTCATATGAACACCACAGCCTACTTTCAACGCACTCTTTAATGCTTTTTGCTAGCATCTCCTCATGAACCTAATTCCTAATTGGTTTGCTGGAAAAATTGGCCTTTTAGACACAAATAACTAGGTGCAGGTGAAGACCAATGACTTGGAGAACAATCGTAATCTAGAACTGGTGCAATCCTGCTGAACTGGAGAGGCACTGCTGCACTTCATGAATATTTGAAGAAAGTCTGGTTCAAAATTTCCTTTCACAGAGGACAGATTCAAAATTCACTTATAAAATTATACAAAATTTACTAATCAAGTTCTTCGTTATTCATCTCAGTCAGCTGCCTCTGCACCTTCTTCTTCCACTTGCCATTATTTTCCATTTTTTTTCTCCTCTTGCCCTGCTTGCCCCGAAGTTACTGCTGCCCAAGTTTTGGTTTTATTTTTTAATCACTAACTTCACCTGATCAAGTTGAGAAGTTTGTATTGAAGAAGTTGACTTTGCCCAGAGATACTAAATCCCTCTGGCTTCTCCAGGTGGCTTTGCAGACATAATACAGGTAGATCAGTTCAAGACCAGTACTAGGTTTTCTTGCTTCATTTATCCCCTAACTGTGCAGGAAAAAGAAGATCAGTTAGTTTTTCCCTCCATTTCCTATATGCAAGGACCCTTGTTTTGGAAAATGTAATTCAGTTCCCATATTTAATGGCAGTGAGGTGAGCAGGTGCTAATTATTACTTGGAAAGGCTTTTAGCTATTTGTGTCTGCTTCTACAACGTGGAGACAAACACACACACACACAAAAAAAAAAAAAAAGTAGATAAAATTGCCTTCTACTCTTACTGAGAAGCAACATCATCCTTCAAAACCCAGAAAACTACTGAACCATGACTTGCTGGTTACATGATTGCTATGGAACAATTGCAAAAGCTCTTAATGTCGATGTGAGAAACTTGTTGAAATGGTAAGATTGATTTTACGTGCCTCTCAAGATGTGCTAGATACAAGCACAGAGTAAGAAGTGGGGAAAATTGTGACTTTAAAGTAATTTCTTTCTTTCTGCTTGAAGTTTAGCATTTTCATCTCGTGAAGAGAGAGTCAGCAATAAAAGGGAATGTTTTCATCTTCCACTTGTATTGTTCTTTGCCACTGTGCATGACCTATGGTGCAGTTGCTAAGTTTTATTGCACTTCATCGTGTGCATTAGGATTACTTACAGATACTCTTTTACACCAGACATGTACTTCTAAAATTCATTTTTAATGAAATAGCAAAAAAAGAACACAATACCTGCATTTTTGAAGTGCAGGGAACTCTTGGGATGAAAAGCATTATCCTAATATGATCCACCATCATTCTGTACTTTTGGCCACAGGAGTAGCAGCAATCTTGGTAACATGTGCATAAATAGAAGCTTAATATACTCACATTCATGTTTTTCTCTGTTTGCCAAGAATATGAGCTCATGAAATTTACAAATGCTTGACACCTATTATGTCATCATAAACTAAACTCGATCTTGAAATTCGATATTCAACAGCTAATTATATTGCATTAGTGGTTCAATAGTTCTTTGATAATAAAATTTTGGTTCCCTAATAAGAGGCCCAGCAATGAATACGCAGCATCCTCTTACTTAACGTAGTTAGTACTATCATACTGGCACTATCCCTGCACTATCCTGTGTCTCAGCACTCCAGTACATACATTGTCTTCCTAAAGCTGAAAGAACTTCAGGCATGAGTAATTTTTTAAGAATGTGATTAATTATGTAATGTGTAGTAACAGTCATTAATGAAAAATTAAGACAGAATCAGTCTAGAAAGCTTTGAATTCTTGTTTTCCTTTGACAGGCTTCCTTAACCTAGTGTTAGTGTAGAAAAGAGAGAAAAGAAAGCCCCACAAACCTACGCAAGGGAAGAAGTTATCAGAATATGCCAAACATATCTCTTCAGATAATATGTCTGTTTTCTTAATTAGAAAAATAATTTCAAAAATGTTCAGTAATGTAATAAAAAAACACTTCAATTGGTGTTCAACACCACATCCTGACCTCACTTCCCCTTTATTAGGGAAGCCAACACATAACATGGGACTTTCCCATACATTAATCTCTTAAAGAGAAAGAGAAACATGCATATGTCATGCATAAATAAGGAAAAAACCATTTTCCTGTCATGTGGTAAAGTCTACAACCGTCCTTAGGACAAATAAGAAATTAGGTTTAATACACTTTGCTGATGACTATGTATCAAACTAATGCAAGCAAAGAGCTCAGCCTTATGTAGCATAGATTTCTTGGGAGATTTTTTATCACATGAACATAAAAACCATAATTATTACCTTTAGCTTAGCTCAATCAGTCACTCAGCAGTTTCAAATATCTGCTGCACAAAGAGACTTTAACCTCAATTTTAATTCTGAAACAAGTTTTTTTTCATTGTCTGAAGGAGGAGGAAGGAAAGGAGTGATTTTTACAAAGATACTCATTTTATCTTTTGTAATTATATCAGTAGGAAAGGGTCTCTTGCATCTGCCCTCACAGACAGGAATCTGCAGCTCTCAGTGGACTGGATATTCACTAGCTACAATTGAGCTGCCCTACTTCTTGATCTCAAAGTCACATTTTAGTAATGTACTAATCAATATGTATTTGCAAAATTTGGTGATCATTGCTCAGGAATCACGGCATCAGTTGCAACTGTGGCACCACCTGAAAGCATCTCAGCCTTACAGCTGAGAAATGCAGCACAGAAATGATAATAATCTCTCATCCACCACTGTATTTCCCTTAGCTAATTGTATTACAATACATAATATTGATCTGTAATGCAACTTCTCTGAATACAAACCTCATAAAAGTAAGCATTAACAATGTTAAAATCGATGTTCTCTTTCCAGTTATCTTCTCCTTTTTTTTCCCCTCCCCAGAATGAAAGCCTAAACTGCTGAGGTTATTTGAAGGTCCTTCTATTACTGTTTTCACTGGGCTTTTTTTCTCTGTCAGTTTTTTTTTTGTTTTCCATTTTTCTTCTCCATCCTCTACAAAGGATACATCCATCAGCAGTATGCTTAATGTTCCTTTAGATCTGGAGGCATAGGACTGAGATTTTTTTTCTGGTGACTGGTAGAAACTATCACAGTATTGAAGTCTTGATTATCTGTGTGGGGAAATCTAAGATAGTGAGATACAAATTCCCATTACATAAAATATCCATATTTTATTTATTTAGTATTTATCAGGTCTATCTGGTTTTGATTATGTGTGTAAGGTACAGCCAGAATCATAAACAGCCACTACAAACAAAGCCTGAAGTCCTGACTCCAGTCGATAAATATCAATATGTTGCTAGAATGACTTGATTTCACCTGTCCAGACCTTTTGATCAATCTGAACACTTATTAATGCTGCCAGGCAGCAACTTCTGATTCATTTGCTCTGTCAACTGGCGTAAATTAATAAATTGTGGGAGACAAGTCACCTTCTCTTATAACCTCGCTCAGAAAAAAACCTCACATTTGAGTAGAAAAGTAATTTCAAAATATTTTTCACTGCTTTTTAAATTAAAAGACTAATTTTAATTAAGGAACTATTGTAAAAGTTTGCAAATATGTGAAATGAATAAAGGTGATGAGAGAAAGCAGGAGAGCAGGAAAAGTTAGATGATACAAAACTCTGTTGGGTCCATCACTTAATCTTTGAGCTGTGGTCTCGTGTATGTAAACATGCATTATGTTCTCTCCATTTTGCTGGCAGATAACATAGTTGTTAAGATCTGATTACTAGAGAGAGATGTCCCTCCCAGAATTAAGGTTTAAATAAGACCATATGCTGAAACCAATAGATTTTATTTAATAGTAAATGTAAGGTAGACAGAGATAAAAAGGAATAGAAAAGAGGAGTGGGGTAACAAAGAGAGTGAGATAGATTAAGTAGAAAAACAGGCACCACCCTACATATGCAGATGATGTTCTGTAGGTCCTTTTCACCCTGTCTTCTCAGTGGTGGGGTTCCTGATGTAGCTCAAAACTTCTCACCACTTACACATGTTAGCAAACAAAGTAATTGATGTGCACTGCCTACACATTCTCTTCATCTACTGGTTAAATGGTTCTTTGCTTCCAAGTCAATTAGTGCCATGCTCCCTCTTTCACTTCTTTGGCATGGGTGGGCCTCCCATCTTTATTCTGGATGCTATGGCCCTCCTGCTCTGGATCCAGCCAGAGCCAGCCTCCAGCACAGCTCCTGACGTGGCTTTCCTTGCCATTTCCTTGCCATTTCCTTGCCATTTCCTTGCTTTCCTTACATACTTGTCCCTCAGCCTTATGTGCTTCACCCTAGAGATGAGATATTTGTATAATAACACCACTTTTATCCTATCTCGAGTTCCCATTAGGTAGCTTAACTCACAGTCCAACCCCCCAGAATCCAGGAGGCATGTTCCACAGCGGGGTGAGCTTCAGTGCTGCGGATGAGCAGTCACTTCTTTGCACATTTTGCTACTGTGGCCAAAATCCTTCAGTGATCGTAACAGTGTATGAGGTATTTTTCATCTTTACAATAATTCTGCCCCCCAGTTTGCACAAAACCGTTGTCTTGTCTTCGTTTACATTCTTTAGAGATCTTGGGTTGAGACCTGTAACATCAGAATTGTCTCAGAAAAAAATGCAGTATAACATCTAGCACTTTTGAAAAAAGTACATCTAAACCTAGGGAAGACAACTAAGAGTCTGATTCTCCATTCAAATTTATTTATTTACTTCTCATTCACTGATTAAAAGACTAGAAAATACTGTCCAAATCAGTATTTTCTTAGATAAACATTTAATAATCCCATGGCCTTCATTAAGAAAGGATTGCAAAAAAAGCACTGCACTGTTGAAGTAAATTTGATATTTTTATGCTAGATAGTGTTGCCTGTCATAAGGTAAACATGCAGCAGAGTTTATCACAAAGTCTGCACAATAAATTATATAACTATATTTATTTATATGATTATTTACTGCAAAATACCAACACATCATTGCACACATAAGATCATGGATGTGTCCTACTGTAATGTGCAAACATATAATCATAAAAAGTACAATCTCTCAGCAAAATGTTTACAGTCTAATTTACCTGTTTAGTTAAATATTTCTGATTTATTCTATTTCAGTGATATGTTTTACTGACAATATGTTTTACTTACAATTTTAAACAATTGTAAGTATATGACTGATTGCCATGAATAATGAATTATATAATTCAGTCAAACTGAAAATTAGCCAAGGAATTTGAAATACTTCTGCTCCTTTTTGGACATAAATTGTTGAATGGAAACACGTTTTATCCTATTTTATTTAAAAAGACAAAATTCCAACATTTCCAAGAGTGTCATGCATGCAATTATTAAAGACAAAATAAGCATGAAACATAGCCCAGATATACTTTTTCTTTCTTCAGTAGGCATTGGAATTTATCTCAAAATAATTTAATTTGAGAATATTTCTAGAAAACAGAAGGTTATTAGGTATAAAGAGGCTGTGCAGGGGTAGAGTTTCATAAAATTTTCTCTATGATAGGAAAAATTTGGAGGATCAAAATGAGATTATTTTGCATAATGTTAAATCACAGGCATAGTAACAGAGAAAAGTAGGAACTGTCTCTAAGGACTAAGCTTTATAGATGTTAGCTGCTCTGAAGGCATGCGGTAATTTGTAGAAAAAAATTGTTAAGTATTGCCTGCCTTTCTAGGATCACATAGCATATGTGGTCTAATATAACAAGTGAATATTTACTGATGCAAAAAAACCAAACAAAAAAAAAAAAATACACCTACCAAAAAAAAAAATACACCTACTATGTATGATATGGTTTTGACAGCATTTTATAAAAATCTGAATCTTCCTACCTTATTAATGTCTAAAGACATCATCTGTGAATTTTGGTGTTGTTAATAAAGAACTACATTTTTTAATTCTCAGAAAGAAATGTTTCTGTGGAAATGCTCTTCAGAGGAAATTTATTGCATTTAACCACAGCTGCAAATTTTCTCCTCCAAAACCATAAATCTCCTCTAAATGTTTAATGGTTTATAACTGTAATTATTCTTGCGTGCCAACATTAAAGTTTTAAAAGTTTAATTTGGAGACTATTCAGAGAAACTAATCTTTTTTAGAGCCTCATAAATAGTCCTTTGATGAAATGAACAGAGGCTCAGCATCTGCCCGAGGTGAATACAAATGACACTACCTAGTATCTCACTTTCAAAAAGGGGCAAATGCTTTGATGTCTCAAGCGGTCAGCTAATACTAAATGCAGCAGTAGATAGATAAACATGATTTGCTCAAGGTTTTATCACCATTCACTAAGAAAAACTTCAACTGGAGAGTCAAAGACCATGTAGAAAAGAAAAAGAAGGTCAATACTCACACAACGGAGATACTGCACTGAAGGACAAAAAAGAATGCCAAGTCAGCAGCTGCACTTCAGAGGTAGCAAGTGTATTTTAGTTAACTGATTTGAGTTATGGTTAAGGAAAAAATATATAACTAATAAATATACTATGTAGTCCGCAAATGTACATGGATCTGACAACATACCAAGTTTCCGGAAAATAAAAGGACAATATTGCAAATAACAAATTCTAACAGCAAAACAGTGGAGAAAGGTGAAGACAAGGGAAGAGTGATTGGAAGTTGCAAAAATTACTTTAGGATCTGACCTTGTTTTCCCTGAGCAGGTCTGACCCCAGCTGCTAACTACAAGGGTTAGGGTGCAGCTACTTGGGAGAACAAGCACAGAATTGTCATGGTGGCCAACACGACTTCCCACCAACTCTTCCCTGTATTATTACAAAGTGATGTGGACATGCTTCAGGACATACAATGCTCTAGTGAAACTCACTAGAGTATTTACATAGTAGAACTTGCTAATCTCAAGGAAATCTGGATAATTTTATATAGTTTTAACAGTTCAGATAGATTATTCCCACTGCATTATATGTACATACAAATTCACATAATTCCTAAATGGTCCAAACATGTTAAATGCTGAACATGGCAATCACCTCTCAAAAAGCATTCATCACCTAAAAATATTCAAGGTATATGAAAAAAGAATAAATCTTAATCTTCTTAGAATTCTTTGAGACGAATGAAATTACCAGATGCTATTACTGATATTTTTAATACACCATCAAATTTGAGACGCAGTTTGTACCAAGAACTGTGAAAAGCAGGTCTAAAATTTAATGACCCTGTATTTAGTCTAAATGTTAAAAGATCTGAAGTTTCCTGAGGATAGACAGAAATCTCTGTGGGTACTGCTTCCCAATCTCTTCCTTAAGAAAACAGGAGAAAAATTTAGGTCTAGGTATAAGCATCTTTTCTTGCATTTCATTCTGCTTGGTGAACATTTTAGTCTGTGCTGTATATTTAAAACAACCAAAAGCTCTCCTTTTTATTTTTTACCTGTGGACATTATGGCCAAATAATCTAATTTAACTCACACATAAAACATGCTTAAAGAAATAATTGGAAATAAAAAACAGTCCACTACCAACATGCCCTATTTTCTTTACAGGATTATAAATAAAAAACCAGCCCACTAACAATAAGTCCTATTATCTTTTCAAGATGGTTACAATAGATAAGAGAGGAATAGCCATAACTAAAGAGCCAGATCATATCTTCCATGACCACCATTCCTAATATGCTGCACAGGTATAACTACTGGTGTCACAGCAATTCAGAAACAACTCTGAAATAATGACCTGAGGCTGTTAAATAATAAAACTCTTGTGACTCACAGGTGCCTATGCGAAAAGCCAGGAGCCAAAACACCTCTCCACTGAAAGACAGTGGTCTGTTTTATCGTATATTAAGCTCCAATTATTTCAAAATCACTTTGAGCATTTAAAGCATTTCCAGCTCTCAGTCAAGGAAATAAAATGAAATATATAGTTATTTTTATTCAGGGTGACATCCTGTGGGATTTAGCAATCCACAGAAGTGAGATGTACACTATTAGATAGAAGTAATTCACAAAAGGAATGAATACCACAACTTCTGTAAATAACTTTCCTTTTAAAATCTGGCCTTGACATGTTGATAGCATCTTTTTTGTGTGAGGTAGTAGACAAGTGAAAATATCAAAAAGAAAGGAAAATGTGAGGGGAAAAAAAGCAGTGCTTAGATTAGAAGGATTAGAAGGATTCTCTGTAAGTGCAAAGTATTTTTCATCAATTTTTTTTTTATTACTTATCATAGGGATAAATAGCAATAAGATACTTGAATAGAAAAGGAAATTCAGGAAAAAAATTGTTTAGTCCCTAAACAAACTAATTAAATAAAAAATTCCGTAATTCCTGCTAATCTTAATCCTTAACATGGAAACAACTAGGAGCAGTCACTTAACTTCTAGAGAAGCCTATCATTTGTGGAGCCCCTCCTCTCTTTCATATTTTTGAAATCTTACTTACAGTGATAAATTACAGATGGTTCTCCAACCTAAGCCCTGCTATCTCATAGCTCAGGGCCTTTCAGTTAAAATACTTGGCTCTTGGCAAGAACAAGGGTATCCTCAAAAAAAGGATTGAGTAAAGAGGGAAGAGTGGGAAAAATTGTCTTTATGTGGTTGCTTACTTTCTTTCCCTCAGACGGAGCAAGTCCTTTCACACAGCTTACACCTCTCATTCACAGAGTAGCTACCATAAAAAGGAGTTTAATAATGAAATACAAACAAAAATTAATTAAATCTCAAGAATCTTTGAATACGAGAACCTGCCCTACTCTAGGTAAATTCATTCTTTGTAAATGTTCAATCTGTGCAAAACGAATTTTATCTCAGAAACAATTGTTGCAACCCTGATAACAAAGAACAAAGCCTGCCACTCTGCAAAAACAATGCTCATGGCCTAGTAATATACATGATCATATTAGAAGCTATTCTCAAGCCAGAAGACGACAAGAAGTCTCACTGTTAACTCTTTGGAGCACTAGGCCATGCCCCATCTCCAAAGCAGAATGAAAACAAAGATAAAATCCTTATTCCCAGGGCGCTGGGCTCCAGCTGACAGAATAAACTGAAAACGAATACACCACAACATCATAAATGCAAATGAAATTTCAGCCACGAAGTAGCTTAATAGTAAGGAATACATTTCAAAGATGGAGAAGTAAATGCACAAGAATGCTTAGTCAGGAAAACAGGCATCTCAGGAGAGCTGCTTGGTTAGTGGGAAACTCATGACAGAGCTCTAACACAAAACAGCAGCACATCAGTGGTGAAAGGGAAAGGATTCAAGGGAAGAACTTAGAAATACTCTCCAAGCATGCAGAGATGGTATGAGGAAACTTAAAGCTGAAGCAGAGCTGAGACTGGTGGGACAGATCAAGGACAACAAGAGTTTCTACCTCAACACTCCAGCTGGACTGTACTCCACTATTCACAACCTTCTGAGGTCTGCCATTCAGCCACGTTTTGATCCATCTCACTGTCCATTCCTCTAACTCACGTTTTGTAAGCCCACCACAAAGATGTGGAGACAGTGCCAAAAGCCTTGCTGAAGTCAAGGTGGGCAACAACCACCACTCTTCCTTTGCCAACCCAATCTTCCATGTTAAAGGCTGTCAGATTGGTCAGAGAGGTGGTACTGTTTCCCAGACTGGGACATAAAAGATAATACCCTAATGCCTATAATGCTGGTCTGACCATGTAACTGAGCTTGCTCTAGGTCAAAATGGAGACTTTCCTGCTGATCTGAATTGTTTTCTGCCACTGTAATGTCAATTTGAAAAAGTTATTATAAAAGTGAGAGTTATACTCTAAAACTATTCATTTGTATTAAAATGAAAATCTACTCTTAATTGACTAATCATCATGAAGTTACAGATATTTCAAAACATGCATTCAGTCTTTGTTAGTCTGAAACATCAGCCTGTTAGTAGACACAGGCCCCAGAAACATCCATTATGCTGTGTTTCTATTTTAATTTACCCCTCAGGTCTGTGCTTAAAATACTTTCATCCTTTCCTCCAGACCAAAAGAATTTTCTCATAAACCTTTTCTCTCCTGTCTCTCTCTGTCTTTATGACTCTCTCATCTATCTTCCTCCTCATTTAATACATACCTATCTCTATCCCTCCAATTTGATCAACAGAGTTTTTTTGAAAGCCTTTTTCATAATGCTTCCTCGTGGAAGAGTATTTTAGTGTATTTGCTTATCTTATTATCCCTCTTTTTATCTCTTCAGAATACCTGCGTTTTCCCAATTTCCAATATGTTCATTTATTTCTTACTCGTTTTATAGGTTTGGCACAGGCTGGTTTTAGGTAGCAGCTAGCAAAGACAGCTCCTGTGGGGAAGCTGCTGGAAGCTCCTCACCACGTCCAGCAGAGCTAATGGCTGATGGCTCTGAAGATGGACATGCTGCTGGCCAAAACTGGACCAGTGAGAGAGGCTGGTAACGCCTCTGTGATGACATATCTAAGAAGAAAATCAAAACAAAGTCACAAGGTTTTGGATTCTAGTGAGAGGAGAGGAGGAGGTGAGAACATGTGAGGGAAAACAACTTGGCGACACCAAGGTCAGTGCAGAAGGAGGGGCAGGAGGAGCTCCAGGTGCCAGAGCCGAGGTTCCTCTGCAGCCATGGTGCAGCCCATGGTGAGGCAGCTGTGCCCCTGCAGCCCCTGGGGATCCATGGGGGATGCAGAGATCCAC
>VZRF01014475.1:0-11507 GCA_013396875.1 Vireo altiloquus | reverse complement strand
CTAGTTCTCATTTCTAATTTATAGGAGCAGTTAATATTATCTACATGTGGCATCATTTTATTAACCCCATCCACATTAAGTGGTCAAGGTTTTCATATGAATGAAATTAAAATACTAGAAAAATCTGGTAGGCCATCCTACAGTCAATTTTCTTCAGTCACTGCAACTCAGATTCTCCAAAGTGATCTAAATCCACACACCTCACACGGCAGCATTGAGCTGATTTGACTGAGAATTTATTTTTGCTTCTTTTATATATCACTTTCAGGAACACAGAATTAAACTTCAGATACTTTTCATGTATTAATAATTTAAAGTCTTCTAATGCAATGTTCTAACTTCTTGAAGCAGTTGGGCATTTGCTGGTCTCACTGGCATGATAATAAGTTACCAAAAGAGAGACCTGTTTAATGCAGACATATCCATATATATCTTAACCGATGCCTGGAAGCATATCTGGTCAAAATCTGAGCTGTGAATGCAGGGCTCAGACTTGTACCTGAATTTTTTAATTTTTCTCTCTGAAAGGTCATTTATGATCATGTATAGAGTTCTAAAGCTTTCTGTCCAATATTCCTTGATCCAAGAAAAAAAGAGTGAAATTTTTATGGGAAACTCAAAATTATGAAAAAATGAGAAAAATCCAAGACTAAAGCTAGAATCAATGTCTCTGTAATCTACAAAGTCATATTATGTATAATGGAATTGCTAGTGTATAAGAGATAAAACATTTCATTTATCAGCATTGTTCTTAATTTCTACTAAATTGCTTTTCTCAATTAGTTTCTAAATTCCTTGTAGCTACCTGCAAGGTAAATAAAAGGGACATTTTTTTTTCAGTTGATTCAGTTGGTTCACAATATAATTAATGTTCAGCTTTTAGAAAGAGAAGTGGTATGGTTTTTTGACACCACCATACTTTAGTTTTTGTGAGAGAAAAATAGTTTGCCTGTGATTTCATGTGCTATTAGTACTGTTCTCTCAGCTTGGACAAACAAGTAGTAGCATGTCTGTGGCGTTATACGCCACTGGAACTACTGATGCCGTGTTCCAAGCAGGCAGAATGTTCCTCAGGGCTGGTTTTGCTATAGATATTATCTTTACTAAGATCTTGTTTAGATTTATGAAATCAGTCTGGTTTTGCAAGGAATCTCAGCTGATTCATAAATGCATGGAAACTACTGAGACCAGAAGCTGCCGTGGATAAGGAATGGTACTCCCCAGTTCAGTGCCATGACTGAGACTCCCAAACCACACCCCACACACTCGGTACCCCCTTTCCCTTTCTGCTCCAGCAGGATGGAGTTGAGAACTGATGACACAAAAAGTGAAGATCATGGGTTGAGATACGAACAGTTTACTGGAAACAGCAATGAAATAAGAAAACAAACAGTAACAGCAACAATATTAATAGCAAAAGTATGCAAAGGAGAAGGTGGTTCACACACAGAGATGCTCACTGCAGAGACAACAAGCAATGTCAGACAATGCCACCACATTTTTCAACCAGAAGTCACACCCTTTTTCTTGGAAGCCAGAGAGTCCTTTTGTCTGCCCCCAGCAGTTAACATGAGGTGGTATCAAAGAACCTCCAAGTCCTGGCCAGAACTAGGACAAAAGCACATTTTTATTTCTGCTAAACACAGAACTTTCACATTGAAGTAACAAAAATTTTCATCAGTTTTTACCACTTTGGAATCCTCAAGTGGTAGAAGACAAGGTTGAAATTAAAGATGTGACAGTGATGGAGATTCCTGCTTATATGTTCATGTTTTGTTGTTTCAGAAGTTGAATTTCCATGGTTCTTAGTTGTTGTCTTTGGAGTGTGTGGGCTGGCTGTAACAGTGATCTCAATCATGCTGTCTAAACAACCAAGGTAGAGACTTTTTATTTGTTGGATTTTATGTACCAGTGGTTTAAAAAAAAAAAAAAAAAAATTATTTTCAATTATTTCAAATCCGGGAGACTAGGAACCACTTTGAGCATTTTTGGCTATTCTTGTAAACCACATATACCTAGAATTTGTATATATTGGGCCTTCAGAACGGAGAATCTGATTATGTTGATCTTCCTCTTGCACTGCAGAACATTTTATTCTACAGAACTTACATGAGTGATTTACTTAGGCTTTGAAGGAGGTTGGTTTTTTAGTGAATTCAAATTTTCTAAACACTATTTTTTATTCACATGCTGTTCAAAAGTTTCATACAAACCTGTGTCTATATATTCGATATATTTGATTTTGTTCTTGGACCATTCCACTAAACTCTACTTCTTGAAGACAAGGGAAAGTGCTTGAGTCATAGAGGAATATTGGTCTCTGTGGATAAATTGCATCTTCCTGTAGATAACAGGAATAAAATGAAAGAAAAGCACAGGATTGCATTGTTTGTAAAAATTACAAACTTGTGTCATATACAAAAAGAAAGAATGAAACTTACACAAAAATGATAGATCTTAAATTAATTAATCCCCTGTATGTGTGTTCAGGGATAGGTTTTGGCAGAATTCAACCAGGATGTCATACCAGTACTGTTCTACTCTATGGAGCAACACTGTCATCAAGACCCAGCACACACACGTGTGTTGTCAGTGCTCTTGTGTATACACTCTGAAAATGAACACTGAGTAGTTTTGCACATACCAGCTAATAGTGAAATCTCCTTTCACTATTTCACTATTTCACTACTGGAATGAAAATTGCATTTGGAGCAGATCTAAAAAACCAATTTTCTATTAAGCAATAATTTTTTATTTAAGTAGGCCCTATGCTTTGACAGAGTTTAATTTCAGGAAGCCATTCCCTGCAATAGCATCCCAATCCCAGATTGAAGAGCAAGGCTACTGATACAATTCAGGACAAAAGCTTGATGTGAGAGAATGGGGCAATGTGGGACCAGGAGCTAAGGTCAGCACACTGAGCAAGGGGTGGCTTAGTCTCAGAAAATCCTGAGGTCTAGAGCATATATCTGATCAGATTTTATAAATACCTTCCATGCTAATCATGAATGCTGGAAGCAGCTTTTCTCTGCTGAGGATCCTTCATGTGGAAAGTTTTTCTGGACTGTGGGCATGCACCCTTTTCATCAAACCTGAAGCATTTGGTGGTGGAATAGCAATGTGTTCTGCAGAGAAACAGCCTGCATAGGTTTTCCATAATGCAAAATATCCAGGCTTCCCTCCTGATTCTGAAAAATTCCAGTTCATATTTTCCCCAGTTCTGATCTCACAGGAGCTAAATGAGTCCCTCTAGGACAGATGCCATAGGTTTAGGTCACTAGAGTTGAGAGATGAAAGACTGAATTATGCTAGGCTAAGAAAGGAGCAGAGCATAGCTCTCCCTCCCAAATGTCTTCTCCAGGCTGTGAGTGGTAAAATTTCTTGTCTTTAGAAGCAATGCCCAGTCCTGTCAGAATACCTGATTTGTGGATTCAACTGTAAAGCACAAGTCCTAAGATGGTACCCTAATAGCCCAACCAGTTTACACTGTCTCTCCAGGGATTATATGGAAAATAACTGGATTTCTGGTTCTCATTACGCTTGGTGGGCAGAACACTGAGGATCTGCCCAAAACCAGAAACATCTGACGAATTTGGACCTGCCAAGGTTGAGATAAAGGTGCCTAAATTTCTCTCTAGGCAGTCTTTAAGACTCCTATAACCCTCTCTGGACCTCACCAAGGTCCCTAACAAGGCAGCAATAGTAATAATTGGATTTGTAGCTGCTGTTCCCACACCTTACTTTCTAAAATAGGCAAGTAACCCAGTATAAAGAGAATTTTTAAATTTTCCTTTTGCTTATCTCTTTGCAAAAGAAGCAGAGAGGTAAAATAGAAGAAATAGGCATGACCAGCTACTGTCAGATTATTATTAATGGAATTTCTATTATTATTAATGGAATCCTTCTATTAGAATCGGGCGGGGGAGGGGGCTGGTTTCATTTGGTGGTTTTTTTGGTCCCCTCAAAAAATTAGGAATGCACCTTATGAAGGATTATAATAATATGTATTTCCACCACCTGCAAATGGACAGGCAAGTCACTAGTCCTTTCTCTACAAGGGTAAACCCCTGCCTTAATTATATATTACTTGTGCACTAATAATTCAAAAAA
The DNA here is from genome assembly GCA_013396875.1 of Vireo altiloquus. Taxonomy (NCBI): domain Eukaryota; kingdom Metazoa; phylum Chordata; class Aves; order Passeriformes; family Vireonidae; genus Vireo; species Vireo altiloquus. The sequence goes on along the minus strand of VZRF01014475.1, from coordinate 7,397 downwards.
CAGAAGTATCATAGGGATGGCAAAATACTAGCCTAAATTTTTGCAGATGTTTTTCAGTTTTATTTATTAGTTCTAAAGTAATTCACTCTTCCCACCAATTCCCATTTTCTCTTCCCCTATTTAAATTTATTGGGTGTATGCAAGGCTACTGTGTCCCTGAAAAATATTTTGGGAAAGTCACTGCATATTGAGGCTTGTATCAGGTTCCTTTGAAAAGTATGTAAAAAGGGAAACTCTTGACAGAGCTTTAGGAATTCACTTTCTTTCGATACAGCATTAAACTAGCAAAGACCAGACTCTAAAATGGATTCCCACATAAATGTAAGTGATTTCAACAAGGAAGCTTGCAGAAAACTTGTTTTGTAATTTGCAGTGAGAGAAAACATTACTTCTTTTCCTTAGAAGTATTTGAAATTTCATTTTCAAACATTTAGGTTTTGAACTTATTCAATATAAATGCAATGTAAGTCTGTCTTCTTTCTAACTTTCTCAAGAAAGACTACTGTCAATTAAAAGCCATAATTTTTTTTTTTCCAGGATAAAAATGCTTATTTTTCCTCCTGTGCCAGTTCCAAAGATTAAAGGGATTGACCCAGATCTCTTGAAGGTAATATTGAACTGTAAAATCTACAGTGGGAATCTTTGTAGTAGTAGTAGCAGATGGCAACTGTTGTCCCAGGCAGAAAAATTTTGTAGAAGAAAACTCTGACATTGGGGAAGTTGCCACAGAATTAGTTTACATAAAATAATTTTGAAGCCTTTTGCAATTAGTATGTAGCTGTAGTCACCTTTACATAAGTTAACATTATAAAACCTACAAGCATTTTTTTTACTTTCCTTTATAAAATTATTTTTTATTTGCTTTGTAGAAAGGGAAGCTAGATGAAGTGAATTCCATCTTAGCCTGCCATGACAACTACAAGACACAGCTATACAATGATGACTTGTGGGTTGAATTTATTGAGTTGGACATAGAAGACCCTGATGAAAAGAACAGAGCCTCAGATACTGACAGGCTCCTGAGTGAAGAACATCTAAAATCTCATGGTTGCTTGGGAGTGAAGGATGATGATTCTGGACGGGCCAGTTGTTGTGAACCAGATATGCCAGAGACAGACTTCAGTGCAAGTGACACATGTGATGCCACCTCTGACACTGATCAGTTCAAAAAAGCCACTGAAAAAGAAGAGGATCTCTTGTGCCTTGACAGACAAGATAATGATGAGTCACTTCCAAGCCTCGCCAGCACAGACCCCCAACGCCAGCATAGGAATACTCAGTCTGAAAACAGCCACCCGTGGGCATCCTTTGCAGACAGCATTGAACCACCCCGTCTGTCGGTCCAGACCCAGACAACCAACCAGAATTCATTGACAAGCACTGACTTTTATGCTCAAGTGAGTGATATTACTCCAGCAGGCAGGGTTGTGCTTTCACCAGGGCAGAAATCCAAGCTGGGGAGAGCACAGCGTGAAGGCTGCACAGAACAAAACCTCACCATGGACAACACCTATTTCTGTGAGGCAGATGTAAAAAAATGCATTGCTGTGACTTCCCAGGAAGAGAATGAGCCACATGTTCAGGAACAAAGCTATAATGAAGATGGTTACTTCACCACAGAGAGCCTTACCACTACTGTTGCCAATTTTGGAGCTTCAACAGCAGAACCCCCAAGTTCAGAGACGCCTGTCGCAGACTATACATCAATCCACATCGTTCATTCTCCACAAGGCCTCGTGCTCAACGCAACTGCGCTGCCAGTGCCAGACAAGGAATTCAATGTGTCTTGTGGCTATGTGAGCACAGACCAGCTGAACAAAATCATGCCATAGCTCTTTATGACTAGGTGTGTGTAGTGTTTCACAGCAGAGAGTCAGTTTTGGGCTTGTATGCTGAAACCAAAACGAAGTCTAAATGTTTTTCGTGGTTCTTGTAATTTTATCTGAAATTTTGCAACATAAAATATACATCAAAATATTCCTATTGTGTTCTGTAAATATTATCTATAAATTTGTCTTGAAGCTGTTTTGTCTTGTTCTTGTGGGTGTTGATTTTTGTGAAATTAAACATTGAAATTACTGTTTAATATACAGTAAATTGTGCATTTTGATAAAGCTAAAAATCAGGTGGTTTAAAGTCTAAGAATTTAGAAAAAACTGCTTTTGGCAGAGATCTTTCTATCAATAATTGGGTGAAAACACAAAAGTAGCTTGACTAAATAACACATCTATTTTGATTTATATAAATTGGAAAAATATATTTTAATACTTTGGTCATAAAACCATAAATGTTTTCTATTACACTACACTCTGTAGTTCAATTATGGTGACCCATTTAAGTAATGTAAGTGCTGCAGTCCTGAAAAGGAGTTTTCTGTTTTATAAAATTTTGTTCACAGCTAAAAAAAAAAATAGATTTTTACAGAGCCATTTTATACCTCCAAAGAAACCTATAGAAAAATTTTGAAATATTATAGGAACTTAAAATTAATGGATTCTTTTACTTTCTTATGGTAACTAGTATAGAAGTATACATGCAATTAAAACTCCATATAAAATTTTAAAATATACAGAATACTTGGGCAAATTATTTTGTTCTTCATCAAATAGTAGTTAATGCTAATAATAATATACTTTTTATAAGCAAAATTTTGTTGTCCACAGCATTAAACACTGTGCAACTTTTACTGAAAATGTTTGAGAACATGTGAATAAGCTCTGATAACTTAGCAGCATAGTATCTTCATATTTGACCAACTTCTGAAGCCCTTCCACAGCCAAAGGTGTCGCTACATTTATTAGTCTGTGCCACATAAAGTCTTGATAAAAATAAATAAATTAAGGACTTCAGAAGTTAGCCAGCAGTTAATTTTTAAAGATATAACAGGATTAAAATACTTCAGTGGAACAAGGGGATCAAGTGCAGTATTGCTCAAACGTGGTTTTTTCATTTTTGCAGCCTAACAGCATCTCCTCTGACCGTGTTAGGCAGACTTTGAGAAAGAAAGGAGAGAAAAGTGAAACTCAGTGAGGAAGCTCTCTGTGTTCTTGCTTATGTTAAGAACGTGATAGAGCTTTGCAATTAACTTTTATTGTTTCAGGAGTTACCTTCCTAGGCCATAGTTTCATCACAGCAGGGTTCCTCTTAGAAAGCAAATAGTAACATTCATTTCTTTACTCTGACCTGAACAGAAGTGTATGATGTGCAGCAAATTCAGGTCTTGCTTATGATGTCTCCAACTGAACTCACTGATGCTCTTTTTGTGACCAAGTGCTACACAACTGGGCCCAAGTACTGGGTGGGATTTTTAAGTTTAGCATGTACTTTATGGTAAATGTACATTAGATATTCTGCTAATTTGCTGCTATAATTTTCTAACAGCTACATTATTTAGTTTCATATAAAATTTCATAGATGATAGACACTAGTGCAAGTAATGCCTATGTGTGTGTTTGAAAGAAGTTTCTTACTCTGTTTCTATTGCCAAAAATAGTTAAATACCTCAGTCAAACTCAGAATGTCATTTTGGTACTTTACTGGTCACACAAGCCATGATATGCCGGTCAGAAGATGTGTTTTTCAGTTTCTATTTAACTTTCTCTGTGTTAGTGTTTTTTTTGTTTTTCTCAAAGTTTAATAAATGTATTGTCTTGGATCTGTCTGGACACAATGTGGTTTTTTGCAGATAATTTTTTTTTTTTAACAGAAAATAGAGAATTTTTTAGGAGAAATCTAGTACTTCTCATTGAATAAAGCATAATGCCACTTTCCTTAGAACAGAAACAATAGAACAGTGTTTTCACTGATGAATATGTATGGAGAGATAGGACATATTGCACCCAGAGCTGGCCAAGTCGTGTTACCAGTTTAGCTGACCCATTTACCTGCTGCTGGAACATTCTGTGATGGGCAGGTTGGCCCCCAGCCTGTACCCCTGCATGGGTTAATTCCTCCCCAGCTGCAGGACCCTGCATTTGCCTTTGTTGAACTTCATTAGGTTCTCCAGCCTGCCGAGGTCTCCCACAGCCTTCCCTCTCCTCCCAGCCCTGTGTCATCAGCAAACTTGTCCCTTCATCCAGGTCACTGATCAATAAACTGAACTAGACTGGACACAGTACTGACCCCTGGGGAACACTGCTGACTGCAGGCCTCCAGCTGCACTCTGCACTGCTGACCACAACCCTCTGAGCTCTGACAGTCAGTTCTCAACCCATCTCATTGTCCACTCATCAACCCCTGCTTCCTGAGCTTCCTGAGAGGATGTTACGGGAGACAGTGTTAAAAAGCCTTGCAGAAGTCCTGGTAGACAACATCCACTGCTCTCCCCTCATCTACCCAGCCAGGCATTCTGTAATAGAAGGCTATAATGTTCCCTGTGCTACGTGCATTGGTCTACAAGCATTCCAGGGAGGTAATCGAGCATGCAGGTCTCCCAGGAGGGGTGCAAGAGAATTACCACAACCACACACACACCCCTCCTTGAGGTGGCTGATCTCTTGGTTCTTACCTTTGAAGGCAGCTATTTGTCACTGCTCTGGTTGGCCTAGTTTATTTCCTAATTGCATGCAATTGTGTGAGCATTGCCATTTTGGATCCCACTCCCGAGGCCCTCCACTTTATAGCCCATCTCAAACACATTTGTCAGCCTGCATGTGAACATCTGGCACTTGTTCCCTTTCTTAGAATGACATTTTGTTCATAGATTACCTATGTTTACGGCAGAGTTTAATCCGTATCAATATGTCTGTTCTGAAACCATGTTGGTTCTCAAAAGCAAGGACTCAAATTGCTCTGCTGCTTGTATTTTGGTATCATCAGAAGCCACTGTGGTTTGTAAGACTTTGCATTTGAGACTCTTTTTCAAAGACAATATAAATGTCCAAGGTTTAGTGTTACAAGAAACTGAAAACAGCATCATCGATACCAGTTTCCATTAAGATAAGCAATAATTTTGTCAAACATAATGACTTATACTACTATTCTTCACTACTTTGGGTGAAATATTTTTTCTGACTGATGATACAGGAAGTGAGATCAGCAGATTATGAGAGCTGTTCAGTCTGAATGAAAATTAACATTATCAAAGGTATATTTTCCATTTAGAAATGGAATATTAGAGTTGAGTGCTCTATAGATCTGACATGATTTTAGAAATATTTCAAGTTAATGATGTTGGGAACACTTTACTGTCATTTATAGCTTAGTATATATAATTACACATGCATCAGCATAGTTGTAAGAATGGAAAGTAACTCTTTGATTCAAAGAAAAACTTAAAATCATATGACATTTAGCCACAGGCAACTTTCTTTCCTGCATGGAGATTTACCATCTCAGGGGTCTATTACCAGACAGATAAAAAGGAGCGCCTGATGCAGACAACCTGACTTGAGATGAAAAGGGAGAAAATGTTTGGAGCATGATACTTTTTTCCTTAAAGAAGAAATGCAAAGTTGGGTGATGGGAAAAGAAGTAAACACTATAGAAGATTCATTCTGCAATACAAATTTTTCATTTTAACTCAGAATATCTATTTCACTGAGATGGTAGAATTGTTAGGAATTTAACCAGCTTTTATAGTCATTTGACTTTGAGGAGATACAAGTGGATATAGTTCTCTTTTGGAACTGACTGTCTCAACATAATTTTACAGTACAAATTCTTCTCTCTGACTAATCATTATTAATTGCATACACACTCAGTGTTTTAACTGCCATAGAAACCATACCCTCAGGCTACAGAGAAGCAAGATGTAGTCCAAATCCATTTCGGTGATTAGTATACTACCTAAACACTCTGGCATAACTGTATTGAGCAAGTGCTTCCTTATCTTCTCTAATCAAGGGCTGTTAGAAGAGGTAACATTCAGAAGCAGATAGAAGAGAAACTGTACCAATGGTGTCAGAGAACCAGGCACAGCAGAGCAGCTGCCAGCAGTCAGCATGATAAGCAGATGCAGTTACTAAAATTGATGCATCTAGTAAACTGACATACTGTTTGACAAGTTTCATTTTTTATCACAGCAATATTTGGAATTTCTTTTGTATAATATAAATTTCTTTGTTAAATTATAATTAAAATTTATATAAATAAAATATAATTAAAATGTCTATAATATATGAGAATTAACCAACTAATGACACATTAGCTTCCTGAAATTATTCTCAGAAAGCAGATCATCCCACATCATGTGGTAATTTGTGAGAGAACATAGGTGAACTCCCCTCCTCGGCACTTGAAGAAATAAAAGTCTGCAGAAGGCTTAGTGGGAGTAAAAGCAAAGTTGAAGAGCTTATGCTTACAACTTTCTATAGCTTCACATCATAGATGCTACAAATAATGCTTCCACTACTGTCCTTGGTCTGCTTTTTAGCTTGTACTGAAGGAAATGAAATCTGTTCCATAGAAGACACCTGAGACATAGACATGCCAGGAAACTGATTTGTCATCTTTTTTTCTGCAGTAGTAGCTTTAACTTTTTTTTTTTTAATATATTATTACTCTTGAATATGAAACCTTAGGATATTATACTAGAAAGACATAAAGTAGAGATCAATACAGTGTCAGTTAACTTCCTCATACTAAAAATTTTCAGATCTATTTCACATCAGCTATCTGTATAGCATGTACTTTGCTGCAGTCTCAAGTTACAGAGGAAATACCAACCTTGCCCTTCTGAATGAAGAACTCCTTCAGCAACTTACTCTGTGAGCCAACTAAATGTAATTTCCTTGGAAGAGTAAGGCTCAGGCTTGGAAATTTACCAAAGACATGGCTTCTAGCTAAAACTGTGGTACCAAATGAGCACAGGTCATTTAGTCCAACCCTTCTTCAACAGACATCTGAGCACAGTATGGTTGTCACCCAGAGATCATTATGAGCATCCTGTCCTCCACCTGTGGCCTAGCTGTGTGGGGTTCCTTAACCTAAGTCTTTAGCTATGTGGTAGAATTCTTTCTTTCTCGCTGCATATTTTTTGGTGGAATGAGAAAGATTTACTAGTGCCCTGAAATGCCATGAATATTTTAAGTGACATTCTCTGAGCCAAACTACTGCTGGAACAATGTGCAACTCTGGACAAGTTCCTATGTTAACTTCAATTAGATTTGTAAACTTACTGTGTTTGAAGATGCAAAATTTTCCTCAGTTGGGGTACATACACTTTGTAGTCACAATCAGATGCTAAGAACAGACTAGCCAAAGAATGACCCATTTTATGAGAAGCTCCAGGGACACAAGGTTTCTTGTTTTTATAGTGTAAATAATGGCAAAGTTGTGTCACTTTCTTCTCAATGTGATTAGTATTAATTAGCTGATTTCTACCAATAACCAATTGATCAATTACAACAACCTTCTGAATTTACTTTGTTGAGGAGTTGTCTTGGTTTAAAAGACAG
>VZRF01014452.1:28549-42188 GCA_013396875.1 Vireo altiloquus | reverse complement strand
CCATGCTGAGCTCCCTCTGAAGTCAGAAAGAGGCACAGTCAACAGACACATCAGTTACATGTTTAAAACAAGCTTGACTGAGTTTCCTTTACTGAATGCAGCCACGACAACGTTTTTATTGAGAATGGTACCTCTAAATTACCTTCTGCACTACACATACAGTGTATACTCTACCCTTATTAAAGAGTGAGTACCAAAAAGCCATCCACATTTATCCTCTTGCTGGCTTATCACATCTGCGCTAGCATGCCATACCAGTGATGGCTGCTTCTTTTGTTTGCTGAAAACTTTTTAATGGATCTGTGATAATATGAACATGTGCTATTTTGGATCTGGAGAGTTCCGGTTTCCGGCCAACCCTGAAACACTTAAGACAGGAAGGATCTAGGTCACAGACTTGTCTGAAGAGTTATGTAATGCTCTTAACTTTCCCAATAGAAACATAAACTCTCAAGGTCTTTAGGTTGACACAACTACTTTCTTCGTGCACAATTTTCACTAGCTGAACAGCCAGACCAGGGAACAGAGCAGGGCTGGATATAATAAAGTCTTTAGGCACTGGGAAGGTGGATAATATATTGCCCCACACCATTGCTCCATGGATGCCCAGGGAGACCCCTGGATTAAACACAAGGGCAGTCGGAGCGGTGCTTGCTCAGGGAGAGCAAGAAAACTGAGCAGCAGGCGTTTTGCAGCCAGTGACTCAGCCCTGGAGAGCTGGACCTCCAACACAGCCTAGCCCTGACTTTCAGAGCCTGTGCTGTTCCCTCAGGTTTGTCTAAACTCATCTTAATCTGTTTTTGCTCCAGCAGTGCGTTCCTGGAGGCCAGCTCTCTGGGGAAGCAGAGGGCAACCTTTGCATAAAATACCTCTCACACAACACTACAGCGGCTAGGGTACCATCCGAGATTTCACCAGGGACTTCCTGATTCCCCTTTTGGAGCTGAGCCATATGAAAAACACAGTGTATGGGGATGATACACAGAGTCTGCATTGTGTCAGCTATGGCAGGGAGAGGTGAGCTCTCTGCAGTAGAGATGGTATTGTTTGCAAGCAGCTCAACCTGGCTTCTTCAGAGAAATTTACATGCCATTAGATTTGCCTTTGTGTTAAAACTGCTCCACGATGGGGTTTTTTTGAAAGTTAACAAATTATGTTGTCCCTGATATCCTCCCTGCAGTGAGACCATGAGTCAAATGATATATAACACTAGTCTCAGAGACAACTACATGTCCTTTTTCAGTGTCTTAATGTTTGCTGCCAGCAGTATTTTCCTATGTCAAACTATTTTGTGGAGTTTAAATCCATTCTGTTAGTTGCACAAGAACATGCTACATTAATCTAAGCATCTAAGACCTACCTAAGTCTAGGTCTCTAAATACACATTTAGGTATTTCTGAAAGCTCTTCTAAGTATTAAATGTCTAGCTGGTGACACAGTGCAATTGGAGACATTTAAGTAATGATTAAATTACTTCATTTACATACAGCATAAATTATTTAGAGTCAACCCAATACATTACATCTCCTACAATGACAGCTTTTGTCTCAGGCAGCCCATCTTCAGGGAACAATATTGACCTGTCTGTGAGGTTTCAGTGTGTCATGTCCTTCTGTGTGTTCAACATGTGCCCTTGGATGTTAAATGAGTATCTACTTAGATAGTTTTGCTAAACAACTTGCAACCTGTCAGTAGGTCTTTAGTAGTTCTTCTGGCCAAGAGCTCTTGCAGATCTGTCAGATGGTGTAATTTGGCTCCTTAGTGCTAAACTTGCTGCTAAAAAATACTCCAGTTTGGCACAAAAGCTAGCATACCAGAATAAAAGGTTTTTTTATTTTTTTTTTTCTGTGGACCACACCTGCTAGTATACATATACTAAGTGTTTGTGTTGGGTTTTTTGCTTCATGTTGGGATTTTTCGTGTGAGGGGGGTGTTGGGGGTTTTTCTCCTGAAACATATACTCAGTAATCTATTTTTCCAGACTAGACCGTGGGCTGTTTTAGCATGAATTCTGGTCTATATCAAATCTAGATGGTGTTCTTATTCCTCAGGGAATCAGCCAGAAGGGTTAGAATGTCTTGACGTCTTGTCAGCAAGAGCTGATGTTGCCCTCAGAGGAAGGGCAATTCTGGCTCCAGGAGGAAGTTCAAGCTTCCACATCCAGGTAAGGACTACAGTCTGAGAGCACTTCCATGGTCCTTTTCCTTTCTGGTACATCCCAGTTTGTTCATGCAGAACAGCTATGTGTGATCAAAAGCATCCCAACCAGGACATCCACACTTAGCCTCCCTCTTGCAATGCCTCAAAGCGAAACATTCAGAGTTCTCCTCAAAGCCATTGATTTTTATTCAAAAAAGTGCTATATTTTTATTCTCAAATGATTTTCAGATCAGGAACTTGCAGGTGTATCTGCAGTGCCTGCCTGTGGTCAGAATAGTTAAATTCTATTTTTTTTATTTTAATTTTTTTTTTCACAGCCTGAACATTGAGGAAGGATTTCCTACCCTCTTGTGGAATCCACAGGCAAAAGCAGCTTTAACAAAAAGGGTTAGCAACACCTTATAATAAGACAGGGGTAAAAAAACCAAAGTTATATCCTTGGGTCGCAAAAACACCGTCTGAAAACTCTGTGAAATAGAGTGGTTTACTTTTGCAAGCTCTGTGTTGGTTTTTGTTTTACCCCTTAATACTGCAGAGAACTTAACAAATATTCAGCATAAAGCTCCAAAATTATTTCTTCAAGATTTAAATTAAAAGTTTTGGTTTACAGGCAATAATTTTTCTACTCAAAACTAAAATATGCCAAAGAAGTCAGACAACTTCAGGAAAATTAGTGCTTAATAGCATCCATTTTTCAGTTCCAATATTTTTTAAAAAAAACCCCCTACATTTTAATCAGCTTTAGTGAAAATTAAGCAAATGAAAGTAACTGTTCCAAGAAAATCCTGACAGCTGTAACAGTAATATATTACAGTAATTTATTCATTCTTCTGTTTACATAACCTAATCAAATTATCTTCCTTCTGGTCAGTTGTGTGTCAGCCTTCCTGGCTGCAGCAGCAACAGAGCATTGATGAAGCAGTACAAGGAACACTGACATAAAAAAGGATGTGCAGTTTCTCAAAAGACAGCCATGAATCTTTTTAGCTGTATGTAAACCAAGAGCATTCCAGTTTTCCCTGTAAGAAAGGAGGAATGTTTTCAGTTTTATTTTTAATTACTCATTTCTACCAAAATGAAGGGTAGAGAAAAAAGAGGAGTCCAAGCTGCTTTGGGTTTTATTTAATAAGGGAAAGGATAGTTAAACACACAGAAAAAGGCAATCTGTTAGTACTTTGGGGTGCAGATTAGATCAAGATGGAGAAGAAGAGAAAGAGAGCCTTTTGAAGCATGAGGGGAGATAAAAACAGGCAAATAGGGTGTTTTTACTCTGATTTAGCACACCTTTCTCTTGCTGCATGCCAGAAAGGAGAGGCTGTCACTGCAGCACATTGCAGGTGACACCATTTGGGAGGAAGGCAGCTGGCCTCAGCCACCAGCCCCCACCAGAACTGTCCCCCACCCCGCACTTGGGAACCTACCCTCAGACACTTTAGTTCCAGAGCCTGTGCGTGACTGAAGTGTACTGACACTGCAGGTACCCAACACTGTTGGTCCCTCGTCCTTCAGATCAGATGTTGATTGACAGAACTGTCACAGCAAGTGTGAATGTCATATTTGTCTCTAGACCTTATGTAACACTGTAATCATGATGGTTTAAAGGCTCTTTGGAAGACATAGAGATATGTTTTAAATAAATCAGTAGAGGCAAGATTTGACTCAAAGAAGCGAATGTGTGCTAAAGGACATCTTTTTCCCAAGAAAACTTTTCCCAACAGATCTCTTTATTCAATGTGTAAGTAATTGTTTTATCTGGTTTTCTTCCCAAGGGCTGACTGTTGCAATACTTTGTTGAATACCTCAAATTGCCAAATCATGACATCCAGCCTCTAGACCTCACACTTGGTGCAGTATTGGTCTGAATTTGTTAGATTTCAGGGCACAGAAATGCAAAACGTGGGTTTAGCCCCTGTGCTATGTGCACATACAAGTGGGGAACCATCGTGTCACGTCTGTGAGTGCTTCCATCCATCATCTCCAGAAATCCTCTTTCCCACCAAGTTTCTGGTGGCTCCATTGTCAAAACTGGCATTTCCTCAGTGTCATGTTATGGCTCACAGCACAGCCAGCTCCCTGAAATCAGGCTGGTTCCTTGGGGCAACCTCCTGCCAACCCTGCACATCTTGTGATGCAGTTGTGTGTAGCACCTCACCTTCCTGTTAGATTTCTCTCAACTGTCATTATACCATCTTTCACCCACTGCATTAGATCACCAAAATTGCCATCCCTATGAAAGAATTTTCTTAGATAGATTGTTAATTTTATTCTTGTTCACCTTTAGCTTGGTTTTCTCAGGGTTAAACACTAACTGGTTTGTTTAGATTTGGTTTGACTTTTTTGCTGTTTTTGTTGGTTCGTTGGTTGGTTTTGTTGTTGTTTTTGACCACCTTTCTCCTGTAGCTAATATTTTTACTAACTTCTCAGCACTTAAGGACTTGTTCAATGCCACCTTCTGGATGGATTATTTCAGTTCTGTCTGCAGGTCTATAATTTATGTTTTATCATTTGATTTAAAAAAACTTTGAAAATAGTCATTGCAATACTCAGACTGCTATTTTCTGTGTACTCTACTGCCTTCTATTGTATTCATTATAAATTAATCAGCAGCTCCTGGAATTACTTCCAGAAATCTTTGTGAATATTTACATAGGTTCTTTTATCTTTTCAATATTTGCATTTACTGTCACATACAGTAACAGGTAACCTATGAGTGGACTTTGATACAGCAAGATAATACAATAACCTAAGAAATCTCATGCCAGATTCTAGGAAATGACTCAGCATACTGAAACATGTACAGGATATATTATCCAGATTCTTTACAGTGTGTACAGGGTCACAAGTTACATGGCCAAGACACTGAAGAATGATTGTATCCATGAATCAGTGGAAACACTCATGCTTAAGTCACATGAGGTAGTTATTTAGATATCATTGCCTCAATAGCACCCCTAGTCACACCAATTTTTCCAAACAAACTAGGGGATGAGGATGGAGCCAAAACTTTTTTCCAATTGAAAACACTCCATCATCTTTACCTACTCACAGGACTGCAGACACGGTAAACCAACTCAGTCTGCTTTTATAAATGTATTTTTTCATTCTGTAGCTGAAAAATATTTTAAATGTGGGTTGATTTACAGTATGATGGTCTACTTTCTGAAAAACTGCCTGCCTCTCCATGTGCTGCATTGCACTGCTTATGCAAATAAGTTATCATTAGGAAGGTGGGTAGTTTCCCTCAGAGGAATGAAAGGTTAGATTTTCAAAAACTGAGTAAATGAAATATAAATAAAAACCCTATCATACTTGTCAAAGGTTACATGGGCAAAGCTTCAGCTTTGTCTTCCCAGTGGTTACTGCATTGTGCTCCTTTTCCACAGAAAGGATGCCAAAGTGATGTCTGGGTGCTGCCATGGAGCTCCTCTAGAGTGTGAGTACAGAAGGAAGATGACCCTGTTTGGTGATGTAGGATGTTCTGGTGCATCTGGCTTTTCTAATATTACGGGCTGATCATTTTTTTCATCAGCCCATAGTAACAGTGATAGTGATTTTTATTTCTCATTGTGAAATTCAGCAGAAATAAATATTGCACTCAAGCAACACGACCAGCAGTGCGACATGGTCCACTCAGGAAGGAAGAAGATATGTTTCTACAGAGTTTGAAAATGATGTTTAGAGTCTGTGGAGCAGCCCTGGACCAGAGCATCACCTCTAATCTTGCAAACTCACCACTGGAAAAGGAAGGAAGGAATTGCAGGCAATTATATTTGGCCATTTCTTCTTCCTTTGGAAATTGCAGGGAGTGAGTGCACAGCCTGGGACCAGCGGTCTGGTTGCAGGTCAGGGCTGTGCAGGTGCCTGGAACGAGCAGAATATGGGTGATGGGGAGGGCTGCTTCAAGCTGCCTTGCTCTCTCCTGCCCCTTGCCCAGGCCAGTTCAGCTGCCTCTGCCCTTTTTCTGCCACTAAAACACTGCTCAGTGTAAAAATGCTTTTGCATGGGCCATATCCAGGTGGTTGGTTTTTGGTATTTGGTGCTTTCCACAGGCTGGACTACTTGGTGGCTTGTATTTATTTTGTTCTGCCAGTGCTATGAAGCGCACCACCTTGCCCCACCTTACCACCACCCTCTCCCTTCCTTATCTATCACCTTAAAATATCTTAAGTTTCTAATTTTTCTTCTGAAATGTGAATTAACAAGTCCTATTAACACCTTGCCTGTTTTGGTTAGCTTATTCCTGCCTGACTTGTGTTTTGGTCGCTGCAAACAACAGCATTTGTTGGGAACTCTGGAGAAGTGCTGTATTGGTTGTCCCTGCAGAACTCTTGTGCAGTTTTGGGATTACTTTTAACACCTGTTATTAATTAATTCTTCTGCAGGGAACTATTGAACCAACACCTGTCTCATTCAATTATTCAACTCTTTTCTATGTTTATTTTGGCATTTTCTGTCAATATCTTCAATTCCTCTACTTCATCACTAATCACTAAAACCTGCACTTTGTTGTCACAATCAGAAAAAAGTTTGGACAGAAAAAAATTATGAAATAGAATATTTTGAATATGATGAGCTATTGGGATTTTTCACTTTATTATGGGATCATTATCTGCAAATTTGTCATAAAAGAAAAGAGACAAAGGATAATAAGATAAATAAATTGAAAAAAACATTTCTTTTGTATTAAGACAATCCTAGAGTGAAGTAAATATACGGGTTGTTAATTTCAAAGATAAGAGACAAAATATCTGAATTTATTCTTTTTATTTACTTTCTGAACAAAATTATTCTGGTTTTAATCCTTCTCTAATTCCTCAGCTGACTAATTTGGACAAAGATGCCACAGATGGGGAAGGTAGTGATTTCTTTTCTCTCCATATTCACCTTTAACGTGGTTAAAGTTGCCACAGTTCACTTACCAAGGTGCTGTTTCTAAAGCTGATCATATAGGTGTGTCCTTCATGAGTACTTAAATGGATGGAACACAGAGCAATGTAACTAAAAGCAGGAAAACATAAAAGCAAAAGTTACATAAAAATACGATCCAGTAGGTGCAGGAATTTTTTGCGAGTGCTTTAGACTAGAATTTACCAGTTACAAAGCTTAAGGTTAAATCTTGCCATTTGTGCAAGAAACATGAAGAGAAATGACACATCACACCCTATGAAGACCCCCTCTCTCAGAGGTTGGGTGTGCTACGCCTAGCAGGATTTTAAATGGAACTGAGAGAGTATTTACTCTACAAGTATTCCCACCACTCTTCATTAATGATAAAACACTCAACCAACTTCTTCAAAGGTGGTTACCACTCACTACTTAAGGAGAGAAAAAGCCAGCACTATGGGCTACAGGGCTGTAATACACGTGAGAGAAGATTTGAGATATGAGTGTTCTAGATCCCTGTAGGTCATTTTAGCAAGCCCACAGCTTTCTCAAAATATTATATTCTATTTAAAGATCACAAATTGGTTCTTTTGGTAGCTGTGAGGAAAAAAATTCACAGCAAAGGGGCACAGATGATGGCCCTTTTAGAAAATCAATAATCCTCTGAAATTGCCTTGTTCTATTTTAAAGAACTCAGATTCAGAGGTTACTTAGAGGTATTTAGATCTTAGAGGTTATGTGTAGTTTCAATAAAAAAAGACATTGGCTATGCATGACTTCACTGCAGATTTTTATATCAAATAACACACTTATCCTATTTTTGGGGGTTTTCCTATGGATTGCTGGGCTGCATGGCACATTCAACAAAAGTTCAGTTTGCGACTGTACCCAGAAGCTTTGTCTGAGGAAGGAAGGGCAAAGAGAAGGAACAGTAGAATGGGCATTTTTAAATTTTGCGATAGCATTCTTAACTTTGTGAGTTAATATGTGTTAAAATGCTCTTCTTTTTCCAAAGTAGAAAGATGTAAATTGCCATTATTTGAGCCTCCACTTAATCATGAACTGGTGTCTTTTTCCACGAGCAGATGAGAAAGGAGGGGAAAAAATACAAACACTAGAAATAAAACAGCCTTAGGAAGCACGCAGCTAACAGCAAGAGACTAGCAGATGCCTGACAGCCTGCTGAAAATGGTCAGTTTTTCACTACATGCAGCAGGCAATTGAATCAGGCCCTACATGTGTAAGACCTAGACAAAGGAATGGCAGAGTAGATGTTCTGTAGGACATCAGTGCAATAGAGATTGTTGTAGATGCTACATGTTTTACTATATGGAATAAGATAAATGATAAAACTCTTTCTCCTCTGTTTTATCTTATCATTAATTTTTTGAATGGCAAGAACAGTTTCCTCTCCTAGTACAAATTAGCTACAGCTTTGAGATGATGTAATCTGTTGTGACTTCTGTTTGTTTCAAATCCTTTTTGGTTTTGTCCATAAGGTTAAAACAATGGTCAGAGAAAAAATACTGGTATTCAAAATATTTGAAACTAATGAAAATATCTGAAGGAAGGAGACCAGAAAGAGGGCTTACATGATATTTTGGGGGTATAGAATAGAAGAATAGAGACTGATCATAAAATTTTGGTGGTTTTAAACTGTGACATATAGAAAGCCTTGTGCTTGGAGTTGGAGTGTAATTCAATCTTACTTCATTCTCCCAGTGTCTGATGGCCCCCCAGTTTGCTAGATTAAAATTCATTGTTTCTTGGAACAGAAGCCAAAGCTGCTTCAACTGTCTATTCATTCCTCTGTCTATTCATGCTGTAGCAGATGGTAGAAACCTGTCCCCTACTGCATGTAGTTGTGGGTTTTCTATAATAAAGTCATCAAACTGACAGGATCAGGCAAAAGAGAGAAGGGCAGGACAGGATTCTTATAAAAGTTGTGCTGCTGAATTATCAGAGAAAGATGTAGGGAAGCTGTGGCATACGCTGGAAGATCTAGACTGTGAGATGAGCTTTAAGATTAAGACTTGAATTTATAGGTGTTTATCATTTTGCTGTCTAAGTCCTGATTACAGCTACAGTAGGAATGGCTGTTTAAGTTCAGGCTGTAGTGGTCAGTGGCTATTCAGAAGACAGGAATCATTTGCCAAATGCCACCTAAGGTGTCATTGGGAACCTGAGATTCCTACATGGTGCTGGCATCCTGTACCAGTGAGTAGCTGAGAGCCCAGTGGGACACATCTTGGCATCTAAAAAGGCACTAGATGCTTATTTCTGGGGCATCAGGCTTAATCGAGGCACTAACAGAAATGTTGACATTTAGCTGTGTAGAAATCTGCAAGCCTCAAACTGAGCCATGTCCTAGAGGCAACTTAACAACATCTTTCATTTACACCTTTCACTCTGAACTCGCTGCAGCCAAGGCTATAGAGAAAGGGAACATCCACCAAGCTGCTAGTTGGATTTTGAGATATTTTCTACCAGTCCTCAACAGATTACAGAGGGATATGCCTCTGTAATGGGTAATGCATTTGATTCGTCTTTACTTTCTTGAGTCCCATTGCATATCTATCTTTCTAGGTTTCTTCTGTGGAAGTGAATGAGATTTAGTCCCTTGGTGGGTGACCACCCTCTATGCTGCCATGTAAGGACTGTTCCATAACATCTTGTGCTTGTTGCTAGATCTCCTTTTTAGCTAAACTACAGGCTGGAATGATGGAGAAACAGGAAAGCAGAACCCAGAGTACAGATGTGTACAATAACAATGGCAGAGCAGACAAGTGAGGAGGAAACACTGCTGAAATTCTGGAAGTAGCCAAGATCACTTTCCTGATTTTCTGACACCACATTTTGGAAATACCATTAAACAACCTTTTTCTCATCTTTATAACTCTCCCCTGTGTCCTCTTTCCTTTGATGTCTGTTTGGTTTACCTAGCCAAAATCTGGCAGGATCCCTTTGTGTGAGTTTCTTCTTTTATTTTGCATGGTTCCAGGAAGCGGTTAGTAAATTTTCAATTGAAAATGAAGAGGAGGATGAAGATGATGATGAGATGTAAAATAATAAATATTGATTGCTCAACAATGACTTCATTTTCCAAATGACGACCTATCAGATTCTATCAGAGCTAATTGCTGAACTTACAGTTCTTAGATTCTTTTACTTCTACTATATTTTCTTCTGTAGGTTTGCATTTCTATATCTGAACAAAATAATGTTGTTCCATTTTATGCCTTTTATAAATGTTTATTATTTCAAAAGAGTCTGCCTGAAGTTAAAGAAATTATGTATTTTCAGGTAATATTTAATTAAACATTGGGCTTTGAAAAAATATTGTCAGCTCATTTCACTACTGCAGATGAAAGTATAACATGTTTTTGAAAATTAAACTGAAAGGCAAAGAAAGATTTGAAAATAAGTTGCAGGTGAAATTTTTCCTTTTTTTTTTTAGGGAACATTATCGCTATTGGCAATAGAATTCTCTTTTTTTTAAACATATGCTACTTTGCTAATTACTGTTGCTGGAGAGCAAGTGCCAGCCTAAATAACATGCAAATGGTCAAGGTTTTTCTTTTTTTTTTTTAATAAATAGGTTTTACAGGCCATTCTTCAGTATAATTTACCCATAAATTTGTTCAAGCTGGAAACTATCATCCATCATAATTATATACAGCACTGGGTATAATAGGAACCTAATCTCATTTCAGGTTCTGGAGAGGATATTTTTATTAAATTAGCAAACAGAGATGACAACAGTAATAACAGGAATACTTGCTGATGGTGGAATGCATCAGTAATTGCTGTCTGGGAAGCTCTGCCAGATTCTTTGCCAAATACTGGAAACATTACTCTTTCTATGTAAAGCTAGAGGTGGGCAAGTGAGATGTGGTAGCAGAGAATGAAATTGGCTCATAAGGTAAATTACACACCATATAGGTACTGCTCATGCCTTGGAGAGCAGATGCTCCTCAGGAATATGAGGCCAGTGTTGGGCTGCTCCCCTTCATGTGCAGGCCCAGGGAGCTGCACGGAAATGAGTGCCTCATTTCTGCGTCACTGGTGGCCCTGGAGCTTGTGCCACCCACTTCTGGCCCTGTGTGTCTGCTGGTTAGAGGCCAGGGCAGGAGCAGGAGGTGGGAGGAAGAAATACAGTCAGGAAGGTGGGGCAGATTTGGGTGCTGGGCTGGGAGGAAGGTGTGCTTTCTCAAAATTACACTATTCTGGTCTATCTCTTTCAGATGTTATACACCATATTGGGCATGGATCCTCAAACAGGATGTGGCTGAAGTGACATCCCTTTCATTTCAGTTTTACATACATGACAAGAATATAAATGACAATTACTCTGATCTTCAGTCAGTAAACATCCAGAGCAACTTCCATGGTACGCAGTGACTGTGCATAGCAGTCACTTTATTTCCCTTTTTCTTTGCCCAGAGCTTTCCCCATTTAATTCAGTCATTTTAAATCTCATCATGCTCCACAAGAAACAGGAAAGGCAGGTGAATGATGATTCTGAACTCAGTTCCCAGGTAATGACGGTATGAGAGCTCTAAAGAGGAGACAATGAAATGCATTTTAGAGACACAAATGCATGGCATCACTCCATCAGCATCTCTGATGAGAACACTTAGAGATGGCTTCTTTTCAACTTCTGTCCATGCACCACTGCAAGTAGAGGAAACTGAAGGAATCTTGCTGTTTTATTTAAAAGGGTGAAACAGGATATGTTCTCCCAGACAATGGCTTTTCTATAGGAGTTAACAAAAATATTCTGAGGACATACCATCCTCTTAGCAGTTCTGATCAATACATATGATCAATAGTCTAGTAACTGTACCTTCATAATTATTTTATAATTCTATTAAAAAGGCTATGTAAGTATTTTTATAGTACAAACATTTCAATGAAAAGCTTATTTGATAACCCATTTCTCCCTCTAGGCTGCAATATCATTCTTCAACTGGTTACTTTAAATAACCATACCACAAAGACTTTTAGATATTTAACAATAAAAGGTGCATGCTTATGATAAATGTGCTAACAGCAGGTGAGGATCAGGATTTTCTTCATAAAACATACAGCTTCACTAGGAAAGCATTTGGATACCTTCTTTTCATAGAATGAGAATGAACATCGATCAGCAATGATTGTGTCTCTTCTCTAAGCCTAAAAGAAAAGTACCCAAGTGGTGATCTGCAGGAAATGTATTCTCATTGATGAAGGGTCACTTTTTTAATGGGAAATACACTTTGGAAATCATACAGTAGAAGATGTACTGTTTTCTGTAGGAAAACTGACAGTGATCTCAGCTAAAGTTTTATAAAGCAGGAGTGACTGGGTCAATCACTGGAGTTTATATGACACAGATAATCGAGGCAGGGCCTTAATTTGGAAAGGATTTGCATTATACTCATTAGTGCACCATCTAGTGGGGTCCTGGGGGAAACACCTACACCTGAAGCAATGCTGAAACCATCACTAACAAAAATACCCTGTTAAAAATAGATTAACTATGTATACATCATTCCTGCAGCAAAAAGCCATATTAGAATGGCTTTTTTCCTTAGTAACTTTAATTCATAAAAGTGAGAAAATAACTTTTCCAACCATCGATTAACATAAGAACTCTATGTAGGCGTACAAGCCTCGGAGCCTATGTCGTCTCTCCTTTCAGCATGCTTTGAGACCCAGAAAGAACGACCCATGTAAAGTAAAGGGTAGTCTTGCCTATTTCAGGCCTTTAACTTGACACTCCATTGTGCTGGCAGTTTATTAGACCTCTCTGTTATTATTGGGTTAGGATGTTTAGTAAATTTTCCACTGCTTTAGCTATTTCTAAATCTTAGTAACGACCAAGATCTATGACGAAGCAGAATTAAACTTGCACTTCCGAATTTCTGCAGCTCTTCCTCGGGCAAGGCTGGGCTGTGTGGAGGAGGTGTCATTCCAGCAATCGGGTGCTGTTTGTTCTGTGGAATTTAATATGCACGGGGATATTCTGCAGATGAAGCAGCTAAGCCCCGGGACTCTGGGGAGCATTTGGCCCTGTTATTGTCCCTTTGAAGAAGTAGGGAGGACTCAGAAATGACCCAAATGCCGTGCAGGCAGCCTGGAGGCACACCTGTCACTTCTCAGGTAGCTGGGCCAGGACAAGCCCTGCTGCCGTGGTTACAGCATCCTCCTTGTCCTCCCGAGCCCAGTGCCGGCAGCCGTGTGAGTACGTCCTTAATTTCTCCTGCTCCTGGCATCGCTTGCCCCCTCTCCCAGCTGTATATTGTGCATCTCTGCTTTTAAAGGCACCTTTGAAGAGATGTACAATTTCCAATTTCCCACTCTCTTTGAATTGTCCACCCATTTAGGGAGCAAATGACCCAAGCTGAAGGCAGGGCTGGCAAAGCAGGCTGTTAACATAGTAACGTCGTATTTTTTGCTGTAATATTGTATCCTTGCTCATTTTTTCCCCCTTGCTTCCTGATGCAACAGTATCTTTTCCGTATATTACACTATCCCCACCCTTCACGCCCACTTTTCCCATTCGCACCGGGCTGCGGCAGCCGGGGTGGCCGCGTTCGCCTAGGGAGCCCCC
>VZRF01014452.1:0-28218 GCA_013396875.1 Vireo altiloquus | reverse complement strand
TGCAGGCGGGGCGGGCGTGCCGGGGCCGGGGAGCGCGGTGTTGGAGCGCAATCGGTCGTGTCAGCACCGGCCCTTTTCCCCGCACCCTTCCCTGTGACACCTCCGGTACCAGGGCTTTGGGCTTGGCGATGCTCTCGGAGGAGAGTCGGGGCCTACAGCGGGTGTTTTACAGCAGCAGGTGTGGAACTGTAGGGTAGGACGGGCACCCCCGCCTTGTGGAAGTGCTCCCCTCGCTGCTCCGCGTCCGAGGTGAGCATGTCAGCTGGAGGAGGGGACACTATAAAAGTGGCCGATGTAAATAGCGAGACCGGGCCTGGCGTGCCGGCCCCCGGCCCGGCGTTATCGCTGTTTTCCTGGTGAATCACTCGCCGCTGCATCAGGAATGGGCGTTTCTTCAAACTCAGCGATTCAGTGGAAGGTTTCACTCCGCTTTTAAGGCAGGGCACTGCATCTTAAATGAAGAAGCCCAGTGATAAAATCCCACTTTGCCAGAAGGAAAAGCAATGTGCTTCTGTGCTGTGATCCCCTCCACCAGCCGTTCAAAGGCAGCGGACTATGCCAGCAGGGCGAGTGGAGCTCTCCTGATGGGTCATTATCCAGGCTTGTGCTTTGCTGGCAGGGCAGCCCTTCAGCTTGGAGCTTGGGGATTGTGTAATTTGCTCTAACAGAAAAGAAGGAAAGGGGGACCAAAATAAGGGTTAGAATATGTCAGAATTAGAAGAAAGTGGTGCTAAATGGTGGCATTGTTATAAACTGTGTCTGTGCTTGCTTCATGAAGACGCCTTTTGTAGTCTTATGGAAGAATATGAGGTAGCACCCTTCTCGGTGGCTTACACTGAAGTGAAACTCTTGGGAGAGGAGAAGAAAAGAGACCATGAGTGTGGTCATTAGCACTCTGATAGGTCTTAGAGAGACTCAGCTGCCATTGCAATCAGATTTTTTGCAAAGGTAGCTTCACACTGTGTGCTTGATCTGAGCACTTGGTTCAATGCAAACAAGCTACCATGAGGGAGAATTGGGTGAGAACATCTAGCACACCAGATATGTTGAGCTTCTCATCCATCTTCTTTTTCCCATGAGATGTTGTTTGCCTACCAGCAGCATAAGAAACTGGGCACTTTGAAATGGTCATCTCAGGTCCATTTTCAGACTTCCCATTACCTCTCTTCCCCAGTAGTTCCAGTCCCCAGCGTTCATTTTCCCATTCCTGCTTCATCATAAGGCCTTTAAATACCTTTTGCACTCCTAGAGAACATAATTCTCTTACTTAAGGCATTTTGCCAAGCACTAATATGTTCTCTTAGGCTTGTGAAAGCTATGCGCTTCCTTCACCTAGTTCCTCATAAATATCACTGTGGATGAATCAGACAGTTACAAGCATGTTAATTTTCATCCATATATGCTGAGTGTTGTGATGCATTAGGCCTAATAGATCTTCAGGCTTCTGTAATTTAGTTTTTCATGCTGAGCAGTTAAAATGTCTCTGCTTTAAATTGCATCTTTGGTCAACAGAATCGTTTTTAGGAAAAATGACTAAAACACTGACCGGTGGCACAGTCTAATAATCATTTCAAAAAAACCCAAAGGTAGAGCTGTTAGATGATGCAAGTTTGGTTTTGGTAGGTTTTAGCATCAGTAATGTGACAAGGTGGAGGAAATTGTGAAGAGTGGATAGGAAGTTACCCTTTGAGCCTCTTATGTTAGTGTTGATGCACTTCACATCAAGTTTGCTTGCTTTATCCTACCCTGTATGGATTTAAGTTTGACTTCTATCTGAAACTAGAAGATTAAAAAAAAATCTGGAAACTTTTAAGAAAGCAAGAAGTATTTAATTTTACTGCTACTGTGTTTGCATATTTGTTATGCTCCACTGTCAGTTTTGTATTATGGGGCCCTGCAGCCTGCCTGTGGACTGGGGTTTTCAGCACCTTAGGAGCTGTAAAAGCACAAAGTGGTAAATGTAATATCAGTCTCTAAATATTTTAGCTTAAGTATAAAGGAAAAAAAGACATAAGTCCAGGAAAAAACTTAAATGTCCCTCATCCCCTAGCAAAAATAATGACAGATTTAATGCTCACCTGTATCTTGCTAAGTCAGTTGCTATGAGTCAGTTATGAGAATCCCTCAGGTGCTGTTGCAGGCAGTCTTTATCTTTTCTGTAGCTAACATTGTGACTTGCTGAAATGTTTCCCCAAGTCTTTCAGTAGTTCATCACTTTTGCCTGTGTTTTCACCCTGCTTGAAGAATTTTGCACTTCTTTTTTTTGGGAGGGGCCATAGTTTATAAAGGAAGCCACATTATTTAGGAGAAGCTTTGTTACTGTGACCTTTACTTAGGAAAAAAAAATCCCATAAGGAAAACCCCATGACTTGTCTCTGGATACTTAAAGGCAAAATCAGATTTAAATTCAGATCAGATTTAAATTTTCAAGTGTTCTGTGGAATGCAGTATGTACTTTTTGCTTTCTGAAAGTTAAGTGTCCATGTAAACATTTCTAGGTCCTGATGCTATAACATTGCTCAAACTGTACAACTATTGCTTAAGGGTTCTTATCCTAATGTATATGGGCTAGATTTCTGGGAGAAGGAGAGTTCTTTGAATATCTAAATGAGAAAACACAAAATAGATTAGGTGCTTATTAACTGTAGCTGACTGGAGCCTGCAAGATATTCGGGTGACTGCTGTGAGATCTGACATGTGCAGTGCTTGTCACATTGCTTCCTTTTATCCTGATGGAACTTTAGGGAATGACACTGGGGAGCTGCTTAGATGTAGGAGTCCCCACTTTCCTGTATCTACATTCATAAGTGGATTTTTTTTGCCTGACAAACACCTTTCTAGAAAATATGTTGATATGAAGGTTCATTTTTTATTTTGGTATGGAGTGACCATATGATGTCGGAACCAGTTAATACAGAAATTATGAAAAATATGTAGCAGTCCTTTGAATTCTTTAACCCTCAATGTACAGTGCGGTCCTGCTTCAGTTCATGTTAATGAAATGTTCTGATTTTTCATTTCATTTGTGCCTGTAGACTCAGTTCCTTGGACTTTCTCCAGTAGCTTGACAAGCTGAATTTCCACTAGATATACTCCCATTCAGAGGCAGAGATGTTGAGCAGAAGATAAAAGGTACAATCAGAAACTCACACCTGGCTGAAACTTTTAGAGGAACTGAAGACTACCACAAGTGCAGCTCTGTCCCAGTTTGAAGGCAAAGTGTACTTCCCACAACTACAGCAGGCTTTTAACTTCCCTGTTTTGTAAGTTGTGCAGCCAGTAATACCAAAATATGTCACGGCAGAGTAGTTAAATGCTGTGAAAGTGAAAAGGGGTAATTTCTATGGAAATTCAGTACCTTGATAAATGCTCCTATCACCCTGGATGGAAGGAAGTGCTGGTGCATGTCTGTTTTGTTTCCTGGTGGTTGAAACCCTGACCTTGTCTAGGTCATTAGCAGTTGACTTTCCAAGGGCTCAGCTTATCTGTGTTTTCAGAGGAGTTTGAGTAACTCAGCACTAACAAGTGAAGGGGGTGTGAGTAGAAGCAGGGTGTTCGTCTGGTTCAGATGCTCATATTTCTGTGAGAACTAGGAGAAAGCATGGTGAAGTTTGGGAGGTGATGACAGCTGATGGCTGTCCTCTTACCTCTATCCTTTTTGTCTGTTCCCTGGACCAGTCACCAACCTGTATTATTAAAATACTCAAGAACAGCACTGTTAGTGGAAGAATGTGCATGGAGTAAACCAGCTGTGGATTTACATAGCTGTCCTACAAATTTCAATTTAAATTGAATAAACTGTCCTATAAATCTCAATTCTTAAGTATGTGAGTTGATACAAAGAATTGTGTCAATAGTTAGAGAGATCTACATGTGCAGATGAAAAGCTGAACTGTATCCTGTGGACTTTGCAGTCTGTCATCTGAACATAATTTTCTGTTGTGTTTGGCTGTAGTAGAAAGCTAAAAAATTCTTGACTCTTATGTATTGAACAATCTGTACGTTTGTCAGTGAGTGGAGTGTAACTTGTTTAAAGATACTTACAGTTAGCTGTAGAAATTTGCAAAGCAAAAAAAGAAAAGCAGTAACTGTTTTTGTTAAGTCTTGGATGAAATATTCAGTGTGCATCTCTTGATTATAAAGATGTTCCTGAGAACACTGTTTCAGGCAGCTGTTTTTTGACTACAAATAACGAAAGAGAAGAAAAAGCAGTCATGAAATACTATTTCAGTTAGTTCTACACAAGGTAACTTGGTCTTTGGCCATTTCTTCTCCTTAGCAGTGGCATTTTAACTTTAATGTTAAACATATATTTAACTTTTAACATTAACTATAATATTTAACTAAAAAGTTTTTTAGTCAGTAGCATTGTAGTTAGCATGTGACAAAGGTGTCTAGAAATAGTTGTCACTTAAAAAAAAACCTGTCAGCAGTTCTGACAAATTCTTTTCAAACTTAGTTTTTAGGTGGTTTCTTTGGATTCCATGCCCTTGATTGTATTCTTCACTAAACTGGTAGATTTCCTTACTTAGTCAATGCACCAAAGTATAGAGCCATTTATTTGCTGTAACGTTTGCATGGGTGTTTGGTCTTACCGTACAAGTTCAGTGCAATGTTGTCTGGAGTTTCCGAAAAGATCAAGGGTTGTAATGCCAGATAAGTGGGATTTAGGCTGGCTGACTGACTTCAGACTTTAGTGAAAATAACTTGAACCTGCATATGGTACAGACAAAGACGGGAAACTGCAGACAGCTATCATGACTTGCGGGCGGTAGTGCAGCAAGCAGAAGAGTGCAAATACACTCCCTGTCGGCTCATCTGCAGTCAGGTTGTTCATTACTAGGGGATATCTCAGGGTCTGAAGACTCCAGGAAGGGTTTGGGATGATAGTGAAGCAGCCATTTCAAAATCATGCAGGGTTTGTCTTCAGGGTAGCAGCAGCTTGTTCATGTGGCACAGGTGATGTCTCCTGCAGGGCAGCACTGGTGGGCCTGACCTCTGCAGTTGCATCCCTGGTGACGTTTTGGTGGGGTGTAAAATGTCAGGACCAGTACAGTGCCTTGGCTCCACTAGAGATCATTTCATATTATAAAGATATGAAAACCAGTCATGTTTTAAAACAACCAGGGTATGGCTGCCTGTATTAATACAGACATTTCCAAAGGTGAAAGGAAATCATATTTGGCAACAAGGACTGTTAATTGTTTGTATTTTAAAAAAAGTTTGTAAGGACTTGAGTTTGCAAATTGTAACATAGCTGCTGTCATATTTGACAAAGCAGTTGGCCTTTTCATTTCCTTCTTTTCACACATTAAATGTGCTTTCTTTTTCTCTATTCCTGAAACTGACACTTTACCAGTGTCTCTTAACCAGAAGCTGACAGGCCAGGAGAAGAGGACATTGCTTGGAAGGCACAGGTTTTGGGTTGAACAGTGGAAATGTTCAACCTGTGAAGGTGATGTGCAGGAGAGAACAGCCTGGAGGAAATTGTGGGGTTGTGTTGGATGTGTGTGTGCTTGATTATTCTGCATTCTCACTGCAGAACAGATAAACTGCCAGTTTTGATTTGCACAGTTATTGTCATCTATGTCTTGTTAATTTCGATTTAGAATATGAACACATGAGTTTGTGCTGAAATTCGATCTGTATGGATGGAAAAACACCCCTAAAAATGTGTTTGAATACCCAAGTTGCTGAAAAATGAATTCATATTGACAAACACAGCAGCTGAAACAGATAAAGTGGTAATTCATAGAACTTAGGTGACAATGGGTTAAACTAAAACTGAAGTTGATATAAATGATTGGTGTTTAGAGGAAACTGGATGCTGCCTTCTTTCTGATGTCTTGTGCAATATCTGCTGTGATTTTTTTTTTTCCAGTGGTTACGTATGCTGGATTGTATTGGTGGGATGGGTGATACATGGTAGGTAAATAAAAATATAGTTGGTTTGGGACATAATTCTTCAGAGGGTTTGGCATTTTCAGATTAAACATACAGGTTTTTTTTTTTTCTGGAATGAAAGCAAATGAAAATTATACTCTTTCTTTGATTATGGTGGGGTAAATACATAAGAGATTTGTCAAAGAATAAAGTCCATCTTTGAAGTACAGTGCTTTTGGAAAGGATAAACATCAGTGTAGGAGTTTTCATTAATCTTTTCCCATGTATTCTTCTTTAGGATGATGAAGACCTGTATAAACCAATGATCAAAACATAACTATTGTTTTCTGTAGATAGAGACTGACTTTTTCCTGTTGTGGATGACCTTGACAGCAAATCTGCTCAGCCATGTCGTATGGACCAGGTTTTGGAGATCCTAATCAACTAGCTCAACGCATAACTTCTAACATCCAGAAGATCACACAATGCTGTAAGTTGCATTTGTGCGTGTTTTGTGTAAAATTTTAGCAATGGTGGTGCCCCCATTCAAGGTGAGTTTCTCAGGTTCATTCATGGGAATTCACTCCAACTCCATCTACTCATTTGGCAGGTTTATGGCACCCCACAGTGTGTCCAGTCCTTCCTTAGTGTGCGTGGTTAGCAGTGATCTGCCACAGCAAGTACCGATAGTGTCACTCTCTATTCACCAGTTTTGTCCTGGCCAGTTAAAGGACACCTCAAGATGGTAGGTTGAGGTGTTTGCTGAGCAAAGATTGCATCAAGGATTCACTAAAGCTTGAATTGCTTAGCAGGGACAGAAGCTGTGGCCTTGCAGCTTCCCCTTGGGAGTATGTCTCAGATATGTAAAAAAGATTCTGCAAGTTTTAATATACCAGTACTTAGTTTCATGCCACCTGGTTTTTTAGCCACCTAACTGGGGTATTCAAGCTAGAGGTTAGTTAGGCTGCTGGGGTTTTCAGTCCTTTTTCCCTTTTCCTCCATTTTCCATTTTGGTTTTAATGTGGGTGCGTGCGTATATGAAGAAAATACAACTTGATTCACAAATTATGCAAAGTATATGGTTCATCAGAAGGGAGGTAGTCATGAACAACATGTGGCTAGTTTTGGTACATGTGCTTTATGTTGTGCAGGATTCAGAGAGCATGCAGAAATGAGTATTTTAATGTCAAAACTTCAAATGAATTCTGATCAGTAAAGCATGTCAGCTTTTATTAAAATTTTGATCTCTGTTTACAAGACAAGTTCAAGCAGTTGGTATTTGTAGCACAGGTTAATGGCACAGATTGGGTTTTTCCCTATTTTTTGGTTACATTTTGTATTTTCTTCCAGAAAAAAATTTCTTGAGGTCTCAACAGATAGGAACAAAAGTTGCAATTCTGCCTTATTGAAAAGTTTCTGTACATCAGGGTTGTGTTTACACAACCTAATATTAACAAACTGACTCTGTAAAAGTCCTTATTCTTTATTTCCTAAAATCTGCATAGTGAATTCATTCAGTCTGATTGCTTCTAACTTGGTCTTCCAGAGGCAACTGCCAATCTGTAATAGACACTGAGGCTCCAAGATGGGACAAATAAGGGTTTTTTTGTCAGGTGGAAACATAAAGTGAAGTCAGCAAATGAAACTGGAGTATTGTGAAAGTTGCTGGACATAATTAAGTCTTGTGCTGGACTCAGTGATTCCTTAATTTCATCTTTCCCCCTCCATCTCTTCTCTTCCTTCTTCTGTGTGTCTCCTCCCCAAGGCACACTAACAGCAAGCTGTCCATGCATAGATAGGAGATAAGCCAGAAGAGTTATCTGCAGTCCTGCTTCTTTTGTATTTTGACATTTATATTGCTAAAGTCTGAGCAATAGGTGCTACTGCTGTTCCAAGACCCAAGTCCAACTGTCTCCTAGCCCTGCTGCTGCATGGCTTCAGAAACAAGAGCTTTGCCCCAAAAATCTCCTGCCAAGCACTTTTCTACTTCTGGTAGGTACACAGCTGGATTCAATCCCTTGCTCTTCTGTAGATCTGAATGAACTGTAACCACTCAGTTACTCTTGCAGTCCATTCTCTGTTAGATTTTGTGAGGATCTGGATCCTATGGACATCCTGAATGTGCTTCCTGAACTGAGGTCTCTAAGGGCTTATGTACCCTTTCCTAGCCTTTTTTCCCCATCTATAATACCTGTCCAGCTTTCTGTTGAAATGAATGAGCTGCAGGAACTTCAGGCAGAAACCTGCAAGCTTAGGCACCTATAGGGCTAGACAGATGCTGAACATGTCTCTCAGACTGCAATTTATGATCTCGGTTAGGGAGGAAGGGGGAGAGACAGAGGAATCTTGACCTTAAATGCATGGTTTTCCATCTAAGCAGTTGACTTGGTTTTGCACTTCTGCCCAGAGATGCTAAGCGCTTGTGAGAGGTGTAAACACATTTGAATTTTTCTTGGTTAACCTGGAGATACTCTGGTTTTCAGAGTGAGATTAACAGACGAAGAGAATTACATTTCAGATCACCAGACTGTTTTAGGAGTCCCTCAAAACTAATTCTCACTACTGCTACCATGCAAAGTGGGAACACTACTACAGAGATGGAGATGAGATACAGATTACAGATACAGATTGAAAGGAAACTGGCCCTTCCAGCTACAAGCTGGCCCTTTAACTTGTTGGAGAAATACAGAAGAACTTCCTACGTTAGATAACACCCTGCTGCTGAGGTTTCGTAATACACCAGAGTTAGGGGAACCAGTATGGGTGAGAACAACAATCTTTGCTGTAGCATTTCTTCAAAGTTAAACTACCACATACTCACCTTCCAAGTCATAAATCTGATCTGTTTCAAGATAAAATATGTATGTTGAGAACCTCACACTTCATTATGCATGGCTGCTGTTGTATTAATACTCTCCCTTCTGTCCTAGTTCATGTTGCCCACTGTTACTGATTGACTAGGAAAGCTCCTCTCTATGCTGGTTTAACACACTACTTCAATTCTATCAGTTGCAAGATAGTATTCTTTCTGGTTTGGGCTGTTCTGTGTTAATGGAAGGACCTACATTTGTGTTTAGTAACATCTTGGTTAGCCTTTTAACTCTAAATGACAGATTTTATTATCTGTTGATCCAATCATTGTTGATTGTTTTGCTGAAGATCTGTTGAGAGCTGTAAATTGCTTCTGCCTTGTACAAACTTTGTTCAACTGCCTTTGTTCAACTACTGCAATAAATTCTATCTGTAGTAGGCTGTTTGAGTTTCTTTGGAGGAGAGGGTGTTGGTGAGTGCCTTTTAGGACCCTGAAGACTGAAATTGAATTAGCTAATGGGAAGCAGCATATGCTGCTATCTGTACTGTGAGTTCTGTTACAACTGCCTGTGTTTGAGAGCTTGAACCCCAGAGCATTCTGTGTACAGAAGCTTTTTTAAGCTGTTCTTTAGTAAGGGATTTGTGCTTTGTTTCACATTTTCAGCATTTCTGCAGAAATAAATGATTATAGCGTCACTTAACAAAATCTAGAGAATGCAGTCTGCTTTCCTCAGCCTGAAACTCATGTTTTATCAGCAACATCTCCGAGCTGAGATTTAGGGAACTAGTCTGGGGGATATTTCTCTATTACTTTTGTTACAACTGTTTCCCTGAGAAGCTGAAGTTGCAACAATTAAGGCTGCTCTTGACATCTGAAGAGAGTGGCGGGCCTCAGGCAGGAGAGGGAGAGTTAGGCTCTCAAACTCACTCTTAGGGGTTTTTAGGGTATCCATGTGACTCTGAGCAGTGCTCTGAAGTCTGGGGTATCTGAGTCACATGTGCTCGAATGAGCTGCAGTGTTGTGTGCTGAACCTCGGTGAGGTCATCGATGCCCGCAAGCCATGTCTCGCTGGTTTGGTTTCGGGTCTGTGTTAACAGCGATGAGAAGCAGGTCTGCAAACAGCTAAGGAAACTTTGGATTTAAATAATAAAGCCAAAGAAATGTATAATGAGCTAGATTTGGGCAGCTGCTAAATTTCTGTCTCGCTAGAACACAACTGATGATTAAGGTTTGATTGTCTGGATTCTAGTCCAAAGTAACTGTAATTCTCATTCCAAGCCTATCTTATATCAGATTAAAAAAATCTAGGTGACCTACATTTCATATTTTAAAAGTCCAGTGCATTAAAGGTGGTTGAGGTTTGTTCCTAAGTTTCTGAATATGAAGAACAAGAATATGGGGAAGAGAATACGTGGAAGAATATATGTAGGGTGTAAAGCTCCAACCTGTCTGGCCTTTGCAGACAGAGAATCTATTATCAAGGTGGTTTAATCAGTGTTTACTGAAGGAGCAGTTGTTTCAGAGCTAGATAGGTTGCACTCTCACTTATGTGGTAGCTTGATGGCAGCTGCTATTAACTTGAGACAAATCTAAATGCCTTTCTTCAATATTTCCTTGAAATATTACTTGTTGCTCACTCCTTTACAGCAACTGGATAGACAAGGAATGCAAGATGAGCTAGCAAAATATATTTCTCTGGGACAAAACAAATTCTGCGTGCTTACAAACCTGTATTTCTACCAGGCAAGCTCATTTACCCTGCTGGGATATGCCTAGGAGGATAAGCATGTTGAATCCACATGTGATTGGTTTTTGTTTTTTTGTTTTTTTTTTTTTTTATCTCCATCTCTTTTGGAAGGGCATACAATTGTATAAATCTGATCTTCCAACAAGTGGAAAGATGAAAATAGATTAAGCAAAACAAACAAAAAGCCTAATTTAAAGGCTTTAAAATATATAACTTTCAGATTTCTAACAACTGAAGATGAGGGGGAGCAGTTTTTTGAAATTTGACTGTTTCCTACATTTAAAAGAATTGATTCTCTGTGTGTGGCTAAAAGAGGAAAAGCATTTTATTTAAAAACTTGTTCCCAAGAGGGAGCAAAATGAGAGTTTCGTTCCTCCATGGGAACAACTCCATAGTTATAAGTGTAGGAAGGATGTAGTTAGAGGAGTAGGTGCCTCTTCTGCTCAGCTGGAAAGATTTGACTCATGTCTCTGAGAGGAACTGTGCAAAAAGTAGCCAGCTATGCTTTTTCCTCCCCCCGCACACTTCTTAAATCACTCTGCCATGTGTGGGTCATTGAGGAAGCAGGCTAGTATGCCTTTGTTTTGCTTTTTAGTTAATATTTTATTTGTAGCTACCAAATATGTTGCTTGGAGGAGTCCCTGAAGAAAAGTGAAAACAGTGCAGGCTAGATATTTAACTATCAAGTCTCTGCAGGCATCTTGAGCTGCACTTTGGGAGTTGTCCATTTAGAAGCAGTTTAGAATGCTGCCTTTTGCTAGGGAGCGCAGAACAAAGCCTGATATTGGTAAAATAAACCCAGTCTTACGGTTTTAAAACATTTTGTAATAAAACATTTGATTTTTTTGGTTTGCAAACGGTAATCAAGCAGTTAGAGAACTTACTCTAACTGAAGTAATGCATTCATATTCCTTCCCTACCCAGCCCTTCCTTCACTTCACAGCTCCTCCAGGAATTTGTCAGTATTTTGCACAGAGTTAGTTGCAAAGCCAGTAAGAATGGCATAATCTACTCTTGTTCAGTACTGGCAAGGTGGGTCAGTGATAGTGTTTGTCTTGTTCATGCACACTGAAGATCAGCCCAGCTCGACAAACACATTGTCTGCATGCTGCAAGATAATTAAAATAAAATAAAATTCAGTAGCCACAATCCACATATGGCTGGAAGGAGTCTAACTGACTTTGAGAGATACTGTCTCATAGAGACTTCTGATTTCTGCTGACTTCCTTTGCTGTTTGTCAAGGCAGCACAAGCATCAGTTCATGCAGAGCACATTCCTGGAAGGTCAGCTTAAGCCAGCAGAGATCCCTCTCTCATGTGATATCTGTCCTGTGACAACAATTTTACTTGATATCTTTTGCATCTTAGGTTTTGTATAAGCTGCTATTCTCACTGAATGTTGTTAAAATGGGAGTTGAATTAGATCATATGACTTTGCCTCTATCTAACTGTAGAAAATCATAAACCCTGAAAAATACTAAGACTTTTGATAGATGCCTTTATACTGTGGTTTAAGCCCAGCAGGTAGTTAAAATGTTCTTCTAAAAAGACCAAAACATTCGCAAAAGGTTGTATCTGTCACTATGTTTGTAACACCAGCAGGTTCGCATGATTGCTCTTGGCTAAAGAAGAACACAGATGGGCACATGAAAAGTAAATGAAATCACTGAAGTGTTGAAATCAGAGCCTGTATGAAAACAAAATTCTGTTTTGTCTATATATAAAGTGTGGCTTTGTACAGGTGTGGTTCTAAAGAAAATAGGCTTCCATTAGAGCTTGTTGATACTTCTAATGGTAATATTGTCTGAAATTTCCAATTTGCTGCAGTTAACCAGATTTAACTTTGTGGGAACATACCAGTTGAAACAATTTTTATATTATTATTGTTGGTGTTGTCCAGAAGGATTTTGGGTTTAGAATGAAGTTTATATAAAACCTGAAGTTAATATAAATCCCTGGTTATTTAGGGATTTTAAGCACCATTATGTCCTTCTGCATTTCATTTTGTGGACTTTTTCCAAGGCTGAGGAATCGAGTAGAAAGTTAGCTAATTTTGGTCTTCCTAAATATCTGTCTGCAAAGAGGTGAAGTTATGAAGCCCACAGTTCTTTTAGAAATAAACTATTTCTCAATACTTCAAGCCTGAATCATTTTCATGCAGTTCTTAAAAGCTTTGTTCTATGTAAAATAGCATATACATTTAAGGTAGCATGCCTCACAGATTTGTTTATGAGTCTGGAGAGTTTGTTAATATTTTTCTGTGTTTTGTCTTGTTTGTTAAAAATATTTTAGTTCTATAAAACATATATGAAACAGTGTCTTATTTGGATGACATTGGACAAGAAGGACAGGGATTTATTTATGCTAGCAGCAGAACAGACTGAAAAATGTACATTCCAGCACACTGTCTTTGTCAGTATGCGCAGAAAAGGCTGGATTTTTCAGTGTCCTAACTGACACTGTATTGCATTACAAATATTACAAATAGCAAGGTGTGAAGTGAAGACATCCACAATTTTACCGCAACTGTTGCTTTTGTTGATGTAGTAAATATAAATGGACTCACCTTGACAAGACAACTTTTGCAAAACAGCCTGCGTTTGCAGCAGAGAAGGGATGTGGCCAGGGTCCTCATGCTTCTGCCTCTCTCTAGAGAGCTATATTTCAGACCCTCTCTAAGGAACTTAAAGCACCTATGCCAGCTCAGTTCTGTTGGGTTTTCCTCCTTGTGGACAGGAGATTGCACAGCAGCTTGATTATACAGAGAACCCTCCACCAAATCTCCTATAAAACTGTGTGCTAGGGGCTGGACTCCTGTCAGAGCTCAGAATAAACCCAGGTCAGTGATCGAGTGACCCCAACAGTAGCAGCTACTTGCTTGTGTTGGCCAGTCTGTGGTGTGTTGTGTCTCCTTATATGTCAGCTCTTGAGGTAGCTGCAGTCATGACCTGGCCTCTTAAAAAGCCAAACTTTCTTCATGAGAGTGGGTTGGGTTATGGTGTTTGTGCAGCTACTCTTTACTGCAGAAATATGATTTATTTTCATAATTTAATAAGCCACTGGTATTCTTTAGGGAAACGTTCAAACTTCCGGGTTTCAGGAAGTTACCAGGGACACTTTAGGATAAGAATATAAAGGGATTGATTTAATGACTTCCCCTTTGCTGAGCTCTAATAGTTGATCACACGATCAGTTATTGTGCACTTAAACAATGTGTATTTAGTGTGTTCTATGCCCACATTACCAGAACAGGAAATACTTCAATCCCACTTCTCTGTGTCCTTGAAATACCTTTATAGATGGGAGTATACTAGAATGAAATAATTACGACAGCACTGAAAAACTGAGGGTAGATCCTGAACTCAAGACATTGTTGCTGGTGTTCCTGGTAGCTCTGGGGCATGATTCTATGATTCTATGGATTCATATGGTTATATGATTTTGTTCCTATAACCTGCTCTAAAGAGACTCTGAAGTTTATTAGATTCCACACATATTAATCTGTAACTGGATGTGCTGATTGTTGACTCACTTGTTCAGCTGGAAAGAAGTAGGAGATTTCTTCATAGTTACCCAGCCGGTCTCAGCACATGTGAGGTATTTGACAAAGCATTTCTGCAAGGTGACTGTGCTGGTGCTGCAGTCACTGCTTATTTGCCTTATGAAGCCATAGCTGGAGCATAAGACTCACATGGAGCAAATATTGCATTTAGTGTACACAAAAGTAATGCTTGGCTGATTCTGTCTATTCTCCTTGGGCTAAGAAGTAAGGAAAATGACTGAAAAGCAATGTCTCTAAATACCTGTTGTTTTAGCCCTGTGAATGTCAGTTACTAAACCCTGTCTGTCCCTTTTTAAGTATAGGATGGCGACATAGGTGGGACCATGACAATTAACATTCAGGAGGAGCTGTTCTGCTCCTTCTTCCTGTGAGATCCGAAGCCTTGCTGTTTTGTAAGGCAGGTTTCATTGTGCTTGCTCTGCCTGCTTGTCTGGTTCTTGTTCTCTGCGGTGCAGTGTCTCGGAGTTTGTTGCTCGTGTTGCTGTTGGTGTTTCTTCCATGCACACCCAATGAGTGCCACATTTTCTGTGGAAGCATTAGACTGTAGCCTTATGAAACTGGGCAGCGTGGTGGGGCTGGCTGAAGGAAAGTGAAGGAAAGAGCTGCTGGATATCTATAAAGCAATCTTTTGTGATCCAAGTAAGAAGTGAGGTTACTGCAATGGGGTAATAAGCAACACTCATTAAACATATTTGCCCCCAGTTTCATGCTTTTATATTGAGGTATATTTTTTGGAACTCTCTGGATTATGTTGTTGATACCTGTCATTTTCCATCTGTAAAGCAGCAATAAGCTTGGTCATTGCCACTTGGGGTTTTAAAGTCTGGTTTTTTAAATGTGAAATAGAATGGAGTTTGTAGTAGGAAGACAGCTGACTGAGGCTGTCTTGAGAGAACTTCTTTCCTGTAGCTGGAGTTACTGGTAATCATTGCAAAGTAGAACCATCCTCAGTTTCCTTCGGCTAATGTTGTGGATGAACATCAATAACAGTGTTTGGACAGTTCTCTGCCCTGCCAGAGAAGGTGGGTGACCTTCAGTCTGTTTTTCATTTCCATTCTCTGACTTACAAACATAAGGATTTTTCTGAAGGATTTGGGTGGATTTTTTTCACCTTTTCTACTGCAGCAATCCTGTGGTATTACAACCTGTACAGTGATTACTAATTCACAGTTTGGGATTATTTCCACCTACAATCTTAGAGGCAAGAAGTTGTTTACATTTTGGTCTTTGTTGTATTAATTTATTTGTGTTTTTATTTTAAGTTTAAAACTTTGTATGCCATCTTTTAAATGTTCTGATTTCAAGGACCAGAAGCCGCAATTATGGCAACATGGATTTACTTGTATTAATGAAGCAGCTTTGCAAAGCTGCCTGAAAGACAAGACAAGATGAGGAGCAAGGAGATTAAACTTTCTTCTTTGCTAGCTAGCTCTAAAGCAAGGGTAGTTGTGTGATTCAGTATGTGAAACATGGTTTTATTTAGGAAAAAATTGTATGTATTACAGTTCAGTCAGGAACATGTTTCTCAAGTACTTCTACCTGTTAAAAATGTAAGTATTTCCACTGCAACTACCTCTACTTCTGTAATTCTTGTAGAGAAAATTAGGTCTTTTATAGTAGAGACTACTAGTTCCCTTTTTCTGTGCCGTTTTTTTTTTTGTATTCACCTTAACTGGAGGAAGACCTTCCACTGATTAGAAATGGAACCACTGTTCGGCTTAGTAAAAATAAACATGAGCTGACTCTTGAATAATTTTCTCTGTAGGAATGCAGGTTAGGTCTTAATAGTTTCTCTGGCTTATCATTACCCATGTCTGACCTGTTTCTGAGCATGTGACCAGCCTTAGAGTATGTGAGTAGCTTTTATCAGCTAATAGTTGTGTATTGTGAGATCTAGATCAGGAATGCTGCAAAGACAAATGAAAAGCCTTCTCGATGTTATGATATTGCTTCTTTCTAAGACAAGACTAATTTTCAAGTGAAAAAAATGAGGTTCCTTTGCATGCAAGACAGTGGTTGCTTGGAAAGAAATGCATTTGGCTTGCATGGTGTCATGTACCCTGCTTCCTGCTCTGCTCAGTTTCCAAAGTGGACTTGTCTTCTTTTATTGCCAGCCCACAGCTGGCAGGGTGCTGTTCCTGCAGGTGTAGTGTGAGCCCTGACAAAGCTGTTGATTTGCATTCTATGCAGACATCTACTCTGATGTGCAGTGTGAAGTGGCTGCAGGAGTCTGTAGCCTCTGACGCAGGCTGTTGCCATACCCCAGTGACTTTGGTGAAGAATGCCTGCATGCACACGTGGTGTGTGCCCTTGTGCAGCGCCTGAGCAAAGTCCAGCAGCCACCTATAAATGCCCAAGGAGCCTAAGTGCTCACGTGAGCCAGTGTCTGACTTTGCACTAAAATGGATTAAAATCATGCACAAGATGAAGTCAGTCTCTGTTGCAGGACTGATAATGTCCTGGACAGCATTAGATTACTCCTGTCTTTTGGAACTCCTTGGGATGTTGGAAGAATTGGGAAACTGAGGAAGGGGAAAACCATAAAGAGTGAGGTAACCTAGGAACCTATCAAAACTGTGCTGTGATCTTTGGTCCCTGATTGTTACTGGTATGTTTGCAGTGCAGAGCTAAGCCTTAGGCTCTCTGGGACATTGGAGCGTTACTGATGGACTGAGAGGACCAGAGATGTGATCTGCCAGCCTGAACTCCCTACATAAGTCTTAAAACTGGTTAAATGAGGGAGGCAGTACTGTTATAAATATAAATATATTATCAGCTGTGAAACCGGGAATTTAGGGACTTCAGTTTTCCAAAGAGTAATCCCTATGTTTCCAGCAGTTTTGCTCTTCATTGCCTGCTTGGTTCTTCTCTCTGCTTGTTTCACAAAAGGAGCAGTGGAAGGAGCAAGCAGAGGTCTTTCTGCAGTCTAACCTTTAGGAGGAGACACTAAGGCTACCCTGCTTTTCCTTTGAGGAAACGAAGAGATATTGTCTTATGACCTAAGAAGTTACAAAGCTAGTTCTTGCTTTTAATCAGATTCTGTGAGATCTGTGCGTACATGTGAGGGAAGAAGACCCTTTTCCTCTGTGATGTTGGCAGTAATGTCTTTAAGCCTGTTTAAAAATTTTGTTTTGTTCATGAACCTATGACTATAGACTGAAGGTCTAGAGTTTAGGTGGCTTTGTGATTATAAATATAATATTATATCCAATGTTTGAATGAGAAGTAGCTAAGTGATAAATCAATAAAAATCCAAGACAAACCAGAAGAGTTATAAGACTATAAAGAATGTATTTTTTAGTCTCTATACACTCCAGCATGTTTATATTAACATGAAGGAGTACAAAGGATGGATTTCTTTAACTTATCAACCTGCAGATGTATACTGTAAATCAAGATTTCAAGAAAGTCAGCTTCTCTACTTTCTTTGTTATACTGCTCCTACCAACTTTTTTTTGGCTTTTTTATGAAGCATCTTGAGGAGTGCTAAAAACTATTGCCCAAAATTTACTTTTTCTTCTCTGCTTTTTTTTTTCTGCTTACTTACTTGAATAAGCAGTATTTCATTTTTCTATGCAGTCTACTTTATATAAACCAATAATTGAACTTTTTTCAATAATATCCGTCATTGTGGAAGGTTAGAGTGGAAAATACTAAATTACAAGAAGCACAGAAAAAAATGGTATCAGTCCAATCCTTTCTTTATTTTTTCCCCTTGTGATTTGAAAACTCATTATAACTTTGATATTTTGATGCATAATTACAGACTTTTTGGTAAAATGAGTTTTAATTTTATGTTAAATATTTGAATCACAAGACCTGAACTGCCATGAACTCTGCCTCTGGAATTGTATATCTGGCCAATTTTGCAGTGCTGGCTTTTAATTTTCTCTCAATTACCTACTTGTATTCAGCTTTAGAAGTAGGATAAATATGCAATTAACTTGGAATGGAAATAATTTTGAGTATAGGCTTTTTTTCAGGGAACATTTATTTAAAACACAAACCTGCATTTTCTGTATTTGCAGTTAAATAAAGCACCTCTAGGTGGCGGTAGGACACACCGGCACTTTTTCTGTGTCTGGTTTTGTTTTCTTCTTACTCTCCCTTTTAAAAGTACATACGGAATAACTGAGCTCCTCAGCCCTGGAGTCAGAAGTCAGAGCACCTTGGAACAAATACAGAATAATTAGCTTTCCGTTCTATAGTTACTAGAACTGTGTGTTTTTGAAGATAACATTAGCCAGTTATCTTTTTGTTTGTTTGTGTTAAAACAATGCATTACACTGACCATAAAAAGGAAGCTTAATTACCCCAAGCTTGTGTCAATCAGTGCGTGTGAGCAGCTGCAGCTGCTCAGGAGAAGTGCAGGCAGCTGGACACTGCCTTGGCTGGCAGGCAGGAGGCAGGGAAGTGCTGGTCCTTAGTGGCCTGTGGTGACTGTAGGTAAAAATCAAAAATCTTCACTTAGGTTTTGCTGGTTTTCAGCTCAGTTAAAATAAAAGCTACATGAAACCCAACTTACAGTGCTATTCTTTACAAAAATTCTGTTAGTAGTTTATGCCATTCATTTTTCTCAAAACAATGTAAATAATGTAAATCTAACTTTCCCATTTTGATGTTTTCATTACCTGGGAGTGCACAGAAACAATTGGCTGTAGCAATTGTCAGCATTGGGATGTTTTGTATAATAATGTAGATAACTGAGTATCAACTACAATGTTCACTGGAGACTTGTTATGAAGCAAAGATCAGAATCAATATTATTGCTAAAAATGCTTTAAGGAATTCCAGTTTTATCTAACTGGTTAATGTAGCTTATAGCTCATTTTCTTCTTTTACCTGAAGTTCTGTCTCTTACAGATCTCCTCTATAGTATATGGAAAAGTACTCTTTTTTTAGTATTTTTTTTTTCATTGTGTAGGGTTGTCACTTACTGAATTTTTAACTGTGTTTAGTGAAAAAAAAAATAGGTAGTGAGCTAATGAAATGAGGATCGTACATAATATCTTACCATATCTGTCTGTGGTACACCACTCTGCCTGGGGGGAGCCACAGAAATACAGAGAAGACAAATCTACTCCTAGCTGAAGTCAAGCAAAATAAGTTATTCTGGATATGTATTTTTCTGTTTTAGAACGTGAGGGTGTTAAGCTGAGATAAAGCATCTTGAAGCTATAAGTTTTGCAGTGTGTAAAACTACCTATCTTCTAAGTTTCTGCCCATTTTTCTCCTTTCTTTATGTGACAATAAAGTATGTTAAGCTGAAAATAAGGCTCAGACAGTATGTCACTTTTTGCAGTTCAAAACTAATATGTTTTATGAAATACATTTTAAAATCACTGGCAGTTTGTATCCCACACTTAAATACATAAGATTCTCAAAATTACAATTTAAACTTGGATGCATGATTTTTGTTTTCTTTCTAATGTACTGTAAACTCATGATTGCTTTGTTACTGTCTCTTCACTAATGCATGGATTCTGAAATATTTGTGTAAGATAATGTCATAGGACTCTTCCATATAGTTTTCCAAAATTATATGCATAAAATAAACCAGAATAAGAATTGTGCTGTTCATTACAAAAATATAATAAGCCCCCTGATTTAGGCTTACTATGATGAAACTATTGACTAATCTTTAAATTGCCTATTTCTACCTAAAGATTTCAGTGCATTCCCATCCTTCATAAGAATACTCAGGTTTTGTCTTTAACTTGGCAAAAATCATCCAGTAGTTTTTCTGGGACTTACAAATGAAATCTTTGTAGTAGGTTGAAAAAGTCCTGCAAATAAGTTTCTGTCAATTTATCTCTGTGGCTTTAAAACTGTCAAGCAAAAATGTGTGATACTAAGTAGCAATGTCTGTGCCCCATTCAAATTTTTCTTCCTCTTCACAAACAGCTGCTGAAATACAAAGAATACTACATCAGCTTGGAACACCACAGGACACACCTGAGCTGAGGCAACAGCTGTGAGTACTTCACATTAAAACACTTAATATCGTTGCATTGTAAACAATCTCCTGGTAGGTGGTGAGGTGGATTTTTGTAAGACAGAGTGCTTGCTTTCCTGAGAAAGGTGAATATAGAGAAATATTTGAAACTTAAATGTTGAGATGTGCTTTCTAAAAGTAGGATGGTCTGTAAACTTGAATCTGATGTTTTGCCTGTGCACATTGCCTACAGTATCAGTACATCTATAAAACCTGTACTGTTTGTGAGCAAAGTGGCACAACCAGAAAGCAATATCACTGCTCAAAAACATACACCCACACCCCTCCACTCCAGTAAATGTTTCCAATCTGTCTGTGTAAGTGTCACAAGGAATATATTGGGGTGGGTTTCTTGTGAGGTGGGATACTGGGAGAGGAAGGGGAATGTCATTTTTAGTGATGAAAGCTACAGTAAGGGATGACATTATCGAATAAATATGTACCAGAACTAGTAACATAACAGGAGTGAAATCAGACTCCAAGGCAGATGCTCTGCTGGCATTCAGGCACATAAAGGTGGACTTTCACCAATACGCCTCTAGAAGAGAAAGCAACTCCACTTCTCTGCATGGTCTAATGAACCAGTATGATTTTTTTCATTCAACCCCTTTACCACATTAATCTCAGCATCATGAATGCATGTAAGCAACATGTTGTTCTCACCCTGGCATTTTCAATGTCTTTCATGCTGTGCTGTAGGAACCAAATTTTTTCATAATAGCCTGAGTTCAGGACCCATAACAGTAGCCAGGTACAATCCACACTGGATATTCTGCTAGGGACTGGAAATAGGTGAAGAACAACATACACAGTTTATGCAATGACTCATCAGTATCTAGGCATAAATTCACAACTAAACAGCGCATAAGATGTTGTGAACAACACGTTCCAGCCCCTTTATTGGGATAATTTATACATATATAGTAAGCTTGCTTGAGTTTTTATCTATTTTTCACTTGTCTGAATATTTAGCCTTTCCAAGAGTTATATGATTATTTTAAATATTGATGCTGATGGCTTGATAATAGTTTTTCAGTTAAAACCTTTTTATATAGACTGGGCAGGGAGGATGCCAAAGCAGGTAAAGAATTTGAGTTGCTTCTGAAAAAGTGAAAAAAAAGTGAATATTGGTAAAGGACTATGTGATAATATCAGAAGTACATTCATGTATTCATAATGACTACAAATGTATTGTGCACATAAGTAAAATAGAAGAAACCTAAGAGGAAAAAAGTGAGTAATTGTTAATTATGCTGTCATGCTGAGGAACACACCTTCTTCCATATGTGTCCTGCCTGGAATCCATGATTTCATGCCTTTACTGCAAATAACAGAATAAATATGGCTTTGTGTGCTTCAGAGAAGCTTTTAGTATTGTTTTTCTGAGAATCAGTGAAATTCAGGAAAGTAACCCAGTGGTCTCTAATGAAAATTTGCATTTGATTTTAGGCAACAGAAGCAGCAATACACCAACCAACTTGCCAAAGAAACTGACAAATACATTAAAGAGTTTGGATCTTTGCCTGCAACGAGTGAACAGGTATAAAACCAAGGAGCATGGCTTGTTTGATTATCGTGTTGGCTCATGCAAAGTGTTTGAGTCACTTTAGTTCTTTATTCCTGTTTTCAAAGCACTGTTTAGTTAGTCAACACATTTGCACAGTGTGGGGATACTTAAAACATAAGAATATTTTGTTGCCGTTCAGACTTGTCCCAAAGTGTTTTTTTATGTATCAAGAATGAGGTAGTGTGACTGGAGTAGTGGGAATCAAGGCAGTGTGCTGTGCCTTTCTGCTACTGCAGGTAGCTGGACACTTTGAAATCCATTGCAGGGATGCTGTGTCTGGCTCTCCCGGCACTCTGACTGCTTCCAGGGTCAAGGAATTGTGGGCCAAAACGCTGTTCACTCACTGTCTGAATAATTTGATTATGCACAGTATGTCTGTTCTAAATCACTCAGATCAGCATATGTGCTATGTCTTGTCCACAGGCTTTTCCTTCCTTAAGAGATGTAGACAGGAGCTGTTACTAAAACAACCTGCGCAATCTTTAAACTGCTTCTTTCTGAGGTCTGTGTAAAATCTT
This sequence comes from Vireo altiloquus, assembly GCA_013396875.1. Lineage (NCBI taxonomy): Eukaryota > Metazoa > Chordata > Aves > Passeriformes > Vireonidae > Vireo > Vireo altiloquus. The sequence continues at coordinate 6,134 of VZRF01014452.1, read as the reverse complement.
TCAGGCAGAAACATGTGAAGTGGCTCACTCCTCTCTGCCCTCCTGTGGTTTCTTATCCTAGCAAAATCTGTCACTTAAATAAGGGAAGAACAACAGGATCCTAGAAAACATGGATTCGAGTTATTGTCACTTAAACAACTCGCCTGCTCTGTGGCTGGTTACTAAGGAGCCTTTGGGAAAATGAATGGTCTTGAAACACTGAGGTCAAATGGCAGACCATGATCCATGTGTGCTCATCCTGTCAAGCTGTAAACTTCTAACAGCAGTGCTAAAACTTGGTCTTGGTATATAACCTCTAGTTCAGCCGAAGTATCTTTTGTTTGTTGTCTTTTTTCTGTTTGCTTATCTTGGAGCCGAAAAATTCACAGAGAAATGTTTTACTGTTTAATTTTACTCCTTTTGTCAGAGTTATGTCTTAACAAAATGCATAAATAACAGGTTCATGAATGGCAAATGACAACCTTTCAGAAATTTGTCAGAGTTGATGTATGTATATATTTAGAAAAATATGGTGGAGGCTCTCCTGATTGCCCAATATTACTCTTTTCTTCATGGCATCTTAAAAAAACCCCAAAATCTGAACAGTTAGAACAAGTATTTCTGGCTCAGTTCTAAAGCACTTCAGGGTGTATGTGAACCCACTTCTGTATTCAGTTCAATATGTATTTCCAGCTTTATGTGAAATACATATGAAGTGCCCTGTTCGTTCTTTTCTGCACCCTTCCTCTCCATTCAGTCACCTCTGCATATTTTAGCATTCCTGGTGTCAAAATATTTCGCACCAAAGCAGTAGATTTTACAATCAGCAGATAATAAGGAAGGTAGAGTCTTTCTTATCCCTGGTTATTTTTCATTTCCAGCCATTAAATGAAAAGAAATACATTGACTTACTCTTTGAATGCCTTAATTTGTGCACTTATGTGATCCCAGAAGGAAAGATTTGTCCATGGAATTGAAAACGGTTTTGTTGACAGCCTTTCCTTACACAAATTTAGAATAAAGAGTATATATGCCTTGGTATTTAGCAGACTGGAAATAGTAAAACCTTGAAAAGAATGAGCTCATTTGACTTTGTAAAACTTTTTCTCCTATAGCGTCAAAGAAAAATACAGAAAGATCGTCTTGTGGGGGAGTTCACCACAGCACTAACAAATTTCCAAAGACTCCAAAGGCAAGCTGCTGAGAAGGAAAAAGACTTTGTAGCCAGAGTAAGAGCCAGCTCAAGGGTGTCTGTAAGTATCAGAAAGTGTGGTAGTATGTTCTTTACAATGGTGTTAGTGGTGTTCAGTGTCAGATTTGCCTCCACAGTGCTACTTAGTTCGTAGCTGACTCTAAATGCTGCAGAACATGTGCTATATGATTTTATAGGAAAGGCTGCATTACGTTGTAATAACCTCCCTGGAGAACTGTTACTTTTTCCTTGTCTTTGTCACACAAAGTCATGAATTGCCCCTGCATTCATGCTGTAATCTTGCAAAAGCCACTTCTAGTAGATTTTGAAATGCTTTTTTCCTACCCTTAGATATCAACAGATTTTTTTCCTATGTGGAAGAATAACTTCAGTTTTCATTGGAGTATTAAGGTGAAGTACTGAGTAGCTTCAGATATTGAGCTGCTCCTTGTCAGTATATCAATTTTGCCTTTTCACTCTGTGCCAAATACATGTTGCTGTACTTTTATATTGTAGCAGGCAGTTACTGAGCTGAATGCTTCTGCTCGTATTTCAGCCTTACGCATGCATAAAGAAAAATCAGGATGAGAATGTGTTAAATCATGTTTCAGTTTGACTCAGTATAAACCTTCTAGTATTTACTCCTTATAGAAATGCTGACAGTGCTCTTTTCAGGGCTGTAATGTTTTATTTATATTTTTAAACACTGATCATGTAGGGTGGGGCTCCAGAAGATAACTACAAAGAAGGAACACTTGTCTCTTGGGACAGGTAGGTTGAATTACTTCATATGCCTTAACATAGTTCAGAATAATAAACAGTCTGCAGGGAAGCAGGCTGCCCATGATGTTTTGGTTTTTAACATGGAGAAGATACTTTGATGGCATAGATGGGAAGAAAAAGAAGTAGTTCACATAATGCCCCTCCCCCCCTTTTTCCTGATGCATCAGATGCAACCATATTCTTAAGCTGCATTTGGGTTTTCTGAGACCCAAACATAGGGAAGAAGAGTCCAACTTCAATGAAGTAAAATTGTTATGATAATGACCCAATGTTTGCTGGGAACTCCTATTGCTTCCACACTCTCCAAAAACTGTTTCTCAGTCTCAGATTCTTTTTTGTAACTCTGATAGATGTAAATGCTGCATTTTATAATTCAGAAGGAACTTTGACGTTGTATTCATACTTAGAATTTCCAGTCAGCCGCCTGCTCTATGCAGCACTGCTCCAGCAGCTCTGCTACACCAAAGCTGTGATGGTTATACCATCTCTGTTAGACAGGGATAGGCAAGGGTGAAAACACACATTTTTATTAACTTATAATAAAAAGTGTGCTATGTTCTTAACTGTAGTTTTATCTGTCTGAATAATTTCTCATTGTATTTGTTGAGCTCTGCATGGGTTTTGGTTTTGTTTTTGGTTTTTTGTCTGATAGTCAACCACAAGCACAAGTGCAAGATGAAGAAATTACAGAAGATGACCTCCGTCTTATTGAGGAGAGGGAATCTTCCATTAGGCAGCTTGAAGTAAGTACAAGTGGTTTTATAGCAGAATATGCTTTTAATGTTCCAGAGAAACGGCATTTTCAAGGGGCATGAGCATTGATTGCAGACATAAATCTTGAGGAGTTTGGGTTTGTCTGTGGGTGGGGTTTTTCCCTTCAAAACTGGAAATACTGTCTTCAGGTGTGAAATATACATTTGAAATCTACTGTATGAAAGCCATGTTTTGGTTTACTGTCTTGAAGTTCAGCTATGGAATAATAAAATGTTCATGTAATTGCAAGAAAAAGTACATATAATTTTTTTCCAATATGGTCATATTATAGAACCATTTTGAGCAGTGAATATAAATGTAGCAAAATTTTACGTCTCACATGTCTTCCCAAAGTATTGTTCAAGATGTTCATTTTTAAGTGGATTTTTTTTAACATTTCTGGAAATACAGAGATATTCTCTTTCATTGAAATTTTTGTAAGTAAGGCCTTGTTAAAAACATTTCAAAAGATGTAAACTACATGAAAAATTGCCATGTGCAATGATATACTGAGAGCAGAGACTTCTGTGAAGACAAAATTAATTTTTCCAGCCAATCTATAATCCACATGTGTACCACTGATAAGAAAGCTGCTGGAACTGGAGTTTGTCAAGAAGTCTTCCTGATGCGTGTGACAAAATCCATTCTATGTGTAATTTTTTTCAATAATTGCCACCCATACTTTAACTTACAGTGAATTGAAGTAAGTGTGTATCAGTCATTAGTTAAGAGATCATATCCACAGTTGCTAGCATGGCATCTATCCCTTCAACATAACCAGGTGGTAGTAGGATAATACAGGTGCAGAACCCTGACTGTATTATAGAGGTCATTTCTGTAAACTGTGGTGCTTAGGAAAATTTTTGTGTTTAAAATAGGTGTACAAAAACTAACGCAAAAGACTTCCTGTAAATGCTTTTATTAATTTTGTTTAAATGGCTAGCTTTTTAGAAATGTTGGCATGAGCTTTTCCCGGCAGTTAAAGTAATACAATTGTGTGTGCAGACAAGCTCTCTGCAATGAGAATTCCTGCTTGGGATGTGTTTTGAAGTATATGATCATCTTCAGTTTGGTTTGATAGACAGCTTGCTTATGATAAACTTGATCTCAGAGTATCAGAAAAACCTTCAAAATAAGCACATTAAGGGTTTTTTTAATCCTATAATATAAAGAGTCATCAGTACACACCCTGGAGGAGAAGGAACAGTATTCATATCTAAATGCACATAGATGCTAAAATGTGTGATGTCTATTAATGATTTGATTGTTTTTTTTCAGGCGGATATTATGGACATCAATGAAATTTTCAAAGATCTAGGAATGATGATTCATGAACAAGGTGATGTGATAGGTAAGTCCAATTCAAATATTACCTGAAATTTTTTTATTCAGTTTTTCTGGACAGCAGCAGTATATAACTTCTTTTGCTGGAAAAATTCCACTAATGACACTATCAATGCTAAAGCAAATCAGATGCAACCTAATAATAATGGGTAGACTGATTGAGATAACTGGGAATACAGTAAGAAAGTGTGCTTAAAATCTAGCTTAAAACATAATTTTTCATTTGTATAAAATGTCTTTTAAGTAGTTTTTTGAATTCTTTGTACATAAAATTAGAGTTTATGTGGGATATTTTACTTTTTTTGCTAATGGATCTAAGTGTGCAGATTCAGCAAAGATTCATGCTTTGCCTTTCATGGAAACAGGTTTATTGTTTTAACAAAATGTGATTGGAGAATCCATTTTCTGAATCAGCTGCCTAGCAATGCTGTTGTCTACGTCCAGCATATATTTTCAGGACTTTTTTTTATCACCTCGGCCCGTAATCAGTTAAGGTTTTCCACTGAAAAAAAATAAAATCTGTCTCAATATGGTAGAACACCAAACTAGATTCATGCAATTCAGGGTATTGTTTCGTCTCTTGCCTCGGTTTCATAAACCTTAGGACTTCTTTTAATCAGACTAGAGAGTAGTCAGTAGCAAGTTGGAGGACAATTAATAGGTAATTTAGAAAGGGGGGGAAAAAAAGGTAGAAGTCCTGAAAATTTTTATCCTGGTTGGTATCTAAGTTCTAGCCCTGCATGTAGAACAGGGCAGCTATAACCTGATGGGTATTCAGCCAATCATTGCCTGGGCAGTTCTGAAATAAACTCAGGCATAAGTGTAGGATGGGTCAAGCTTTCCTAATACGAGGTACATTGATGACTACTGATGAAGACACCAGCATTTGGGGGCAACTGTTACATATGCTTTCATATATATTTCAGCATTCCAAATCTTTGTCTGGGCTATGACTAATCAAAATTTGAAATCTTTCCTTTCAAAACAAAGACAGCATAGAAGCCAATGTGGAAAATGCAGATGTACATGTGCAGCAAGCAAACCAGCAGCTGTCAAGAGCAGCCAACTACCAGGTAATGCCATTTGTGTGAAGCTGTCCTTCTGCAGTAGTCCTGACTTACACTTTCTTATGCAGTTGGGATTTTGCTTAGCAAGTTCCTCAAGGCTTGAAGACTTAAACTCAGAGGTTTATGTTAGATTACAATGGTATTTCTAGGTCGCTATAAAACAAAAGTCAGTGACTTCTGAAAGCTTTGGGTTTCCTGTGAGGCTATTTCCAGCCAGACTGTTTCAGAGCCTTCTGAGAGTCTATGAGACCACCTGGAATTACACCTTTACTTAAAACAGACAAACAAGCGAAAATCCCTAAACCGACAAAAAACCTTTTACAAACAGACTCCTCCTTTTGCAATTCAAGAAGTTAAATGTTCTTGTATATGGGAGAGGAAGCCTCTGGACATCACTGGAGGAGTAGGGAAAATAGACGGGAAAGTCTTCTGAAGATGTGGCCAGTTAGCACCAATTCTTGCTGTTTAAAATCTTCCCAAAGCTGTATATATCCAGCTTCTGTTATTTGCTACTCTCATGCTGAAAATATATTTCAAACTGTCCAACTTTTTTTGAAAAACCTTTTAAATACCTTTCAATGCCACTTCTTTATATCATTTTTGGAACTTATTACAAATAATCTTATTAGTAATTAATCTTCCCCTTTAAGTTAAGAGTTAGTCCTTAGACTTTTTTTTTTAAATCCTCTTATGTGTGTTAGTAGTAGCTAGGACAGTAAATGAGTGACAGAATGTCTGAAAGACTGCCTGCTGATTTCAAAAGTGGGAGAGGGTGCATCCTTGAACTGTATTCTTAGTGGGACTAATTGGCACATTAAGTATGGTTGATGGCTCCTATTTTGATACTTACAAAGTTCAGGAAAAAAAATAGTAGCAGCCAAAATTTTCAGTGTAAGGTATTAGTTTTCTGGTTGAAATTTAAAATTAAAAATTTCATGCTTTGTTTTGAGGAAAGGATCTTCTGATCTCAAAGGAAGGTTAAGGGAACTTGACAAGCTTCTGTTCAGTGGGTATTG
>VZRF01014442.1:0-52192 GCA_013396875.1 Vireo altiloquus | reverse complement strand
GGGGCCGGGGCGGGGCGGGGCGAAGGCGGGCGGCCAATGGCGGCCGTTGGCCGCGAGCGCGCGCGGAGCTCCGCCATCTTGCCACAATCACAGAATGAATCGGGTTGGAAAAGAGCTCCGGCATCATCGAATCCAGGCTGGGAGCGAGCACCGCCATGTCAACTAGACCATGGCAGTGATTGTCACGTTCCGTCATTCCTTGAACACTTCCAGCGATGGTGACTTTACCATCTCCCCGGACAGTTCACTCACTCTTTCTGTGAAGACTCACCCTGTCTAATTACCCTTTCTGTGAAGAAGTTTGTCCTTATGTCCAACCTTAAGGTGGCACATTTTGAGACTATGTTCCCTGGTCCTATACCTGATTGCCTCTGAGCAGACGCCGAGTCCCATCTGGCTACACCCTCCTTTGAGGTAACTGAAGAGTGATGAGGTCCCCCTGAACGTCCACCAGGCTAAACAAGCCCACCTCCCTCAGCTGCGCCTCATGGGATGTGTGCTCCAAACCCTTCAGGGCGGACTGGGAGGGAGAGGGGTCGCCTGGATCCATGCGGGGCTGCGATTGCCCTGCGGCTGTTCCAAAGCCCATTCCCGATATCAGCCCTGCTGCGGCTGAGGGGAAGCGTCGCCGGCCAGGGTTTCCAGAACTACCTGTGCCAAAATAGTTAAATACGCCTGACAAACCCCCCGTTAGCCACTCTCCCAAAGTCCTCTCCGCACGTGAATATCAGGCAAAGTCAGTTCAGTCCGGTTTCGTAAACCGAAGCATGTGCGGCAGCAACCCGAGAAAGCTCAGCCGCTGTCTAAATAATAAAGGCTCACGGAAACATCTGCTCTTCTGTATCCGCTGCGAGGAGGGCTGAGAAGGCGGACAGTGTGGATGCAATACCCATTTCCAGACTGAAACCCTTACTAGTGGAAATTTCCCCCAAGTTTTCAAGCGTTTGTTGTGGACCTAATGCTTTCCCAGAAATCCTTTAACTTGAAAATAGTAATAAACCCCGTATCTCATTAAAAATAGGAAAGATAACTAAGCTCAAACCCCAGAGCTGCGTTAGTGGTCACAGAACGTGCAACGAGCATTTAATGACACATTTAACGAGAAACAAGGCCGGGGCTGATTAGCTGAGGGGAAACATTCTGAGTATATATCAAGTACAGAGTTATAGACAGCATTCAAGTGAACACAAGCCGTGGACAGCAGGAACTTAAGGTGTTTGACGTCCATATGTGTTTGGGCTTTAAAAAAAAAAAAGTGCCTGATGGACGTCAAGAGATGAAAGATACTTAATAAGGACAGGTGACAAACCTTCAAATGACAATCGGTCAAATAGGCAGGACCTGTCTCGGAGAAGGGTCATTTTTGTCAAAGGAAAAGAAAAAAAAAAAGGAAAAAAAAGAAGAACACTAGGGGTCAGTCTTGTTCTAGATCTGAATCTTCCTAGTGTTTTATCTAAGAAGCAGATTTTTATCAACCAATTAATTTGAATTATTTTCTCCTTACAGTGGTGTAAAGGATTATGGGATATATATGTGCTGTGTGTGAAGAATGGAGGGCAGCAGCAGGAGACAAAATATTTTATTTTATAGATAAAAACAAGTTCTAAAAGAATTTAACTATGTAGCAAAGGGCTTTTTTTTCACTGTCATATTATACTACCATGCATTTGAGTGTGTTTAGAAAAAATACCTCCTTTTAAGGGTGAGTTTTATTTTTTTTTATTAACTTCTAAAATATATTAATCAGGCCTAATCACCCTCTGCTTCTAGAGAGTAGGCAATGGAATCTATATGCACAAATACAATAGTAATATAGAATTTTACATGTTAACATTTTTCTTAAAGTTTTCATTTTATGTTGGAGAAATGGCCACTCTACAAAACCACTATAATCAACAGCAAATCCTCAGTGAGTTGAGCTTTTCTTTTTTTATGGTTACCTTTTGTGGAGAAATACAATGTCTAACAATCTTTCTATTTAATGTATTTTTACTGGATAATTACCTTCATATAGATATTTTCTGCAATAGAACCCCTGTCAGTTTGTGGACAAGAAGATGCAAACATGAAGACGAGCAAACCTTTGTGATTCTTGTGGTGTTAAAAACACAGGGCATTTGTTTTAAGTGAAATAGTAATGCAAACTGAATTATTTTTTGGTTCACGTGTTTATCAGCCCATTTATGCCTACCTGCATCTCAGGTCTAAAGAAGAGGACTTTCCTTGGGGAATACCTTATAGTCCGTTATGGTGGATTTCCTCTAGGATGTGAGCTTATTCCTTCCAGGCTGCTTTAAATATTTCTTCTAGGCTTTGGTGTTTACAGGTAGAAATAGGAAATTCCCAGTACAACTGATATTTCATGTGTAGGTAAATAACATGCTGAAGTAAGACAACAAATGCTGGCCATGTTTCTGTGATACCAGATACCTTGTTCAACTGATAGAAGTGTTGTTATCATGGTTTTTACCACTTTTACAAGCCCTGACAGGCTGAAGTCACTTGAGGCCTGAAGTCACAGCCTTTGCCTGTGGGCCCAGGAATCCCATTCCAGCTCTGTCCTGCACCTTCTGTCCCTTGCTGAGCTGACTCTCAGGGCTCAGTAAAGACCAGCTGCTTCCTGAGGGATGGATATAATGACTCACGAGGAGGGCAAAGAGGTAATGAAGGCCCAGAGATTGTAGCCTGTGGGGTTTCTCAGTTCTATCTGGAAAGGAATGATGAAACTCTGAACCTTGGATGGTGCTCCAGGCTCTGGAGGGCAATGCACTCTATTAATTCCAGCTTTTTTTCCTTCTCCTTTGAAGTAGTGACCTTATCTGCCATGATCTACTTCTGACTCACTGTTCTAGATCCTTTCTCTTTCCTTTGTAAGCCTTGTTATGTGAGCAAATACAGTGCCACAGGGTAAGCCAAACTTGCTGCATGCCAGTTACATTGTGGTCATATTAGATGTAGGTCATTGGATAAAAAATGTGTTGCAAAAAATGGAAGTTGATGCTATCCTGTTGGGTGTTCAAGGGCTTTTACGTCTGATGTGTCTGGTTAGTTACAGTTTCCATATTTAAAACATAAACATAGTAATGTTTCATCCATAATCAGGCCATCATTATGCAATAGAATCAGAGCTTATGTCCATCTCATTCCTCCAAAACTTGCATATATGTCAGTCAGCTATAAAATTGTATATACATTTTGAATAGTTGCTTTTTTCAATCAATGAGGAAATCAATTGCCCTTCTGCTCCTTTTGGAATCCTGTCTGTTTTATGAGGTGGCAAGAAATTAAAAATATAAAGTAGTTATATATAATATTTTTATACATAATTATGTATAACGTGGGTAATTACCCAAGATGTATCAGTGGCAACACTTTGTCATTTTTCTTGCACTCTATCCCAAAACAAGTTTTATTGGAAATGGGATAGTGTATCAGGTGAGCAGGATAACTTTTATGAGTTTTCTAACTGTTATTTTTATACTTATTTCCCTTTTTTTTCTCTCTTGTGAAAAAAAGAGAAAATGGTTCCTGAATTTTCTGTTCTGTGGTCAAAAAGCTACTCTAGGACCTAAGTGAATGTAAGTGAAGATCAGAAATGAGGGTAGTGATTTAGGAATTGAATTAGAATCTCGCTTAGGGGTGTATCTTCCTTGGTTGACACACTAACTTGAGAAGTTTGAAGTCAGTTTTAGTAACACATCTTTTTTATTTGAAACATACAATCATGGGAAGGTTTGGGTTGGCAGGGACCTTGAAGATCATTTAGTTCCTACTGCCACTCCAGTGCCACCAGCAGGGATGCTGCCCACTACCTCAGGTTGCCCAAGGTCCTATCCAGTTGATACTGACATAACATGGCAGTTAATGACTAACTGTATTGTTCTACCATTTTCAAGGGCAAAACTTACTGGACTGCAAAACAGCAGCAGAGTGTAATCCAGGGGATCAGTTTAACTTTGCTCTCGTGTGTTAAAAAAAAGTCTCAGTGAGCTCAGTAGTACTGGTATTCAGACAAAGAGTGAAAGAATTGGGCTGTATTAATTGTGTTCTGGAAAATCTGTTTGTAATATGTTAAACAAAGGCGAAAACTTATTTATTAAGCATTTGCAACAGGAATATCTTTTTTTATGTCTTGAAATTTGAGAGTGTGACTCTTTTAATAGTGCCTAGTCAGGAGATTGCAGAAGTTATATAGTCTGCATATTCAACAAGCAGGAGGTACCAAAAATGGAAGATTTATAGTCTTTTGCTCATGTATGATTTTTAATTTTTTTATGATGAGAAAATTAATTAATATAGCAAAGCGTCAAACCTGTGTACAGTTATTCAAAAACTTATAAAAACTGTAGTGACATGATCGCCTTCTCTCACAATTTACCAAAAACTAAGGTAGCAATAATAATTCAAGCAGAAGTGTATGCATTTTCCGGTTAGACTTTTAAACTTCCAGTTTTTATTTTAAACTGTCTTTGCCATCTACTGCCCCAAGTTCACAAACACTCTGTAATCTACTTGTGTTCGGTGTGATTCTGATAAACCCCAGATTTGTATAGTACTTGCTTTGTGATGTCCTTGTTTTGTCATCTTATTTATAGGTAGTCCCTTGATCAATTAGAAGAGAAAAAAGTTAAATGCTCGTTGAAACATTCTGGCATTTTCTGCTGACATTCCGTTATTGAAACGAAGTTGGGTCTTTTTTTGAATAATGGAACTAATGTACTTGAGTCGCCTGTGAATTTATATTCTGTTGTTGCATTTTCTGGTGCATGAAATCTGATTGAAACTTTTCCAGTTCTTGAAGTATTGCTTGAAAAGTCTTGTCTGGACTAAGAATACTTTACCAGTGACAAATTATGTTCTGCTAAAGCCCTACCTTGTACCAAAGCCTCAAGTTCTTTCCCCAAAATTCATAAACAACCAGCTTAAAGATATCTCAATAGTTAATTCCTTTTCCAATGTACCTGAATGTCTCTGCTGTTCTATACCCATATGTGTGTCTGAAGTCTCTATCCTCCCCTGCATCCAGGTCCAGTGTGCCCTCTGCTGTTTAGTAGAACAATCATGAATGTTACTGTCCACCTGTGTGATAACACAGGTAATTTCTTGTAAGTACTTGTAAAAGCTTTTGCAATTTTCCTCAATTTGCTTTGTATTTTCACTTAGTTTGTTCTATTTTTTTCTGAGGAAACTGTGTTAGGACTTTGCTCCAGCCCTTGCTCTTCTCTTGAGTGTTCTAATAAGCTTGTCAATTTAATCAAGTTTTTACATATAATTAAGTTCCTAGGCATTTTCTCGAATTGGTGAATTGAGAGAAGATATTATAAAATATTAGCCAAGTTAAACTTATGTGTGAGTACACATCTCATCAGATATCAGACAATTGTCAGTGGCATGTCCCTATGTTCTAGTCACAGAAAAAGTTCCAGCAGCATCTTGGACACTTGTGCCAGTGAATAAAGAAACTGTACTTATTCATTCCTTTGTGCAAGGATCTGATTCTTGCTTTTTCTTATTAATATTCTTTCTGGGCTAAACATCATTTCCCTGCTTAGCATCTCCCAGCAACTGTGACCATTTTCATTTGTACACTGAATTTGTCAGTCTTCATTTCCTCTCATTTCTAGAGTGAAGATTCTTTCTGGAGCTTTAGAGTCTCTCCTTTTCTCCCAGCAATCAAGGGCTTGGTTTCCCTGTCCCAAGGTCTTATCTTCTTACATCTTTACAGTGTTCCTTCTCCCCACTGCCTTTTAGGCATTCTTCTGCTCTGATCTTTTCCGTTTAGGAGTGTTATTCTTAACAGTTCTTTGTCTCTCTTTGCTCTCACCAAGGTTTTTTCTGTTTTTCTTCTGCCCTACCATTAACTGACCCCAGATAATCCTCCTTCCCAATTATGATAGTCCTCAGGAAGCTCTTTTTTGAACCCACCACTAGCAAAGTGTAAGCTTCTCACCCAGGAAGGATGGCAAGTACTGCCAGGAGACTAGACTGGAAAGCTGCTTGCCTTTCCAGGTAGGGGCAGCAGGGGAGAAGCAGCTTCATGGCCCCTCTGGCTAGCTGCAAGTCAGCGGGACCTGAGGTGGAGCCCTCGGCAGCTCTCTTGGGTCTCTTGTACTGGCTGCAGTGACACATCAGAGGGATGTTGGGCAGGTCTTGGCTTCCCTTACCTGTTCTTTCTCCCTTTCCCTCTTCTCTACCTCTCTTACTTCACCCTACATGGCCTTCTCCTACTTCCTCTTCTCTTCTAGACTTGTTTAAACGTGTTCACTGAAGCATTTTCTTAAAAAATCCCATTATCTTAATAGCTTGCCTTTTTTGTGTGTGCTGATTTTTCTGCCTTTTCTGTCCTTTTATTTATTTTACATGTACAAGCCTGATCTCTTTGAAACAGTGTGCACATTGGAAAAATAAAAAAAAAAAGAAGGACCTGTAATATTGTCAGTTTTCTTCAGGCACCTTTCTGGTGCATTTAGTGTAACTGAAGGGAATGAAGTCTCCTTGTATAAGGTAGGCAGACTGGATCCGGGACACAGCTTCTGGGCTCAGCTGTGCTTGTGTGCCCCTTGGCTCCATTCTGCTTTCTGCACAGCAGCAAAAACTGAGCAAAGGTTTTCTTCATCATGGGCCTGTCCTGGTTTAAAGAGGATTGCCAAAATAACAGAGCTTATGAAAGTCGCCAACACTCTCTTCTCAGATGACCTCTGCCATCCTTTGGCAGCTAAAAAGGCAGCATGATTTAATCTTCAGGCAATCTCTACTACAACAGATCCTCGGCAATGCCTGTGCGACTGCCTCTAGGCTGGCTCAACGTCTCCGGGGGGGGATTTGTAGCACCCAGCCGCTGGCGTCTTCTCCTGGCGGAAGCTCAACCATTTGAAGAGAAAGAGAGGAAAAAAAAAATCCCAGTCAGGATGTTTGCACATGCTGTTCTCTGCCTGCTCGCCTGGGTGTTTTGCTGAAGGACTGGGACGTCTGCAGAGAAGGGAGAGCGGCGGCGGCTGGAGCGTGCCCTGTTCGGGGCTGAAGTTCCTGCAGCACCGGGGGCTGTGAGTGCGCGCCGCCGGGAGGGGCGAGCACCGGGGCCGGGATCGCGCTACCGGAGCCTACACAGACAGACGTGATTAAAATTCAAGCCTAATGGCCTCTGGCATAAACAACATTCATCAGTCCGGGACTTGCAGTGGATCTAAAGCCTCTCGCAGCAGCTCGGCAGAAGAATGCAATCGGGAAATGCACATGAAAATGTGCAAGAAGATTGCCCAGCTCACTAAGGTAAGTCTCGTTGTTGCAGTCTTTCCAGGGAGGTGAGGCTGTCCTGGCCGGGGGTGTCTCGGAATTGTCTCCTCTGGTGCCCCTGTCTGAGAGGAGGGAAAGGAAACGGGTCTTCTCTTTCTGGGCTGTTGCCGAGAGCATCGGTGTGCACAAACTTCCCTCCACACAGTTCCCCCGCGGGGGCCACAGCCCATCCTTAGAGGTTGCCTTTGTGGCAGACGATGGACGCCTCGCACTGAACTGCTCTAATTACAGTGCGACCATAACGAGAAGAGCTCTAGTTCCTCAAAGACGCGGGGGTTGTCTGGGAGCTTTTGGGAGTGATTGGCAGTATCTGCTTTTCGTCTAGAATTACGAAGACTGAAAGTAATTTGCGTTTTATAGGTTCTCAAGTAATATTGTTGCAAAGCTGCAAGCTATTCCTGATGTGCATAAGAAGAGATACTTTGAATGACGTTTATAAAAGACAGGAGTTGGAGAAGAGGCAGGGCTGAATTACATCGTATATGGTACTTAAAACTTTTAGTCAATACTGAACTACTCTATTTTTCACACTATGTTAAGAAATAAGAGAAAATATGTAGGAAATGGCACTTACCTATTAACCTATTCTTATGCTGCATCTTTGTCTTGACAAAAACCTATTTACTACCCTTGTTTACTAATACAGCTTTTACATGTTCTGTAACCTCACTGCAATTGATGGAGACATATTAGCAATGAAAAAACATTGACTAAAAATACAGGTCAAAGAATAAGAAGTCAGGTGTTCAAGTTAGAATGGCTTATTAGTTACAGTGCCATCATTCTCATCTCATGATATTGAATGGGATAATGTACATCATGGGTATCAATAAACAAGAGCTACCTCTAATTAGACATATTTCCTATATTATACTTGCTGTACTATATCAATACTTACTTTAAAGGTTCTTTGGTTATATGTTCATTTAATAGTATTTATGCACAAAAGGATCCTTACTTTTTGCCCATATGTTGCAAAATTTTATTGCAGTGGTTTTTCAGATGTCTTTTGCTAAATTTCTACTGTTAAAGTATGAGGGGGTTGTTTTCTTTACTTTTAATAGAATTTCCCCTCTAGATGCTTTTCAGTCATCTGAAATAAAGATAATTTATACCTGAAGCTCAAAAAAGTACTTCTGAAAAGCAAATCATTCTGTTTTGGAATGTGGCCTTTTAGAAGCAATCTTCTCTGCAATAACACTATACTTACAGAGAGTTCATGGCACAAGTGGAATTTAAATAATATGCTTTCCCTTCTGAATTCTGGATAGACTAATGCAGTACCAGCAGCAAGCATGTAAGAAGCAAAATCTGACACCAGATCAGCTGAAAAATAACTATATGGGAAATTTGCTATAATAGTTTTTGGCCTAGGAATTTTGAGAGCTCTCTTTTAAAGCACTGTTTTCTTGGTTATATTACAGTCAGAATGATTGTAATAAAATCTCTCCTAAGTTTAAATGGCCCACAGTACTTACCTTTTTTGTTTCTAACCTAGTATGCAATATTGCTGTGTTGTTGCACAGCTGCAGCTTCCTCTCTCAGTGACTTTGGATTTTCATTGGTGAGAAGATAATGATCTCGTTACTCATCCACTCAGCGTTGTGCCAGGTGAGACGAATACACAATGTGTAAATTAGGTATAGGGAGCCCTGGTGGTGTAGTGGTTAAGCACACGGCATAGCAAGTTGCCGAGGCTTGGGGTTCGATCCCGGCCAGGCTGCTCCCCGGGCAGGCAGAGCTCGTTAGCCCTGCAAGGGGGCAATCTGCCTACGTCCTGAGGAGGACCTCACTGCCACTGTCCAGAATCGCTTTGGCCCGGCAGATTGAACCTCGGGATTAAAGGGTGGGCTCAGATCTGCGCGCCCTGTGTCTCACCTAAAAAATCCAGTGCGCAGGCTGGGAAGTCTGAAAGGAAAGAGGCCTCCCCCGGATCTTCGTACGCGAAGACTGGCCAGCAAAAAAAAGAAAATTAGGTATAAGATATAGATCTTCCATTCTGTTTGTTACATAGTCACTAGGAGCCTCCTCCTACTTTCAAAGGCAAAGGAAGAGTGTATAAATGTATCAACAGGAGCCAAACTGGGTGAGGTGATGAGTTTCTATCTTTGCATGCAGTGCTGATTATGTCTTCAGATGTTGGTTGATACAGGGAATCCCAACAGGTAATTTGGACAGAGACTCTGAGAGCTGCTCCCATTCCACTGCCCTGCTGTCTCTGGTTTTGAAGAGGTAGAATATAGGAAGTTTTCATACCTTCAATCATGCATTTTTCTGTTCTGCACATTTTTAGCTGTAGCAGCAAAAAATACAAACCTTTAGCAATGTTTTGTTTGCTTTGGGCCACAGACTACTGTTTTTTGTCGCTCACTTCTCTTGAAATGAGTGTGTTTCTATTGTATTTGGTTGTAGCAGAATGCATAACTGTATAGTAGTAATAAAGTAATACCAATAATGAAGTTCAAACTCCTCCATCAGACACTGGACCTGTGGCATGCTGTGTCATTCTTCCTGGTTCTTTGTATTTCTGTATCTGTTTAGCAATAACGTGGAGTTTAAGATGCATGATGTCTTTTGTAAGACACTTTATGTGTCACTCCCTGCTGCTTCAAGCTACAGATTTCTGACATCTACTGGCTATTACAGGATTTTCATGTGCTTATGGTTTCTCGGGTTAGTCCTTTTTACTTGAAATACGATGAGAAATTTAAATGAACTCTTGAAGAAGAGTGTTGAGGAAAGTGGATCAGCTTTCGTTAACAAAGGCAGTTTGGACAGGGCCAACAAGAACTAGATACACAGCAGATATCCATGCTATTCAGGCTTCTTTTCAAACCTCTGCCAGTGGGTTTTGGTTTTTCAAACGAAACCTGCTGTTCTGGACTGCCATTTTGAAACAAAGCCTAATATGAATAACGAGGAAGGTGACCATACCTGGTGATCAGAGAGCTACCTGAGCCACAAAGTATTTCTGTTTCTTTCTTAGAAATAAAATTCCTGGATAACAGTGGAGGGATATTTTTTTAATAAGAGAAGACAGTTATTTTTAAATACTTTTTTCCCCTCAGGATTCATCTGACTCTATACTGTGAATTTGGGAGCCTTGTTGGCAGCACATTTTAAATTGCAATATTATTGGTCAAATAGACCAATACTAAAAAAAGAGTAAGGTAGTCTGGCAAGAATTTTGTGTTTATATGTTGGATACTGTGAGTCGTAACAGAGGAAGAGAGTGCTGATGCAAGAAAAAGTTAATTGCTGGTAAAACACGCTTACGAACCATTTTTCTCTTTAGGGGAAAGAAATGTCAAAGGGAAGCAAGTGTGTTCCTCTTGTAGAAGCAGCAGCATAGGCAGATATTCTTTAATGACTCTGTGTGGAGCAGTCCAAAATGTTACACATTCTGACTGCCTATCACCAGCAGCAACTAGGGGGTTTAGCCCCTCAGCTCAGTCAGCAAGGCAGAAAATATGACCATTATTTTATAAGCTGCAGTGGAAAATCAGCCAGAAAAGCAAAACCCACTTTCCTTAGTTGTTTAAGGGAGGGATGGCTGACTTTTGGACAAAAATACGTGCTCATAGTTCTGTTAACTTCACTATTGTGGGTGGAAATTTACTGAAGAATTAGCAAGCGACCTGCTGTAGAAAAGATGCGGCCCTATTTTGAGGGCCTGGTCTACAAATCACTCCGTGTTCATAGATTGATGATCAGAAGGCTTTATTTATAGATAGATAAGTAGATAGATATTAATAAAAAGATGATTGAGAGAGAGGGAGAGATCAGCAGCTTCTATAGCAGGTGCTGGAGCTGCGATCCATCTCCATGTCTCTCTCGTCTGTGTCTGTGTGTGTCTGTGTGTGTGTCCAGCACCAGAATGGAATGCACAACAAGAACAGAGAGGAAACCTTTGATTGGTCAGGCAAACACCTTACCATAAACATTTCTCATATTTACATTCTTTCTTCTGGGAAACTACAGAGAGCTACCTTAGAAATGGAGTTAACTATTTAGAATTGAAGACAGGTTAGAAAGAAATTGCTTTTTCCAGCTTGTCTCTGAGATTTCTCAAAAACCCACTGCCAAGTCATGACCACAACCTGCTGCGTGTGTGAGGGCATAGACTGTTTACACCACTTCAGTATCTTGTAGCGAGGCTGTGTATTAGAACTTTTAACCTTTTGTACTAGTTTGAAATCAAACCAGTGGGAGATCACAAGTCAGAATTATAATTTGATAGGGAAAGAATTAAAAGAAATAAATGCAGTAGTACAAGAACACTGATAAAAACAGAATACAACCTGACACCCTATGGTGGTAGCAGTCCAAGCAGAGTGGTTCTGTTGAAGCAGTGATCCTGTAGCAAAATGGGTCTGAAGATCCAGCAGTAGCTCTTGTCCTCTGGGAGTCCAGTAGGTAAGTGCTGCTATGGTGTTCAGAGTCTCAGCTTATATGCAGGCTGAAATGCTTGGTTCCCCCCTCTGGGCGGAGCATCTCACAATGGGATGGTGAGTCATGTGATAAGGCCTGATGGGCCATGGGAGATAACTCCCGCCTGGACTATCTGTGAGTCATGTGATAAGGCACTGATGGGCCATTTACAGAAGATAATCCAGAGTGGGGGAGGCACAGAGCACTGCCTCACCTGGTTTCAACAGTTCATGATGGTGATAGAATATACTTCAACCCAGGACACCTTTCCTGCTTTATTTGCCCTTAAGGTGTCAGCCATTTTTTGGGTTTAGAAGAGAAATATGATCAAATTGTAATGGTTTATTCTGGAAGCACCTAACAGCTGGGTAACTCTTAACCGAGCACTTCTGTGGTCTACTCATGTTAGTGTTGAAATATGTTGCCTTTTTCACACAGTTTAAGTTTACTGACCTTGTTTACTGTGATATGTTAACAGTACCCAGTAACCAATGCTTACAGTGGTTCAACTGTTGTGCAGTTAGTTATATTACCAAAGCTCTCCTGTGTGCTTGAGGCTTTTTGATCTCAGCTCTCTGGAGAGGTATTCAACATTCTACAGAAATAAAGCAAAATAGAATAGAATAAAAACTAGGATCATGCTTTTTGGAGCAACAGTGTTTTTCCTTTGGGCAAGGAATATAAAAAATTATTTCCATGTAGGCAAATAGAGAGAATCTGTTTATAAAACTGCTTAAATTAGGTGCTAACAAGACCAACAAAATCAGCTATCAATATCCCCATGAACTTTATGATGTATTTGTTTTCATTATTTTTGTGTACAGTTTGCTATCAGATTTTCAAAGCTAGCATTATTTTGCCTATGAGCTGACAAGAATGTGGAGGCTAAGATTTCTTGTCATCACTATATTTTCCTTACAGAAGGTTCCTCCCTTAAAGGGAGCTCCTGGATTATTACGTGCTTGTGCAATGCCATAAAATTGTGTTGATCAGCTAGTCAAAAGTAGCACTAAAGCCATACTTGTGTTTAGAAAAAAAAACTAGGATCTTACTTGAATGGCTAGAAATTATAATTTAAAAGAATCCTAGGTATAAGAATGACATCTATGTATGGAATTACTTCCTTACCACACAAATTTGGTACTGATTATACCAGGTTTCCAGAAAATATGATTATCTTAGTAACTGACAACTCGAGACTACTTTATAAGGCAGAGTACATAAGAAATTAAAGTCTCTTTATCAAGGAATCCTAGTTAATGTTTATATACAATATGTTTTGCATATTATTAATATGCAAATTACATGCAATAGGTGATAAAATAGCTAATGATCCATTAATTGCACAAAAGAAAATTGCAGGCTTATAGCTTTTTCATCTTCTGTCTTTTTTTTTAATGGTAATATTTAAAAGTACCTTTTTCAGTGACACTATAGTACTGCCCCTCTCCTAATATTTTCTTTAACCAGTGTGGACATGCCAGTGTTTTACAATTGTGAAAATTATACCCAAGTTAGAAGTCAGTGCCAAGTCAGTTGAAGACATTCTCATGTAAATATTTTGAGCTTTTTTTTTTTTAGGTTTTTGAACACTCCAGCATTGAATGTCGTACATAAAATACTTTTTTTCCATAAAGTATCATGTTCTTCCTCCTCTCCCCCCTCCAGCAGTCACAGCCTCATTAGTTAACAGCATGTCTATGTTTTAGTAAAACAGCTGTAACACTGAGGTAGAACTCCCTCTTTGGCCACCTCTACAGTCACATCTTAAACTCGTTAAGTGTCTCACTGTTTTTCCTGCCTGTACACAACCAGACTGTTTTTAGTCTGGTTCTGAAAACTACTTAACCTGATGTTTAAGTAGGAACAGATAGGCATGTGAGTTCTGGGGGGGTTGTTTTGGCTTGTTCTTAAAGCTGGCAGGAAATCTGTGAATGTAGTAAGTGCAGTACCGAGTCTGGGTTAATTTATGCAACTCCCCAGTGGGGCACAATAGCTCAAACTTTGCTGTGCTGCTTCGAACTTGGCATTTTACTCAGTGTATATTAATTTGTCTTCCAAAGCAGAACACACATAACTCTATTGCAGAGGAGATACTGCCTTTATTTAATACTACAAACTGACTTGTCTACTTTCAAATAGGGATTTTTTCTTTTTTTCTTAAGTTAATGACTTGGGTGAAATTCTTCTGAAGGAAGATTGTAGGTTTTTTATGTGGCTGTCATTCAGAACTTTTTCTGACTTGATTTTTAGGCACTTAAAATACAGTTTTAACTTAAAACAGGTTACTAGCAGAGAAGTCTGTTTTAATTATCTTTGGAAGCTGCAGCATCCAGATGTGACTAAGCACTGACTGGTTGTAATGATATAACCCTCTAAGAGGGTTATAATAGAGCTACCTTTAAATGTAAATACGAGACTTCAGTTGATTATTTTCATTTTTTCATTCAGCAAGAGAGAACTACTAGAATTCAATAACAAGGCTGTTAGGAACTATAGCTAGTACTTTTAAATGTTTTCACTAAGATGCTGATATACCTTAGTATTAAATAAAAATAATGAATTGTCTGTAGACTATAGGATATTGCAATGCAGCTCAGTACATTGCCACTACACTCTTTGCAGACTTCTTCCACTTTTTCTGATGATAAATTGAGGTTAAACCTTCTTAGTTTTGTGATCATTGATGCAATCTCAGAAAGTGTCCAGCATATGCTTAATAAGAATATCTTTCTGAAATGGGAATTTGAGTAGTGGCTGTATTCAATCTAGCTCCATTTTACTGTTAGAAATGTTTGTGTAAAAATGTCCTGGGTACACAAGTAAAAGTGTAGTATTATGATGTGTATTAT
Source organism: Vireo altiloquus (assembly GCA_013396875.1). Classification (NCBI taxonomy): domain Eukaryota; kingdom Metazoa; phylum Chordata; class Aves; order Passeriformes; family Vireonidae; genus Vireo; species Vireo altiloquus. The sequence goes on along the minus strand of VZRF01014442.1, from coordinate 37,616 downwards.
TATGTAGCCCTTTAGCCTCATAACACTATGTTGACTTGGGCTCCAGTGACACTGCTTTGAAAGTGAAGAGAAAAACTGAAAGAAAAGTATCTTTCAAATAATACTATGCTGAGGTCTTTCTGGGAAAACAGCTTGATTCTGATGGTGCCCAGAGAGTTACAGGAATATGATATGCATCTGGTGCTCTTGTCTAAATTATTTTCACTGCCTGCATTGAACTGTGAGATTTTCCAGAGATTGGCAGAGTATCTTAATACTTCCTAGCCACAACTGGATTTTTATTCAATACATTTTACAATCACTTCTTGAATCCCTGTGGTCTTTTAGTTGAATTTGCTTATAGCAGCAAGAACTTAAATTTTGGTGCCAGCAAAAACTGGTATTATAAATTCATAGATACCTGAGGGTTCTGATGGTTTCTTTTCTTAATTAATAAAGTGTCTAGGATGTATAAAGAAATCTTTTAAATTTAAAAAAATCCTCTCTGAGAATGTAAACTACAGGAGAATAAGAATTTGATCCAATCTGTGTAATGCCTTAGTTTGGATTAGGAAGAAACAGGACTCATTTTATCTGTGCTTATCACCGATCTACATAAAGGGCAAAACTTGCAATAAATACTGTGTTTTAAGTATAGTATTTGTCTCTACAAAAATATGTATTTGTATGGGAAAAATCTCTTTCACCTCAAGCTGTAATTAAATCAACAGTTCTACAATTTATATTTGCAAGACTTCCAAATTCTACTGTATTTAAGGTAAATACTTGGGAAGATGGGAATCAAGTGAGAGCTTACTTTAAAAGTCTCTTTGGGTACTGTATTTATTGTAAAATTGGACAATGTTGCTTTATCATAATCTGCAAATCAGAAGGTATTTTGGAAACATAAAATTTCAGGTAAATATCTGGAATCATTTAAAAAAACAACCAAACAAAACTTTTGAAAGCACTGAATATACATCTGCAATTTAGACTCATTAAAGTTCTTTAAAAGTCTGGGATATAATGAAGCATTTCACAAAATAGACTGTTATTTTGGCAAATTATTTCTATCACCGCTGTATTTAAGTCTGGTTGATGAGATGAATTAGCTCATATTTTTGAAGCATAATAGAGATCAAACTTCTATAAGTTTTAGATAGGTTTATATCCTAGAAGAGCTTGATATGTAACAAAAACCAGAGCTAAATTATCAGTGAATTTCATGCAAATGAGGTCTTTTTTTTCCCTTCTGCTGACACAGAATTGGTGACTTCAGTTGTGTACTAAAAATTCAACTAGTCTACAGTGACAACAATGGACAGATGGATATAAATGTGTCAGACAGATCCTCTACTGCTTGCACATCACATATCTGAAAGAGCTTCCTAAGATAAAGTTGAACTTGTCCAAGACTGTAATAGCCTAAGATTTACGGGGATATTTGAGATCTTAAGGAGTTAAACAAGCATTTCACCAAGACAGAGATTGCAAAATGTGAATTCAAAGAACTCTGGAATCAAACAAATTGGCCTTTCTGCTTGCCTACGTAAGTGTGTGTGTTAATTGACATTGATTTTTCAGCGTGGTTTTTAATAGACATTTTACCTTATTTAGCTTTTACTGAAAAATGATGTGAATACATTTGAATACAGCTTAACCTGATAAATATGCTCAAGATGAATTTGAATCACCTCCGGGATAACAAAGCAGTAGAAACGTATTTCATGTAAATGTTGTGCTGACTGATTTTATTTGTTCTAGCTTTTAATTACATACGGAATCTACAAAAAATAACAGTGTGTTTTGAAAAATTATTTCAAATGTATGTAGAAAATGGCTTTGACATATAAGATACAACATAAGCCAGGAACAATAAAAAAGATTTACAACATCATAATGTGGGGAGGCCGATGCTACAAAGATCTGGGCTAGATCTTGCATTGTTTCACATTGTAAGTAATGACCTGGAAGTAAAAATAAACAACATATTAAAATGAATAGATTTTACTAATTCAAAGGGAGTCATAAACATCTTAACAAAATGGAAGGAATTAAGGAATACAGATGGAAGATAAAATAAACTGCATTCAGTTAGTAAACACCCAGTATTTGTTTTGGTTTGTAAATTGTTGGTAAAACAGCATGAAATGGGTGTATAGAAATGGAGTCAGTATGAAGTGAAACATTAGTGCAGGATGGAGAGAAACGCCAGATAACAGACAATTTATCAGTTTCAGCCTCTGAGAATGGAAACTTTTTTCCTTTTGCAAGGAACTCTCTCAGCTCTGTAGAAGAAGGGGGAGCTGGAAGTGGGGTATGCAGAAAAGATATAAACCCATGAAGCAATTAATTTCATTTCTGTCATCTGATTTAGACACCTGTAATGGGAAAGGAAATACTGTCCTTTGGAGGCAACTGTCCTTTTCCTTTGGCTAACCTGGATTAGATGTGTGATGATGCAACAGATGATGTTGGGCAAGATGAATCCCCTCTCATATGCAGGAAACATCTTCCTGAGAATTAAATGTGTAGAGTTTCTCCAGTCATCTCCTTGAAGCAATTGCTAGTGGCCTCCTCAGACCTCTTTCTGTGGTATCTGTTTTTCAGAACCACCAGTTTCTCTCAGAATTTCCATGTCAGGTCTGAAGAAGTCTTTAACATTTCCTTAACTGTTTAGGAAGACCTATTTCTTGCCATGCCGAGGAGGCACTGCTTACAGCTGGTCATAGCAGATGGATTTCTGACCAGTGTAAAGAGAAGGGATTAAAATTGAGTAGATTTTACTGAACAGTTCCAGAAGAAATTTCGGTAATGAACTGCCTGTGATTCTCCCAGCAGAGGAGTCTCTTTCTAGAATTAACTTCTGTGATTCTACAATATATTTTTGCTTTGCTGAAATTTTTGGGATGTAGTATTGGTGCCCAATATGTTGTTCATATACACATAGCACAAAAAGTTGTTGGACATAGACAAATTCAGTAATTCTGGAGACATTTTTGGGGTTTATACAACACAGGTTAGACTTGTGACACTTATTGCGGTCAAGGCGCTTATTGGATTCTCAATTAACTTTTGTGATTCTACAGCATATTTTTGCTTTGCTGAAATTACTAGTGCCTTTTTTAGCACCTGCTCTATTTGTGAAAATATCCTTGCAATATAGTTCTACCTTCCTAGTTCTTAAATTGCCTGACAATTATTCTGTTTAGCTTATTAGAAACTGTAAAATACCAATGAGGGCCAGCTGGATGTCTATTTAGTAAAATTTAGGCCAGAGCTTTTTTTCTGTTAGAATGAACCTTGAGAGATTGAGGGCGATACATAAACCACTAAACTACAATTTATTGTGTTCGGTATTACTAATCCTCTACTACACTAAGCAGAAAAATAAGAAGGTAAAAAATGGGACCAAAGAAATGTACCTGTGTTATTTTCTTACGTTAAATTTAAACTAAAGGGGGAGGGGAAACAAAGGGAGTGTCAGAAAGAGTAAAAAAATGTGCCAAAATATATTAGAAACTTGTAGACATTTTATGCTTATGCTTTCTTGATACATTCTAGTATTTAATTTTTTTTTAACTGGCTGTAATACATGGTACGTGTAGGAAATGGGGTGATGTATTCAAATTCAAAGAACGTAAGATCAACTCTCCCTTTTCTACTGTGAGCCTCTAGATCAGGAAACCCTGTGGGACATTCAGGAGGGTGACACACTGCACCATGAGCTTCTGCCCAGGAGAGGTCAGATCATCTAAACACAGGCAGATTTCAAACAGAGCCATTGGCTACCTCTGTGCTTCACCCTTCCAGGGTCTGAAGGACTTTATTTTCATGGATACAAGGATATAGATTCACCTGGAAATAAAAGAGAACCTTCTGGAGCAAAATCCTTTTTTATTATAGTAATTAGGGTTCATTCCGGTGCAGGATACAAGTGATGCACCTCTTCTGAAACACTTTAGGGGATTTGGAGTGACAATTTTTTTAAAGCTTTTCTTATACTACATGACACTGCATATGTATTTATGTTATCAACAGTTTCTGCAAGTATTTGGATGCATGAAATTGTTCGTTTGCTTTCTGGGAACCACAGAGAATGCAAGGAGAGGTGAGACTTAGTTCTTTAGGTCCCAGGTCATACCTTAGAGGAGTATCATTTATAATTTATCACCTATGTATGAAATCAGCATAGGTGTAAAGTTGGATCAGCGCTGTAGGTAATCGTAGCCTAGGCCTGTACCTTAATTAAAACACATTATTCTTCAGTGTTAGAACATGAGAGGTTAGAGTATTAATTAATTAATAAACTGTGGGAGGTGAGTTTATTTTCCAGAAAGGCTGTAGAGTTGGTGACAAAGGAGGCTAAGGGATAGGGGAGCTATTTGTTTAAATAACTGAATTTATTTTTGATAATTTCTCTGTCCTTTGCTTTTAAAGAGACTGTTTAAGGCTGGCATGTTTATCAGTACCTCACTTTACTCTGGTCTGGTTGGCAAATAAACAAGGTGAGTTCAAAGAGACAAATTCACCTGCTAGTGAAGACAAGATGCTGTTGCTAATAGTGGAAAGATGATGCATAGAGTCAACTGGCATCTGTTAGCCTCTAGCAAACTTCCTCCTTAGTAATAGAAGTTTGTCTCCTCCCTGCTTGGCACCCCCATCCAGGGAGTTTCCTTTTTTTTTTTTTTTTTTTTTTTTTTTTTTTTTTTTTTTTTTTCTTTTAACCCTTTTTTTTGTCAGGAAGGTTTTGTGTCCACTAGCTTGGGCCTGAAGGAAGAACAGTTACAATCTTTTGCTTTTCTTTGATTCGTCTTAGCATCCTCACTCCTCACCTTCCGTGCCAAATTTTCTTCTTATTCAGCTAGAAAAACAACGTGCTAGAACCACTTTTTTCATTATGATAGTCAAGTTCCTCTAAGAATAGTATTTAATACTACTGTAGGAAGAGAATCTTTTTTGGTTTCAATGCTTTTGCTCTGTCTTCACTGCTGAGGTACAGTTGAATGTTTCTTTTATTTTTCATGATCATTTGTTATTTTATATTACCATAAGGAAAATGAGGAAGGAAATGTTATTTAGATTTACAGCATTTGGAGGATAAAATGGGAGAAAGATGTATTTGCATTCGCTGCACTGTTCATATTCAAGTGTATGTGTGTAATAGTGTTTTTACCAACCTGCCATACAACACTCAGGTGCTATAAATTCAGTGCAGGGTTTCCATTTGGTTTTGGAGAACTGTAAGGAGGCAGAAGCCATTGGTATTATGGTAGCAACTCCAGGAGCAATGATGTGCTGTTTTCATTTGAAAGCTATTCTGTTTGTACTGTCAAATGATTGGTTTTAGAGCTGCTTTTTAAAAGCTATTTATTGACACAACTCTTAAGAGATTTATACCACATTAGTGTACACTCACAAGGTGCAAGTCTGAAATAATTTTTCGATATTTATCCTTTCATCACATAAAGCACCAGATTCATCTCCTATAACTGCAGTCTTCAAAATTAGGTATCTGGAATAGGAATACAGCAGCTATATTCAGTAGGTAGTGAAAGGCATGTGTGAAGGGCTTAAATTTCATAAAGTAAGAGCAGCAGCCGTTTCAAAATTAAATCTTTTAAGAAGGTTAAGATATGGAGAAGTCATATGCAGTCGAGCTTGAAGATTAAATTTAACGGTATGCAAGTCAAAATGCTTCATTGTGGTTCTAGCCACTACTGAACAGAAGTGCAGGAATAATAGGTGGGGCAGTAAGGTCCCTTTCTTCCATTGTTTTAGATAACTCACTTAAGATACTGGTGATAGTCTAATGCTTAGTGGAATTTGGGAAACCTGTATAAGTCAGATTTTAGAGGAGTCCTGAACACAACAGAGCATGAGATAGGCCATGGTGATTTACTAGATAAATTTATTGTCAAGTGAAAGACTGAGTCACAAAGGCTGGGTGTTCATTTCTGTTTTACTGGTGGAATGAAATACAGAAATATGATCATCAGCATCTGACCTAGTTAACTGAAGAGTTTCCCAATCTAATTACTAGTCATTGGGGAAAAAGTGTGGAAAATGTGGGCAAGATTAATCTTCTTGGAAGTTTTATGTCTGTCTCCTGAATAGATAAGAAGTGTTCATTGAATTATTTTAGTTAGTGAGATGAAAAAGTCTGCTTAATACTGTAACTATTTCCGTTTCAAAGGAAAATAGTTAAAAATAACAGAGAAGAATTAACGGCTTATAATCTAAGGCCCCAAAATATACTTATCTAAATGTAGATAATAACTTCTTATCTCATATACTTCTGAAATATGATGCTGTTATTGTATTTTGTCAAAAGTTTATCCAGAAATAAATTCAGAACATGTTTTGCATTTGTGATTTTTTTAAGGCTTCTGTACCTAATTCATTACTGCCAGGAAGGAAGCTGACTACACACAAGATATATTTTTGTGTTTGCTTTCATTTATGGTTGATTGAAATTTAATATGTTATTCATATACAGATAGTACAAAAAGTGGTTGGACATAGATAAGAAAATTCGATAATTCTGAAGACATCTTCGGGACTTATATAACACATTGCAGGCTTTGACTTATTCTGGTCAAGACACTTACTAGACTCTCAACTGAGACTTGCCCTGATGAAGGCTTGAAGATTATAGGGTCACAATTCTAGCATAATTGTGGTCTTGTTTCTGTATTTATTTATTTATCTATTTACTTAAGGCTACGATTTTCTTAAATATTGTCTAAGAATCTTTTGACTAATTTCTGTGAGCTCAGGCCAGACTGAAAATATCTGTCAAAACTTGTGTGCAAATTCCAAACCTAGTTTTTTAGAGCAGTAATTTATCCCTGAAAGACCCTAACCAACCAAGCAAGTGGAAAACCTTCATCTGTAATGTGTTGTTCTCCTTAAATTAGATAACTATGCCCAGTAGAAACTGGATTAGCCCCCATATGTCCTAGTGGAGGTCTGAAAAGACAAATGTGTCTTTTCAAGGCAGTTACTTTGTTGTGCAATTATGTGTAACTGTCCTGTAAATTTAACATAGGCATTTATTCTTCATTTCAGGCTACTGTGGGCTTCTAATTGAGTTTTATTTTTGGAAAAATAGTAAAGTGCTTGTACAACAGCTTTTGTGAGAGATATTTGGTGTATGTTATGGTAACAGATGAAGCCTGCTTAGAGTAATAATGTCTTACAGTCATGAGAATTATTCTACATTTTGTAAAAGAAAATAAAGCATTAAAGGGTTTAAATCAGTTGATTAGAAAAATTACTTATTCTCATCAGAGAGTTGCTTGGATCTGCTAAAATACTGAAATGATGAGGAAAAAACTCCAAAACACATTACCTGTACGCTTCTCAGAATCAAGTCAAAAGATGCTTGCAGTCGGGTAATACCTACCCTGAAATGCTGACCAAACTAATTTGTCAGGAATGTGCCTTCCAGGAGCACATCTTCCGTGGTGTTTTGACTGGAACCAGGAGTGCAGAATTTAATCTGCTTTTCATACTTTCATTTACGAAGTGATTTTGGTCCGCATGAACTGGATGTCAGGACCTCAGATTTCACTGTTCAGATTTGCCACTACTTCTCCCCAGCACTTTGCCATGCTGAAGGTAATGTGGCCTTTAGTAGTCCAGCTTCACTGAAGGTCAGGTGAACTGGACTTCAAATAAGGAGTCGGTTAGCTAGAAAAGGGACCCAACTTCCTTCCTTCTATTAGAGATCAAACTACTGACATGAAGTGACAACTTACCTAGAATGAAAAAGAAATTTCTGTCAAAAAGTGAAAAAAAAAAATTGTTTGTCACAGTATTGCCTTCCTTTCTTATAAGGTTTTGCAGTTTATAATTGTTCCTTCTATTCTTAGTGGAAAAAAAAACCCCAAAACAACACAAAGAGCCACCACCACCAAAAAAATATAAATCTATAGCAGTAATTCTCTTTTAGTATTTAACACCTTGATAAATACAGTTACTGGATTAATGGCTACTGTTCACAAGACACTTTACTTTTCTATTTTTCTTGTTTGATAGGTGATATATGCCCTGAACACTAAGAACGATGAACATGAGGACAATATACAGGCTCTGAGACAGGCTCATGAAGAAGAAATTCAGAACATTCTCGCTGAAACAAGAGAAACAATTCTCCAGTGTAAAAGCAAAGTTGAAGAAGAACAGTTACTGAGAAAGCATATTCAGGCTCTTGAAATTTCAGTAGCACAACACAAAAGATTGAAGGAAGAAGCCTTGGCAGAGTTATTATTGTGTAAAAAGCAAGCAGAAGCGAAGGAGCCGAGAACAGAAGTGAAACAGGCACAGACAGGCCTTTCTACAGACACAGTAGATACCAATGTAGGCTTTGAAAACAAACTTCTACATTTAAATCAGGAGTTTGATGTACTGCTAAATGAATGCAAAGCATTTAGAAGAGAAGATCTAGATACAGAAGTAAATTTAGATGAAAAATGTAGTGTGGAAAGACACACTGTAATAAATGAGATGGACAACCTGAAGAGCGAGAACCAGAAAGCAACTGAAGAATATACTCAGAAAACAAGCAAACTTCAAGCCCCTTATGAGACAGAAAAAGAGACTTTGAGAAAAGCTATGCAGCAATCTGTGATAGAAACAAACTGTCAGCAAAGAGAAACAGGGCAAAAGAAGAGCTCGGAGACTGAGGAAGGATTTTTGCTGCAGCAGGTAAAGAAGCTGGAAGCAGACCTAGAGGAGAAAAGCCAGAAGATAAATGAGAGGAAGAAGCATTCCCAGAAGCTGAAGGAGAGAATACAGGTAGAGTATGAGACTGTAATCCCTATCTCTGCCTGAGAAAGTGAAAATTATAAATTCTTTAAATTTGGGAGGGGAGGGTCTTTTAAATGTCACGTTGATTCAAATGCTTGTTAAGCAGTAAAGCAGTTTGAGAGGCTTAGAAAGGAAATAGGAGTGATATAAAGCTGACAGCTTTATAGAGTTAAGATGATTAGTAACTTATTAGCAGAACACTTCGAACACTAGACGGTATTCCTTGAGGGAGGGGTGAGGTAAAATTTATCTGTTGGCTGAACAGAACTTTACCTTTCCTGCCCAGATGTGTGATGAGAACAGCAAGCAGGCCCTACTGCTACCAATGAATGTTTACAGAGTACATTCTCCTTTTTCCTTGAGGTTGCCAATAGCTCAGTGCATGGATATGAACTGGGTTAGATAAGAGACCCGAGTTTAGGAATCAAGTGCTTTGGATGGCTGTTGCAGCAGTGGCTTGTATCAAGTGCCATTTAATGAAGTGTTCTTTACACTTGTGAAGTTTTATGTGCTGAGCCATGAGACTTTCACCATTAGTTCTCACCTTGCACTTTGCCTGCTCGCTCTCACTGCTGAGTATCTCATCCATTTGCAGCACAGCTCTGCAGACCCTTCCTGGTTGCATCATGTGTCAGATGCAGTTCCAGAGGTCAGCATGTCATGGGCAATCTGCGAAACAGCAGCTTTGGGTACGTGAGGTCAGAGTACCAGAGAGATGCTGATGAACAGTGTTGAAACTGAAGCACCCAGCCATGCTCTGTGCTCAACACTTCAACTTCCTTCTGGTACTTTTGGTCCTTTACATCACATTAACTCACCTACCAGACATGCCCCCAGCCCTATGACAGCAATCTTGCATATTAGATAAGAAAACACCTTGAAGGTCTAGACTTGGAGTATTACAGAATAACAAAAATTGTTCCCTAATGGGAAAGAAGATTTAGTTCCTTTAGAGGAAGAGAGCCCAGAATTCTGCAGAGAGCAGGGTCAGCCCAGGCAGCTGTGTTCTTCCAAGACAGCTCTTAACTGTTTGCACTGTCTGCCCTCGCATCTTGCTTGCCACTATCATTCTGCTAATGATACAGGGTTCTGAGCTACTTCTTTGAGGATGTTCTTAGAAGGACTTCAGCCTTCAATATAGTTACTGCCTCTTTGTTTTACAAGATCAGAGGATAAATTGGATATACCTTCCCCAACAGTATTCAGATTTCATTGTTTTAGTGTGTAGACCTGTAGTAGAACAACCTCTATCTTTTACAGAAAAGTGGAGAGGATACAATAAAAGGCAGAGATGCAGATAAGCCCTTTTTAAAAATTGAGTCTATCTGTAATATCTGTCTCAATCCTAAAATGTATCCTGGCTCTGTAGAAGTTGGAAGCATTAGAGGGGAAGAGAGAAAGGAAGATTTTGATTTTTTTTTTTTTATGGGTACTTAATACAACATTTAGGGAAAATGAAGAATAAATATATGAAAATTTATGCACATGGTTTACTCTTCTGATTTATTTTATAAGAAATGCAGTAATTTAGGAATAAAGAATGTAAAATATGATAGGAAGTGGAAAGAGGAGGGTGGTGTCATTACCAACTTATTTTCTAAGTTCAGTATCAGCTGGATAAACCTGAAATATTTTCTGAAGGACATATGCTCAACTTGTACATTTCAAATCCTCTAAGTCTGTGAAATGAGGCTAATTTACATACCACTGGAACATATTGCCTTGAATCTTTGAAGAGACGCCCTAAGACTGGGATAAACCTGGAAGGAGGGAAAGAGTTAGACATGATGTTATTTTCTGTTTCTTTACAGTTTAAATAAAAAAATAGAAGTTTCTTCTTTCTAAATTGTCTATTTCTTGTTCCACCACTAAATACATTTTTTTCAGACTTCTATGGACAATGGCAGACAGGGAAATGGAAACATCTTTTTAATCAGAAAAGCCTTTGAGGATTATTAAATACTAGCAGGAAAAGCTATTATAAGGCTTGAAAGGTAAAAGGGCTGTTGTTTCAACAAGATGAATTTTTGTTTTCTCCTAAGTGTGTGCCAAGAGGTTTGAGACCTTTAGATGAAAGGCATTACATTAGTGCACATTTATTATTATTACTGTAGAAGGGAGAATACGAAGGTTGACAAGTCATTAAGTCTGATCTGTTCAATCTAGTTTTGGAAGAATTCTGACATATATGCCAGAGGTAAAAGTAACAAGCTTACCTTGAAATTTTGAGCTACAGAGAGTGTTAAATACAAGTTAGTTTTAACCCTGAGGTTTTACTTGTCATTCATATAGGAACAAACAGCAATTTTATCTGAGTGAGTATTGCAATATTGATGCCTTGGCCATTAACTTTTATATTTTTCAAATCCTGTATTGCCTACTGTGTAGCTGAAGTTTCTTGCAGCCTGTTTGCTGCTGTTCTCTAATGCTGGTTAGACATAACAAAACCTCTCCAAGCCTGCTCTTCAAGGACACTCAGGCTGTCCTAGGCCCAAAAAATATAAACGAAAGGCCTCTGAGAGGGGGGCAAGCTTGGGGAAATTCATCATTAACTGAAGCTTTACTTGGAGAATGGGGAGCTAGTGGTTAAGCATACGGCACAGTAATTGCCGGGGCCCGGGTTCGATTCCCGGTCGGGGATACTCCCCGGGCAGGCAGAGCTCGTTAGCCCTGCAAGGGGGCAATCTGCCTACGTCCTGAGGAGGAACTCACTGCCACTGTCCAGAATCGCTTTGGCCCGGCAGATTGAACCTCGGGATTAAAGGGTGGGCTCAGATCTGTGCGCCCTGTGTCTCACCTAAAAAATCCAGTGCGCAGGCTGGAAGGTCTGAAAGGACAAAGAGGCCTTCCCCGGATCTTCGAACGCGAAGGCTGGCCAGCAAAAAAAAAAAATTGGAGAATGAACCCTGATATGCAAATGAACCAAACTTATAAAAGTTCAAAGAACTCCTGACCTGTCGTCCATCTCAGGGTCCATCTTGGCAGTAGCCTCTGGACTTCCAGGTTGTACCTTTGAAGGCACTTCAAATAAATACCTACCTTTATTTGCTAATTCCTGTCTAGTCTCTGTTTTTTAGGTGACCATCTCAGGAATCAGTATTATGCTAGACATCTGAAGCTGAAACTAGAACCCCCAGAAACTGAACATTAAATATGGTTGAATTTTTTCCTTTAGTTATGGAAAGACAACTCCCAACGAAGTCTATAGGACCCAATTTTTTTGAGTTTAGGCATCTCTATAATGGATTATGTTACAAACTGTTGTATTTCAGCAACTGAAAAAATTCTTAACTAATATTCATTAACTTTTGGCATAAATTGGCATCAATAGGAGCATAACTTATTTAAAGTTTAGGATAATCTCAGACATCTTTTAGATGGTGACTATTGATGGATATTTACTTTACAATGATGCAACTACATGTGAGGGAAGGGCTCCACATCACAAATATTCTGGCAGCAGAAGCAGTTTAAGGGTATGGAAGAGCAAAAACTGCATTTAAATCAGTTCTGTACATGATTTATGTCATGGAACTCCACGAGAGAAAATTACAATTTATTTCTTATTACAAGAAAATTACATGTGTAATCAACGTGGAAGTAATGTCATGCATATTTTAGGATTTGGAAGTGTAGCTTAAGCGAACACAGCAAGAAATTCTGGGATCAAAATGTGTAGTGAAAAAAGAGGAAGAAGATCTAAGTGTAGTCAAAGAGAGAAATGCACATCAAGAAAAGGAAATCCTGCATAAAGCAGGTAAGATGCTCATTACTGTCATTCCAAAGTATTTCCCATTTTAGTAGTCACTGGTATTGGAAAATCTGCAAGTTATTTATGCTACTTGAAATGCAAATTTTGGTACCACAGAAGATATGAAAACTGTGTTGAATTCCCAAAGCAAAGCTGTTAATAAGGTAGGTGAAGTGAAACATCAAATAACACAGCTGCAGCAAATGACTTGTACCAAAGAGAGTCAGAAAAGGAGCAGCTCTGAAGATGTGCAAGAGCTTTAACAGGTGGTTTGCTCTCAAATATTCAAAGATGTGGTGTACCAGAAGTACTTGAAATCAGCGTAGTTTTTCTTTTAAGATTAATGCCTTTATTCTACAGGGGTCAATCCTGTAAGATTCCCAGATCTCTGAGTTCATTCAGTGGAACACTGACTTGTGCTCATAACCTGAGGTACACGAGTTGCTGCAAAGACAGCAGAGGAGCTACAGACATTCTTGGGCTAGACCAGGGCATAGTGTTCAACTGCTTCTGTAACCAAAACCTTACAGAGAACAATGTCTAAGGCAGACTTTCTCTGTTGAGGTAAAGTTGGAATACTGATTTATTTATTTTTAAATATGGAAAAGAGTTATTCTGAAAAGCTGTGCAGAAACGATACTAGGAATAAACTCAGTAAAGTGAGGAATGTGTGTATCCTGAGAGTACTCCACAGTATCTCCCCTTAAGCAACTGTTCAGCCCTGAATCTTTTCTATACTTTTTAGTTCTCTTAAACTACTGTTATACAACCATTCAGGAAAATTACACTTGGCATCAGAGTCAGCAAATCATCTACTGTACTTTTTCACAGGACTAAGGTTGTCCTTGAGGGAGCCTGTGTGTTACATAGCCAAGCTCAAACCAGAACAGTAAAAAACCCTAAATAATTCCTAGACTGCAGAAGAGGCTTACGATCCAGAATCAATACAGTTCTACATTTTTAACTAAAATAAAGCCAATATTTTTCAATGTACCAATATTTTTCAATTACCACCTATATAGCATATTCACTGCAAAATAGACTATTGTGACCCCAGAATTCTACCCTGGGTTTTTTTTTCGTACAATATATCTAGTGGATTTTATAGACTATGGAAATTGTAGATGTTTACAAGGAGATGTTAATAAAAGTGAGAAGTCTCTGTCAAATCAGGCATCAGTCCCATGAGGAAAACATTTGTCTGAAGGAATAGCTGTTAAAAGGGATGATAGATCATGTAATTAAAGATACAAAGGAAATCAGGCCAGTCTAAAACTTCATAGAATCTGAAAAAAAATGCAGAAAGTAGGAATGTTCTTCTATTTATAGATGCTGTAATTCATCTGGTTTTAATCTTTTTGGTCACAGCAACATCATTTGAATTATGCTCACTGTAGGCACTTTGAATTAACATAAAATGCCAGGATTTTCTTGCTACAGAAAAAAATCAGACTGATGTATTTCTGAAAAGCTCCAAAGGCAGAAAGGTGAATTTCTCCTTGATGTGATAAATGGCCTCAGCAATACTTATCCTTGCATGCTTTGCTTATGGCAGTTGGAGTGATTTATAAGATCTTTCCTGAAGACGAGTGTATTGTGGGTGTTATTCCAATTTCTGACTTAAATTTCTATGGATTGCTGCTGTGAAATATTCAGATAAATTGATTTAATCAAAATTTTGCGTTGTTTAGGTAGAGTATATAATTCTGCAAAGTGTTGGTAAATTAATTCAGACTGTATGTGTTACCAATGAAATGACTTAAAAATACATATATAGACATATATACATCCTTATTTAACTTTAGTCAGAAAGAATGCTCATCTTGTAGATCCAAAAAACTTACCTGAGCAATACCTTTTTTTCAGTGTGTTTTAAGTGATTGAACTGTTATTTTTGTTGTTGATATGCATTAGCAGCAATTGGCTTAAGAGATTCTTCAAAGAATTTCGCTTTCCTTAGAGCTGCTGTCTGTGACTGAATCCTTTGGCTTTAGGAAATTTACAGTCTCTGATGTTTCTGTGCAGTAGGAACATAAATGTGAACTGAATTCTATTCAAATGGAGGATAGCCTTGAAACGTGTTTAGTTTTTAGCATGTGCTTTAATGATTAGTGGAGCTCACAAGTCAGTGCATGTCCAAGTGATTTGCCAAACTTGAGTGTAAGCTAAGGTGGAAATTAGTTTCTGACTCCTAACGGACTTTGTGTTTGTCAAGCATCATCTAGACAGAAAAAGAAAATTAAGTTCAGCAGTTTGTAGAATGGGACAGACTACTGATCAAGTGGTTTTCAGACCATTCTTTGTGCTAAGAATGAACTTCTACCCATTTTCACCAGTTAACAGTGCTATAACTTTCTCAGTTCAACATTTACTTGAGAATAATCAAACACTTGCTGACAAGTTGCGAAGTCACAAAAAGCAAGCAGCTGCTGTCCCTAAATGTTGAGCTTCATAGCACCTGCCTGATCTTGGAGACTAGGAGTTGTGTTTAGTGCTTGTCAGAAGAATTAATTTCCATGAAATTGCTGGAGTTTATTCATTTATGCAATCTTATTTCTCAAAATTGAACCTGGGTGAATAAATTATTTTATTTGCTTGTGGAAGGGCTCACTTTTGATCAGTATGTGAAGGTGCAGTGCTTTAAGGTACATAGTTACACTACTGAAGCCTTATGAAAATGATTTTGCCTTCTATATAGTATATTCTACTTATTTTAGCTTGTACATGTATGCTTAAAATTATGGCAGGCTGAAGCTCTTAATGTGGGTCAGATTGAATTTAATTATCAAACACTTCATACTTTAGGAAAAAAGGCATAGTAGTAGACATTTATTATTTATAGGCAATGAATATTATTGCTTATAATGATATCTTCTTAGAGAGTCATATTAATTTAATCAGAAAAATATTGAGTTAGCGAAACTTTAATAAAATTACAATTTTTTTCATTACTGATGCTGTTTATATCCTCTTATTTAACTAAGACCTATAACAGCTGTTAAGGAAGTGTTATATCTATTTTTCCAGATAGAAAAGTTAAGATATAGAGAAGAAAGTCAGTTGACAGAGTTGCAGTGGGAATGTTGCACCTGATCTTCAGGATTTAACCAAAAAGACTGTTATATCCTCTCCCTTTTGTACAAGCAAAACTAAAGCTAATTCCTCCCTTGCAATATTCATGTATCTGTTTAATTCCATCCTTTAATTGCTACCTAAGTTTTAAACAGGATGGGGTGTGTGAGAAGGAGCTGTAAAGGATGAGGGAGACATTAAGTTGTGATTTTTTTTTTTCTGTTTCCTTCATTTCTAGTGTCTGAAGACATGGTAGAATGTTTTTTTGAATTAGCATATTGGCACAAATAGGAAGAGCAAGCACACTAATAACTTGTAATGAATATTACTTCAGGAAGTTTTTAGAAGTTGCAGTCTTTCTACAATAGGTAATTGCTAACACTTACTACAAACAGTTGCTACAAGCTCTTGGTCACTGTCTTGAAACTGATGCTATAATTGATTTTTTTAACTATTTTCAGCAACAAGGCAATTATATAATCCTCCTTTTTTATTATTATTTTAATTTTATTTCCTCACCATGATTTTCTTTATGAATGCTATCAGATATTTCTTCCTTCGATTCCCTTTTCCACTAATTGCCCATTAGTCATCTTGTTATTTATATGGCCAATATATATTTATGGGTTTTCAAATCTTGTGGGTGACTCTTGCATACAAAATTATTTTTGAACGTTAACACCACTCAAGGCAAAACAGTCTGACTCTTCATGCTGAGCAGTTTTACACTTTAGGGAAGCTTTTAGTAGAAGATTATGATTATGTGAATTGTATTGTCTTGCACTAATATTAGAAAGAACCAAGCCAAACTGTTTATATTTTTTAAATTGAATAACATGAGAGACATTAAAGGAAAGTAGCATGTACTATTGTGTACACTGCTGTATTATCTAGGTTAATGTAGAAGAAATGTGTTCCTTTTTGTGCTGCATGTTTTGTCCCAGCTATTGCATTTTCTTGTCTTTTCTTCTTTTTTTTTTTTTTTAATTTTAGGAGCTCCAGACACAGCTAGATGAATTTAAAAGAAAATCCGAGTGTGAACTAAAGCAACTAGAAAAGGAGAAAGAAATACTAACTGGGAAACTTCAAAACTCTTCACTTGAGGTAATCTGGGCATAAATTTAATGCAGTAATAAAAGGTCTCTTCATTTTTCATCTCATGTGAGAGATTCTGGATTAGATTTTAGTACTATTTGTTGTGTCTACCGCTGAATAAAATGTGGAAGGACTCCAGATAGATATTTAGAAGCAGTTATTTCTGTTATTTCTGTGAAGGTTTTGACAAGCCTATTTATTTCATATATTACTCTTCGGAGATGTGCTAAGGAGAGCAGTTTAGCTTTATCATGGCTGCAAGGCAACTCTGTTTGTTTACAGGACAAAGTGAGATTAGAATCTTCCTTACAGTTCCTGTTAACTTTCTTTTTTTTTTTTTAATGTATAGAGATGTATCTTCACTGTTTCTAAACAGTTTCACTTCTGTCAAGTTCAGTGGGAGTTGCATGACAACAACTCTGCAAAAGCTGAAGACCTAGATCTTCTTCAGCTGACATTGGTAGACTCTCAGTGGCCGTAATAAGCTCTTGTTGAGTGTTTAAAGACAGAGAAAGGACAGATAGGCTTATCAGGAGGCCAAGCAAAGTGTTGTCCTCTCTTTACTACCTCCACTTTCCCACATGCCATTACTACCCTTTGGTGTGCATGTTCCAGCAATCAGGGCATGTGTTGTGCTCATTTATGATATGCAACGCCTGTTTTTTTTCTCCCATCTGTGCTATACTAGCTGTACTAGTTATGAGTGCAGCATGGCTTTTTCATTTCTCCTCTAAAACATATTTATACATTCTGTTATCAAACAGTGACGTTCTGACATTCTATCTATTTCCCAGTCTTACAAATACAGAATTTAAGTTTCATTACACATTTCTGCATGACATTGTTTCCTACAGATTCTACTCAGAGAATTTCGTGTCAATCCAACCTATGTTGACCTATTCAGAGTGAAAGGTTTATGACATGAAGAAATTATTCCTCAGGCTTTGCAGATGCAAAAAATAAGGTGGTGGGTCATCAAATTACTTTTCTTGAAATCACATGTTCAGGACAGTAAAATATGAAATAAACCTCTGTTTTCTAACTGCTCATCCCAAGATGAGCAATCCCAACACTCACATCACAAGATCATGGTAAATTAGCAAAGAATGGTGGGAAATTATTGCCATTATAAACATAATCATAAACAAATAATATCAAATAGTACATAGCATGCCATATGTTGTGTACACAACACCATGGTAAATATGAACACATACACTAAGAAACATTCTATCTTAGAATCTTAACTGCTCTCAAAAAGGAAATGCTCCATTTGAAGAGAAATTTTGCATTTTTCTTGATTACTCCAAAATTTACTTTCTGAACTAATTACCTGGCAGTATTTCCAGGATAGTGGAGTCTTTTCAGCTTGTAATAGTTTCCTGCTAGAGGTACATGAATATTCCCAGCCAAGAAAGCACCATTTACTATATAACATTTTGTTTCACTGAGGGCATGTTTCCCATCTGGGAACCTTTGCTCAGCCCACAGCTTCCGCCTCAAAGGTTAGGCAATGTGCTGTTACTAATCCACTTCTAACCTGGATACAATTTCAGATCTAAAAATAGCTTCCTTGGCTGCCTAAGACCCGTTTTTGGTTGGGCTGACATAGCTGGAGCACTATGCAGAGTAGACAGAAGCATGATAATTTCATCTCTCTGGGGATGCACTTCAAAGTAGCAGTATTTCTGTATTAATAAGATTCTTTCGGATAAAGAAATCAGACTTGCATCTGTTTAGTCACTTGGAAGGAAGAATGTGAGATCCTGTGTGGTTTGAATGCTAATTCATGAGGGCACTCCAGTTCCTTGCTTTTGCACTACAGGATCTTTTCAGCGTGTGTTAGAGGATCTTGCCACAATATAAGAAAGATATAAAGATATTAGAAAGTGTCCAGAGGATGGCTGTGGAGATGGTGAGGGGTCTTGAGGAGAAGCTGTGCGAAGAGCAGCTGAGATCACTTGGTCTGTTCAGCCTGGAGAAGAGGAGAATGAGGGGAGACCTCACTGCAGTTACAACTTCCTCGTGAGGGGAAGAGGAGGAGCAGGCACTGATCTCTTCTCTGTGGTAACCAGGGATAGGACCCAAGGGAATGGCCTGAAGCTGTGTCGGGGAGGTATAGGTTGGATATTAGAGAAAGATTTTTTTTTTTTTTTTTTCCTAGAGGGTGGCTGGGCACTGGAACAGGATCCCCAGGGAAGAGGTCACAGTATCAAACCTGACAGAGTTGAAGGAATGTTTAGCCAATGCTCTCAGGCACATAGTGTGACTCCTGGGTATGGTACTATGCAGGGCCTGGAGTTGGACTTGATGATCCTTGTGGGTTCCTTCCAACTCAGAATATTCTATGATTCTGTTCCTCTCTTCTGGAATTAGAAGGTACATAAAATGGAAGTGCAGTCATCACCTTGTCATGATACATCTTTGAATATTAAGTAATGCCCAGAGTTTTTATGGGTCTTGGAGATACCACCAAATAGCAGCCAAAGACTGTGTTCACACTGTTCCCTCTGGTCAGGAATTGCTACCACAAGTTTAGAAGTATTGTTTACGGTGAACTTAGTTGAAATAACTCTGAAATAAGCCTAAAAAACCAGTAAAGTACAATTTCTTTATTTTGTTGTTACTTCTTATGCCATATCACTGTTATGATGTAATAGCTTCATAGTAGGAGTAGAACTCTGTAGCATCCAGGTGCCTTGTTTTGAATCAGAACCAATTCTCGGTTGTAGTGGCTTTTCTATACTATATGAAAAGACAGTTTTAAGTCTTTTATATTAAATCCCCTAGCAATGCATTGAGAAAATGTGCTTACAAGCACAGTGAATTAAATAGTCAAAGCAGAAGTCAAACAAGTGAGCCAACTGTGATGGCATTTGCAGCCTTATACTTGCAAAGTATTTTTATTCATGGGCTGTCCAAGGCCGAGAAGTACTTCTTCAAAAGAATCAAGCCACCCAATCCAGAAGAAGCAAGGTAATGGTGAAAAACAAATGAAATTTGAAAGACTTCTGAAATATTTCAAAATTATCAGCCATCTTTTAGTTATAGTTGTTCATGTTTTCTTTACTTGGAAGACAGTGGGACAAAAAATCAGCTCTTGTAGGAAAGGTCAAGTGCAAACATAACCCTGGAATTTGGAAAGAATTCAGCAGAGCCTAAGAAGATACTGTTGCCTTGAGTGTATACAGTGGCTAGGTAATGTTTGCATCTCTGAGATCACTTTATGCAATTCTGGTGGATAAAAGTGAATTAGTAATGGTATTAAAGTACAGATTTTTCAAGAACTTTTGTTTTGAAGAGGAAGACATTATAAAACACAAAATCTCACAGTATTGCTGCTTTGTTAATAATGAAAGCATCCAAATAGATTCTGGACTGATGTGAGTTGGCATAGTTTCATTGGCTTAAACACTGCTTTACCAACTTAAGCAAATTGAGGGTCTGGCTATCTGTTTAGAAGTCAGGAAGTGCAATAAAACACTTGGACACTGCAAAACACTCCATAGAAGGATTTTCATTGGTGGGAAAGCCTTTTTAATTGCAAGACAGGAGGAGGAAACCTGATAGGGTGGAAATGTTTGTTTTATAACCTCTGATATTTTAGAAGTAACAGAATTCATGAGACTGTGTTTGTAAGCCTGATACATTTCTGCAGGGCTTTTCCCCTTAATCACTGAAAAATTATCATTTTAAAACCACTTTTCCATCTGATTTCTTAGTACATTGTGTTCCCAGCTTAGCCTATTTCTAGTGGGTATGATCTTTTATTTTGGGTTAGAAGTGCTTTGGGCCACTAATTGTCTGTGAGTTGGGGAAGTTTATAACATTGTGACCACAGATGAAGTTTATATAGGCCTCTTTTCATCTTTCCTGCCTAGATGACTAATCTGCTTAAGAAGTATTCCTAGTAACATTTCTCCTATTTCAAATTTTTCTATTACAAAATATACACTGTATTCCTCTGGCACATTCTTTTCAGTCATTTTATTTTCAGGATGCCCAGAAAAAAAAAGCATACTTGAGTGTAGTGATGTTAATGCATATTGTGTCAGCTGATATGAGAGACTGAACAGCATTAATTGTTTCACATCAAAGGTTAGTTTTATAAGGAACTGTAGTACCCAAAAACTTCAGTGTTTCCTTTATATAGGAAAACATTGACTTGAGTTCAATAGGTGTGAAGACAAAGTAGATTTTTTGCCTGTAACCAGAAGCCAAAATATCCCTTTGATTAAATATTATGATTTACCACATTTTTTAAAAAAAAGTAATAAAAAAAAATTCAGCAGGTCTTAAAACAAAAGTATGGTTGGCAAGTGGCTCTGGCATCTGGCATCCTATTCTTGGAGTGTATCCAGGCTGCAGATAGAGCCCATTACACAGATATATTAAAGACAACTAATATTTTTCATTATGAATAGTATTTGGCAATTATTCTCCACTAGCTTGATCAGACAAATATTTTTGTGTGTGTTTAATTGGATGACACAACAGAAGAAGCCAAGATACTCAGCCAAGAAGCTTCAGTCTGAGGCAAATGAAGCTAGGTGCTCTTTCAAATTAAATATATCAATTTTGTTGAGCCTTCTGGTTTGTGTCATATTATGGTGCAAATTGAACTATGGATTGCACATATGAGATGGAGATGATTTAAAATTTTAAAGAGTACTTGGTGAGCAACAGACAGTATATACAAAAGGGTTGTCATTCTTCACTGAAAAAGGGCTCCTTGCACGAAACAAGAATCTTGATATTTTTAATAGAGCAACACAAGCTCATAAAATATATTCAGCTTTACATAATTCTTCTCCATTGTGAATGCAGCTATTAATCCTATCCTGCTGACTTACTTTTCTGGAAGGTGTCTCAGCTGAAGCAAATATTAGAACAACAGGCAAATAATTTCAAAGAGTCACTGAAGAAACATAATCTACAGTCCAACAAAGAAAAAGAGAAGCTTTTGCAGGATCTTCAAAACACCATTAAAGAAAACCAAAATGTTAAACTGCAGTTGGAGGCATCACATCAAAAAGTCTTAAAAATGTTGGAGAAAAGCAAGAATCAGGAACTCAAGGTCAGTTTACTACATACCAATGTAAAAAAAATTATAAATATATGTGTGTATATATATTTATGGGGTAAACCATCTAAGTGAGCGCCTTACTAAGTAAGAGTAATTATCAAAACTCAATTACTTCCAATTAACTTAATGATAGGTTGCCATTGTTGCACATAATGAATTATTCTGTGATTTTGAAATCTCCTCCTCAGCAGGCTGAGAGGGGATGGTTGGTGGTTTTTGGGGCTTTTGTTTTATTTTTATAATTTCAACATTTTAACTTAGATCACATTGTGAATACAATATGCCCTACAGTTAGGCTGCAATGAATACAAACTCCTTTATCCATGCCCCTGTTTCAGAAATGCAAGGGAATTCCTGAGTGTATTAATAACAGCACTCAGTTTTATTATTTTTCATCCATTATTAATTTATACATATTTAAGAAGTATAATAGATACCTATAGAGACATGTACTGCCTTATATACCTTCAAGAAATCAATTCATTAAGTGGATAACCAAAGCTTTTAAAGGTTGGAGCAGATTGATTTCTGACGAAATGTTAATGCGATATGCCGAAGTTCTAAAGACTGTTGCTGTTCAAGAAAAAATCAGCTTGAAAAATGCACATGTGATTGTGGCATGGGGTTCAGATGTCCCTGCTGGTTCTCATAGCTTGGAGAACCTTATGAAACATAGGTAATAGAACCACCCTAAGTAGAATTTAATATCTTGTTTATATATTCCAAATAAAATTCCAGTTTTAACAAGCTGAAGACAGTGAATTGGTAAGAATGAAACTGAGAACAGGAGTTTGCTTTCAGAGCCACTACAGAGCAACTGCTCCATCATTTACAGTGTATCAGCAGTACTTCTCATGACAGCGGAAGCTTGAGCCAAGAATGATACAAGGAAAGATAGAAACCTTTGTCTGACACACTGTGATAAGTAATGACGAACAGGTCAAATCTGAGAGGCTTTGTATGTTGAATAATAAAACTTTCTAATGTCAAATAGTGAAAATATGTTGGTGTTATTCTTCCGTCATGCATAACAAATCTAAGAGGCTGATAATTTGTCTTGTACTTATTATTTATCTTGTACCTATTATTTAACACTATTATTAAGTGTTAAAATTTAACTCCAGCTCATTTTCATGCTTACGTTGATAATGTGTCCTGTAAAGTGGTGATGAAAATTAAAGCTCTACAATGAAAGGCTGGATTTATCCTAGCATTACAAGTAAAACAACAAGCTGATAAATAGGCTCCAACTGCTTTGTTTTTTGGGGGGACTTTTGCTTACAGGAGGCAGAAGAACGTTTGAAAAAGGAATTTCATGAGACTTTCAAGATCCAACATCAGTCTCATAGGCTGGAAATACAAACCTTGGAAGAGAAAGCAAAAAAAGAATTACATGATGAACTTGAGCAGATACAGAAGCAGCAAACCTTGTTGCTAGGTATAGTTTCTCATGTCGTGCACAGTTCCTACTGCTTGGTTATGTATATGCTGAGAACCATTGGCTTTCATCCCATTCATTTTCTTTCCCATCTTCTGGGAACTCAGATCTTTGTTAATCTCCTTTTTCATACCCTGCAATTTCAACAATATAGACTTAATATTCTTTGTTAACCAAGCCCTCAATTGTCAGCAGCAGAACGGTGCTGAGAGAGTAATCTGGTGTACAACATTCTAGTATTGTACTACCAGCCATATTAGATTGGAAAATTATATTTAGTTTATATGACTTTACTTTTTTTCTATGTTGAGAAGAATTATTGTATGTGCTTCAAGTCTGTTCTATTGAGTTCAGCTTCCTGTGTACAGTTCAATTGCTTCCTGTGTACTGTTTAGGCAGTTTCAAAAGTGCCCTAACCTGTTTAGAAGTAAACAGAACACTGCCCTAAGAAGATGTGTAATATCTCCAGGTTCAATCTCAGGTTATTAAAGCTCATCTATAAAATGTTTTTTAGTTCAAGAATAATTCGAAAGTATTTAAAGTACAAAGTGCATTTTCTTTTTTTTTTTTTCCCAGTAATTAAAATTTGCTAGAAAGATTTCTTGCTCTCTAAAGTTTATAAATTTAATAAATAGATTCTCTTCTTCAAGAAAAATTGTAGGGACACAACAGAGATAGAAACTCTTTTCTTCTTGTACTCGAAAAACTTGTATCTAATATACACAAAAGTTGCAGTATATGACAGATGAGCTTACATGAGCATTGTACTTCTCTAACACAACCAGAGTCTCAGTCTGCATTATGGCCCTCTATAAAACACCAGTAGAATTAACAGGGAAGCTGAGGGGTGCTGCAGTAAAGCTCAAGATTAGAAGATGGTTTAGTCTGCAATACAGCTGCCACAGAGTTACCTCTCTGTCTCTGATGTTGAATCATTGCTATTGTAGCTCCATATCATCTCACTATTGCTCAACTGAGTTACCTCTCTAGTAATAGGAGGCCATTGTGCTTAATGAGGAAGGAGTTGAGGAACAAAGCAAAATGTAATGTATTCATGTTTTCACCTACATTCCCTGTATCTGCCTTTCCCATCCAACTGGCCTCTCATAGCCTAAATGATTGTCTGTCTGACTGTTACTAGGATCTCTAAGGATGGAACTCTCTGAGCAACAGACATCATGCACAAACCTAAAGAAACAAATAGAAGAGCTACAAATGGAGCTGAGAAGTGTGAGGACGCTGAAGAAGCAACAGGCAAGGGACCAGTTTGTACTTCATTGCCATGTTGTATTTAGCAAAATCAATAGTATCAAATTTCTCTCTCCAGCAATAATAAAAGTATACAATCTCTTCCAGAAATGGAATGAGTTTTCTTCCTTTATGTCTCACTTTAAATGTTTATAATTTTTCCCTATGGGCAAGCTTTTTCTTTCCAATTAAAGATCAGAATCCACAAAAGAAGTAAATGAATGAATGTTACAGTAAAATAAATTCTGTGGGGACTACAGACTATAGTCAGGAAATTTTGATCACTGATTTTGTCTTGCACATATATAGCATGGCACATATAACTGAAAAATCAGATCACAAAAATTCAGTGCATACAATGTGGACATTAACATTAAAAATAAGAGCCTGTGAATAACTAAATTTGGCCTTTTTCTTAGGAAGGAAGTAGCCAAAGCCAGATCAGATCTCTTCACGATGAACTGGAAAAATGTCAAAGTGAAATTTCTGAACTCAAGAAAGAGAATTTACTTTTGAAGGACACAATGGAGCTACTCAGTGCTGAGTTGGAGTCACAGAAGCAAGAAGCTGCACAGCTTCAGGATAGAGATATGCAGCATGGAAGGTTTGCCTTGAATTCACACTTGACAGTGCTATCTAGAGATTCAATAATACTGCCAGCATGAGTGGTGTTCCAAGTGTTATGCATGTCAGAATCTTTCCTTTCTAAAGTACTAATTTTAGAAGCTAGGAATTTTGCAAAAGCAGTAGTTCATTTCACATTTTCCTCCGGCCATAATAGATGCATTTGAACTAATTGTTCATTATATGTCACAAAAAACTATGTCTAGTGTATCCCCACAGGAATGACCTGAGAAAATGTGCATAATTTCATCCTTTCAAAGGCACTGCAGGAAATAAATCCCAAACTCACCAAAGAGCTATTAAAACAATATAGAGGTCTCTGAGAATAAATATTGGGGGTTTTATACATACTTTCTGTAGCTGAAACCAATGGACTGTTAATTCCAAAGGGGCTACTTGAGAATGCCATATAAACCCTGCAAGAGTTTGCTTTGGCTGTAGCAACCAGCTTTGCACAAGGGGAGTAAGAGCAGTGCCAGTGGACACTGGGAGTGCCTCTGGCTGATGGTGAGCCTGGTGCCATGAGACACTGTCAGGGCACAGGAAAGGCAAGGTGACTTAAGTCTTGGCTGTCTTGTAGAAGGTAAACCATGTCTTCTTAGTATAGCCACAGACTCAGCACACATGGTGCAAATGAGTCTTCCCATTTGTGTACAGAAAAAGTGCAGAATCTCAGGATCAATTTGGTTGGAAAAGACCTCTCTGAGATCATTGAATCCAACCTGTGACTAAACACTGCCATGTCAACTAGACCATGGCACTGGGTGCAGCGTGCAGTCTTTCCTTAAGGATGTCTGGGAAGCCCATTCCAATGTCTAATCACCTTTCCTTTGAAGAAATTCTTCCTAATATCCAACCTAAACCTCCCCTGGTGCAGCTTACAAAGGAGACAAGACTGAGTTCACTGCCCACTGCATTTGTATGGCTGTTGAATCATTTGAAATTTCTGGATGAACATACACAACACATTCTTTGCAGAGAGACTGAGGGATCTGGTGTGTGGGTACCTTTCAATTCATTTTTACAATGGTGTAGAATGTATGTCCCTACTACACAAGCTGTATATATAAAAGGATTTCTGAAGAGCGTGCCCTTAAAGGAATCTTTAAAATTATGGCTCATATAATCTAGAGAAAATGCACAATGTCTCTCTGCAGACTGTCAGAGTAGCCAGAGTAATTCTGTTCCTGTCTACCAGTCAGTAGATATTTAAAGAATGAGAAACTGGTTTTTTTTTTGCTATTGCACTCTTTGGAGAGTTACTTCAAAGTGAATTTCATTTCAAGCTTTTGAAGCAAGATCAACAGAGAGAATTGCAAACCAGAGAGTTTCATTAATGCCCTCAAGCTACCTTGAAGGAATTTAGAGCCTCTGTTCTCAAAGAGAAGAATTATTCACGTGTCAGCGATGAGGTCTAAAAGGCTTCAGATGCTAAGGCTGCTGGGATGGAGGATTTTCTTTGCAGGAAATAAATGGTGTAGCTCTACTACAGTAAGCATTTGAGAAGGAAGCATTAATGGAAATTATGTAAGGAAAAATCCTTCAAATAACCGGAGGTAGGACCAAAGCACTGGAGTGGACCTAGGCACCTCATACAGGGTGCTCTGAAATTAACCCATGGAAGACCTGAAACATTAACTTGCTGGTCTTGTTTTGCTTTTGCAGGACTAATAATTTGTGTAGAGGAATAGTTAAATCGATGCATATAAATAACTGCTATTTTTAGTTTTGACAATAGTGCCCCTGTCTTATGCCAGTTGCTTTTCTGATTTGAAAGATGATAGTGGCTTCTTATTTTCACGTGACAATTTTTATAACAAATTGTCTAAAATTACTAGTCCTAATTTTGCCACATAAATGAAACCAGTAATCTGCTTGAAGTAATAATTCTTCTTTCTATTCTCTTGAATTGTGTGAATTCCACCTCCAGTACAGAAAGCTTTCACCATGATTAGGATGAGAGCAGACAAAGCTGTTTTTATAGAAAGAGAGAGCAAGTCCCAAAATGGTTATTCTGAAGAAGAATATTCTACTCCTGAAGATTCATTTCAGGGATTCTTCTCCCTTTTTTACCCTTATTCTTCTGCTGCTTGTTTTATGCTAAGTGCCAAATCAGTCACTTCCATGGCTGTGCTCTAGTTTAAGGGGGAGAAATCATTCATGGACTTTTTGACCTTTCCTGAAGCCTTTCAGAAACAAGTGAAACAGGTTTGGGAATACATTAAAAAGAAAACAGGGGAAAACAAAAGGTAAACTGAATGTCTTTTGTGAAAATTACAATTGTTAATATGCTGAGTTGAGCACGTGTATTTTAATCAGTAAACCATAGAACATGGGCTCTCTATCGAGTTAATGAAAAAGTTTCTACAAGGTTTAACAAAGCAATAGCAAACAAAAATCAAACTATGATTCTTCGATAGATGCCTGTTTGTTTTGAGATTGGTATTAGAATGCAGTGTTATGGTTAGGCTTGAGAAAATGTAAGGCATTTTTCAGTTTTCAGTTTATGGTGTTAATCATATCAGTATCTTTCAAAATATATTATCTGAAAAAGATAAATGTTAAAAGCATTGTTAGAACATTTCTTCACCTTTTTTTTTAAGTTTTAGGATGCTGATAGGTAGTATTAAATGTTTCTGGTGCCATATTGTAGTGAAATATATCATGAGAGCCTCATATTAAAATCCCAGATATTTCAATGTAATTTTGCTTAATACCAAGAAGTTCCTATGGTACTTTATTGTCATGTTTTATCATTAAAGTACAAACTAACCCTAGGCAGAATATCCATAGTACCATTATACAGAATAGATCTTCCATTTCCTGAAGGGTGGAGGTCAAGTACTTTTCAAAATAATTTTTCCCTTCCTCAGTGTTAAAATGTTTTTTCTCAGATTGCAACCAAAATGTCAAAGTCAAATCAGTAGACAGAAGCCAGATCTTTTCTCAGTTAACTACCTTTGCAGTCAATAAAACATCTCAAAACTGCATGCTTTGATCAATGATAATAAACTAGCATTGAAACATGAGAATTCAGACATATTTTAATACCAGTGAAAGCCTAATGGTAGAAGACCTCAATATCAAGCATAAAAAAGAACTGGACATACTGAAACAAGATCACCGGAAGGAAATTGAAAACATAGTATCTGATTTCAGCAGCACTCAGGCACATCTCCAAGCAAAGATTTTCTCCTTAGAAACTGCGTAAGTAATTTAAGAATAACCTCTGGCTCATGCTGGCAATGAGTTCTGTTTGAATTTATTATTCTTAGTATGTACAGTTCTTGTATTAATCATAAGTAAAATATCAGGATCAAAACAGAAGTGTATAGATATTGTCTTTGCAAACCAAAAAGACCCAAATACATTGTAATAAATTCCGGATATTGTTTAATCTAAAGCACTATACATGAAGTTTTATAATCCTAAATTAAAACTTGCATGTAGGATCTAGAAATTTTATGAAATGTAAAATCATCTTTGTCACAGATGATACCAGAGGCCTTGATCCATGATCTTGTACTTAATTTTGTTCAGCAGAGCAGCATAATTGAGCAGAAGCTTCTTAACCCCATTCTTACTCCCTTAAAAATTTCCAAGGAAAATTATGCTCATGTAAATAAATGCACTTTTCAGCCCCCTGTGGAGCTAAGAAATTCTATGGTGCTTCAGATTGTACAGAAGACACCCCTCAGAAATTATCCCTTTTATATATCCCTCATCCTTTTCTCTTATCCCAACTGCACAGCAGAAATCCAGAAGAGACCTGGCATGTAAACAGGCCTCTAACCTTTGAACCTTTCACATGTAAGGATTTATCTTTTTATTTAAACTCTGAGATAACTCTAAGATGATAAGAGTTGGGGGTGGTCCTCTCAAAAATGTCTACCCACACATTAAAAAACCCCACAAAATGGTGTTTTGTATTCTGTAATACGTTTCTCAGTATGTGTCCTGGTTATGGCAGGTGAACTTCATAGCATTCAGTTTCTCAAGCAGCAGAAATCATGAAATAATGACTTGTGTTCTCATGGGTCAATCAAATATATGTTTCCACACCATATCTAAGAATGTGTAATTAGCATTTGAATCTTTTCCCCTGATTAAGGAATTTTAAAAGCTGAACTCAGGCTACGGGTTTTGACTCAGGAGGGTTACTAAAGCAGCGTAAGCCAAGCTCTCTTCATGAAAGTTACAGGAATTGAGTATTTCTGAGGATTCTAAAGCCACTGGGTCAGACAAGAGAACAAATAGATTAATACAGATATTGTAGATACTGTGACACAGATTTTTTTTCTTTATGAAACTGGACTAGCAACATGATGTGCAAGCTTGTTATTATTTTACACAAGGGGCTGGATTTTACACTGGACAGCTGTTGTGGATTAACCCTGGCAATTTATTTTGGAACTCTAGAAGATTCTATACTTCTACGTAAACCTATGATGCCTATTTTTAAAAAATGCTGTTTTATGGGAAAGGCCTGGCTATGTCCCTGTATTTTAGGCTTGGAATTTAGGGCAGAGTATATCTGACGTGTCTCTTGAACCTGATCTGAAGAAGTTTTTTTTCTGGTTTGCATTTTCTTCGGTACAGACTTAAAGAACTAGAACAAAAGTCAAGAAATTGGGAGTCCATGTCTGAAGATACACAACTTATAAATTGTCTGCAAGACAGGCTAAGTGAGAGAGAAGAGATTATCAAGCAGCTGGTGGTAAGACTGCTTTTTATATGTACATATGTATTTTGAAATCTTTTGAAAGGCTCTATTCAGTGTTTCATGCATTGTTTCAGACTGGTTGTTCCTTTCTGTTCTGGAATATTTTGACAAATGTATCTCTTCATACTAGCTTCCAACAAATACATGTTTCCATACTCATAACTTTGTTTCCCTTCAGGAAGGAAGAAAATGTCAGCATTCACTTTCAGCCAACACTGAATCTTACAGGAATCGATCATTTTCTTTCAACCCTAATACAGTATGCTTGACTCCCTCCATGAAGGTAAGATGGGCAATGGAATTAAAATCACAAATTGTGATCATTTTTATTACTATTTGAATAATACAGGCAATCAGTACAGTAAAAGTGTTTTCATTTTTTTGTGATAATGTTATTCAGTAGAATTCTTTCCAGTAAGCCAACCTACAGTCAGTTGTTGAGCATAAGAGAAATTCATTAGAAGTATATATGCAACATAGATAACAGGTGTTTAAGCTGAAGTAAACACTAGAACTCCAGTCTTCCCCTGGGATAAGCATGGCCATTGCTTGCAGATTTGGGAGCTGCTAACCGGGATATTGCATGCACTGAGGAAAACTATGAATCAGTTTGAGTTGCTTGGTATCTGCCCTTTGTCATTCCAGCCCCTCTGCACGACACTGTCTACAAATAGCCATAGGAAGAAGGGAGGTCAGGTTGGTGGAAAGCACCTTCATGTGTCTAAAATCTCAGGGTCAAATACACAAGTTGTTTTAATTGGATGACAAAATCCATGGATACTCACAGCATACTCAGAGAATTTAATTTAAATGCTTATAGAAAAAGAAATCTTCCTATTTGGGTATTCCTCACAAAACATTTGGAAATGAGATATTGTTGAGGTTTTATGGTATAAATTGTAGAAAATGTCTATGTAATGAAGTTTTCTGTTACAATAAAAAGCAGAAGAAGAAAACGGTTGAGGTGCCCAGTCGTTTTGTCAGTGTTCCGAATTTAGCTTCCTACGCAAAGAGCTTTTTGAGCTGCGACTTGAGATCAAAAAGAAGTTCTCCTCAAATAACAAAATCCACGAGCTTAGACCGGAGTCCTGGCTGCCTCAGGGTTGGCTCTCCATCAACACAGTCCTCAGACAGCAGTGCTGCCACAAGGTATTTGTCCCTTCTGTATGACAATAAGTGAATCCATATTTAGAATCTTGTAGGCAGTTCGAACACATTAGACATTTAGAAATACACAACTGTGTGAGGTTCCTACTGTGCAGTGAACTCTGTGTATTTGGTTTTCTGAAGACAGACCCAGACACTGCAAAAGTGGGCTACAATCCCTGCCCAGCAGAGTTTATGCTTGCATTCCCTCCTGGNTGGTGAACATGACATCTTTCAGTGGTTCTGTTAAGGATGTGTCTTCCTTTTTTTCATTGCCTCACCTTGCACTTAGTAGATGTAGATGGCATATTTTTATTTAGGAGATATTGCAATGAATCTAGGCTGATCATTTGGCAAAGGTTAGAGACTTAAAAACTGATTAGCAACTAAACTTTTTTGTTTTTTTTCTCTCTGAGGAGCTTCAATTCTTCAAATTTATGAGTTATTTAAACAATGTTCAGTGTTTTATAAGATGAACTCTCTTTCCAAGAAATAGTTAAAAATGTATGTAGCTAATACCCAGTTAAAAAATCCCCAAACGTTACCACTTTATTTCAGGACAAAATCCTGCCTTCCCGCCTATCTCATGGTGGAGATTAGTTATCCTGTAATTATGTGCAAGAGAGTTCCTTGGGGGCAGATGGTTCTGACTGCTGACAAAAACAACCTGGGACTCGAGCTTAGATCCTGTTTGGCAATTCCCACTTCTTAAAGATACAAACATGCTGTGTCATGCCAGATGACTGCCAAGGCAAATGGGATTTCTGTTTTAAAGAGAAGCAAATGTGCAGGGAGACTGAGGGTAGCTTGGCTGCTGCTTGCTAAATTATTTTATATCAGTCAATCATAAGTCCTATTCGCTATCCTATGTT
The DNA here is from genome assembly GCA_013396875.1 of Vireo altiloquus. Classification (NCBI taxonomy): domain Eukaryota; kingdom Metazoa; phylum Chordata; class Aves; order Passeriformes; family Vireonidae; genus Vireo; species Vireo altiloquus. Next base: position 5,768 of record VZRF01014442.1, on the reverse strand, counting down.
AAAAAAATCTTGAATGATGGAAAGTCGGGAACTATGTAATAGGATTGATTATGAATGCCAGGTGGTGTTCAGATAAATCTTTCCGTTTCAAATAGAACTTTTATCCAACATTTTTAATGCATAAATTGTATTTCATATTTTTAAGAGTGAATTGCAGCTGCCATTCTCTGATTTTCAGGACTTCATATTCTTAAAGCGTCTTTTTTTTAAAATGTTTTGGGACATCAAGTTAAGAACTATATTCAAATGTTTCTTCATAGCTGTTAAGCTCTGCTTCATGCTTTTCTTCATGTTACAACCAGTGCTGCTAGCCCAGTTACCTGGCTGGCACAGATTCCACTAAAATTGTAGCTGGCACCTTTTGGCCTCATCCATTCATATGAGCACAGAACCATTCATGGGATCATGAGTTTTTCTGGGAAAAGTGTCACACATTTATAAGACTGTACGTAAGTAGGTCGGTGATGCTAATGCTTATTTGTTTGCACAGGACACTTGGCAATGAACCACCACAAACCAAAGATGACCAAAAACAAGACCCTCAGCACCAAGAATGGTTTACTAAGTATTTTTCATTTTAAAGCAAACTATTTCCGTACTTCTCAGAATTACTATAAAAGTCATTCCTGTTTTCTTTTTTAGGAATGATAATCCAATAGATGATTTAAGGGAAGAAAAGAAAAAAATGTAATTTCTAAATAAATAGTTAGGAATACTTGCACTTTCTTACATCTAGTAACTATGGAGTTATAGGCATGAATTTCAGAAAAATGCATTTTTTTAACAACTTCTGTAAAAAATGAAGAAAAAGTAAAAGTCTGGATATGGTTACATGAAAAGACCTTTTATTCAAGAGACTGTACCACTCCACAATTTCATTAAATATGCAATTTGGACTCTGATACGTCCTGTCAATTTGGCACCAGCTGAAAAAGGATCTTACTTCTGGACGTTTATACACTTGCTTCATCAGCTGTTTAAAGTAAGTTCTGCATATAATAATGTAATTTTAAAAGTTATAAATACCTTTTTGTTAAATGAATGTTAAGCTGTACAGCATGTGGTACACCTTCAAAAATAGCATGTTTATATCAGGCTGGTTTAGAAATAATTTCTGGTTTGCTTCATAAACTGTTCTGTATAGTCAGCATTGCTGTGTAATATTCCCATTGAATTTCAATACATGTATCAGCCTGATAAATGAGGATGATGTGTAAGTATGAACATTAAAGCTTGTAAATTATCCATGTTTTTCAAAAGAGTTCTATGTCATGCCAAATTAAGTCAGACATATGCCAAGTTCCAGAGTGATGGCAACTGCATACTTTTATCTCCATACTATGCGCATATAAAAGCAAAGGAGGAGAACGAATACATTTATCAGATCATGCTAACTCATTGCTGGGAGGAAAGAACCCATGAAGAATCTAAGTCTTGGGTAATTAACACAATAAGTGTGAATGGCAGAAAAATGTGTGACCAGCAGCCTGCTATTAAAGACATGATAGTCCCTTTTCAATTGCTTTGAATCCCCATTTAATTTTGAGCAGGGCCCAGCTACCTAAAAAAATTTTACATGTGCAAAGAGGTGTACCTCCAGCCTAACCTCTTCTTACATGGACAGCCAGCAAGGCCTGCACTAACAGGTGCAAACACTTCATACAAAACAGCCACTGCAGCTCACTGGTGGTGCAAAGGTGGAAGGAAGGGCAGAACACTTCTACAGCTGTCATTGTTTTGCACTGGCTCAACACCAGGTACCCATGAGAGTCGCTCACTCACCCTCCCCTGCCACAGCTGGGCGGAGGAGAGAAAGGAAAACAAAAGTTAACAAAGGCTCTACGAGTTAAGGACCAGGAGAAAAAACTTCAGGGGCAAAACAAGCTTAGCTTAAAGTTACAAAGTGAATTTATTGTGAACAGAATCAGAGGAAGATAATGAGAAGTAAAATAAGTCCTTAAAACCACCTTTTTCCCCCAGCCCCTCCCTCCTTCCCACCAACAGCACAGGGACACAGGGCACTGGGGGTTTGGTCGGTTCGTCATGGAGATTCTCTTCTGCTGCTCCAGGAGAGGAGTCTTCCCCTGTGAGGCCGTGGGGTCCCTCCCATGGGAGACAGTTCTCCACGAGCCTCTCCAATGAGGCTCATGAGCAGCAGCCAGACCACACCTGCTGCAGCGTGAGCCCCTCCCACGGGCACACAGCCTTCCCAAAACTGTATCTCTCTTCCACCAGTGCAGTCCTCCAAGGACAGGCTGCTCCAGCCTGGGAGCAGGGCCCCTCTCTCTCCACTGGGTCTTCCACTGGATCACAGCCTCCTCCAGGCACCCACCTGCTCCGGCACGGGCACCTCCCCCACGGGCTGCGGGTGGATCTCTGCATCTCCCGGGGATCCCCATGGGCTGCAGGGGAAAAATCTGCTTCAATGTGGTCCTCACCACGGCCTGCAGGCATCTCAGCTCAGCACCTGGAGCACTTCCTCTCCTGCCTTCTTCACTGACCTCGGTGTTGCTGTGCTGTTTCCCTCACATGTTCTCACCTCCTCCTCTCCTCTGACTAGAAGCTAAACGTGTGGCTTTGTTTTGATTTTCTTCTTAAATATGTCATCACAGAGGCGTTACCAACTTCTCTCATTTGGCCAGCAACATGTCCATCTTTCAAAGCCATCAGAGACTGGCTCTGCTGGACATGGTGGACACTTCCAGGAGCTTCTCACAGGAGCCATGTCTGTGGCCCCCCTACTACCAAAAACCAGGCCATGTAAAACCAATACATAGGCCAATACTTTTCATCCCAGTTATTCAGTATTTTTTCCAAAAGGAACTGCATGGTTGGAAAAGTGTCTTTGGCAGCAGATTTGGCAAAAAGGCACTTTTCATATTTGTAATCAAGAGAGAGATTAAATAGTGTACAGTAACACCAACAGGTGCCTTCCTATCTGTGAGGATGGAAACGTACAGTGCTGGTTTTGTTACTTTCCATCCATGCTGCCCCAAGAACACAAAAAATTTCAATACCCAATTAGCAATGCTTATTTCCAGGGTTACAATAATTAATTATGCAACTCTGCCCCCAAAAAGGCATATGCAGAAAAGTGGTTATATGGATGAATTTGTTGCTTAGTAGTACAGACAGGACTCTTTTGCTACTTCTACCTCCAAAATCTCTTTTGGCTACATTTAACTTACTAAACAGAGCACTAGAAGGTAATTCTGTAAACTGCACAGTGGTGGTGATCCTACTTCCACAATGAGCAGTCTTTATTTTGGGGATAGGTATTTTGGACCACCTCTACAGTAGCCTGAGAAACAGAATATCAGTAACATTAGGCCTCCATTACATATCCCATGCTTTTTTGTGTGTTTTTCCATTTCAATTAATCCTATAAGAACCAAATTTATATATCCCAAGACATCTTCCATGAGGTGAGCCAGTCCAGTGTAGAAAGACAATTCACTTCAAAAAACAAAGGGATCTGACCTCGATACAGACAATTCTAAGGGTGTTTCTGCAGTGGTACTCATGGATCACTACTGGATCACAAAACATTTAAATGTTCCAGTAAAATCAAACGCTAATCTTTGAAGTATTTTGATCATACCAAAAAGAGTGGAAAGTAAGGGTCACCCTCTCTAGAAGGAACAGGATGCATTCTGGGAGACATTTCTACCAGAAAGCACCCTGAACCCTGAATATCTTCCATTGTATCATAAAAACAATCTGTACTTCTGTAATAAAAAAAAAAGAAGATAATTTATTTGGCTTAATTGTTTTAACTATATTTGCAGTACAAATTACATTATACAAAAAGCATACAAAGAACATCATTGCTTTTAAAATATTGATCTGTGTAAAGTGGAAGATTATGTTTGCTTCATTGGAGCAGGAATATTCGCAGATGCTTGTTCTAGGTAAGCTAATGGACCTTGAGGCATTTCTGCAGGCTTTTTGTGCTGCACACTGATGTCTTCCAGGACCTGCTGCCAGTGTCGCAGTTTACTCAAATGCTTCTGAATTAATGCTTCTTTTCTCTGCAATTCGTTTCTTAATTCTGAAACATCCTATGGATGAAAAAATTGTGTATTAGTAAATAAACAGTATTCATAAGAATAACCACCTCACATAAAGAGCATGTAACTTTTTTAGACTTTGAATTTTCAAGCTGATCTTAGAGTGAAAAAATGGAATGGAGAAGTGTCTAGTGATACAGAAGGAAAGCATTGTGAATGCACTAGGGATCTTCACCTATGCCACGTATTTCAGAGATCACCACCTCCAGCAAAATCTGACTAACTAGTTTGTCTCTTCCAATGAATTATCAGCCATGTTCCAATACTCCACACAACAGCAGGCATCCAGCTTCTCCAGGTTCACGGTGAGAGTTATGGTAGTAGTCAAGTTCTACTAACTTAAGGTACAGCATCACGTTGAAAAAATTAATTAATTAATATGAACAAGGTGATTAAGGTACATAGTTTATCTGATCTAGCACAAGACAGGTAAATTAACATACCTCTTTAATTACTTGTTCTGGTTTCTGGACTGACAGCTGCAGTCTTTTTTGTAGAAAAAAGCATTCAGTTTGTCTTGCAACATCCAGAAACTTTTGGATGCACTGATCAACACCTAAACACATAATAACAATACTGAAAGAACAGCTTCCAAAAAAAGAAAAAAGATTTCAGGCTGGTAATGGTAGTTGTCTATTAAAAATACTTTTCACAGTACTTTCCAGAAAGAAAATCTTCAGAATATCTAAAATGATGTATTTATAAAACCAGTAAGTCTCTGTGTAAGACACTGCTTTGCAAACTTACAAGTTCTTTTAGAAGTGCAGGACAACAACCCTTCCTCTCAGGTTTTATTTTACTTCTGACAAGGAGTAATAAAATAATTCATGTAACTTGGTTGAAAAAAGAAAACATTTCTGCATGCCTAAGCAACAAGCTGAGTGTAGTGTTCTAAATGTGCACATATTGAGGTGAATATTCTGCCCTCATATACTACACATTACTGTTTTGGTAATAAAAGCTGTTCCATGCCAGCACATGAATATGACCAAATATCCAGAAAGGAATTTTGAAAAGCATTTATGCTGGTTTTGAAACGCCACTTGAGTGAAGGTTCAGAATATTTTCAGGGACAACTGAACTTCTAAGGAGTATTCAAGGATCGCTTTCCAATCTCCTGTCCATACCACTATCTATTCCGCCTCCACGGAGCTGCATCACTCAATCCCTAAAGCACCGCTACTGAGCAGCCTGGCCTGGCCCTTCCGCCCTCCCGTCACTGCTTCATACAGCTTCCGAATGCACCGCACCGCTCCCCTGTGTTTGAAACACGCGTACCACTGCACGCCAGTACAACCCCACCCCAGCGCAGGAGCCAGCTGGCACTCCCAGACCTCCCCACCAGAGCCCGGTCATGCCCGGTGGGTTTCTCTCCTGCCACTGCTCCGAGCAGCGCTGCACCGGGATGGGCCGGGGCCCTGCTCCCCCCCGCGCTCACCGGTGCGGATCTCCTCCTGGTCCGTGCCGTTCACGTAGTCCTGGCTCACCAGCGAGGCGAAGCAAGCCTGCGGGACAGGGAAGCACCGCGCTGAGCGGCTGCGGGCGGCCGGCGCCGGCAGGGCAGCGCCCGCCCGCGGCTACCCCCCCTCACCTCGAAGGACGCTTCCAGCTCGTCCACCAGCGTGCTGTTGGGGTTGCGCGGCCCCGCGGGCGGCGGGATGAGGCCGGGCGGGCCGGGCGGCCCCGGCGGCGGCGGCC
>VZRF01014424.1:0-28814 GCA_013396875.1 Vireo altiloquus | reverse complement strand
AGCCACGAGTGAGCGAGTCGTCGTGCTGCGTCAATGAAGATGCCAAAGAAGGAAAGTTCACATGGCAAAAGCATCTGTGGATTGCTGCATTTGCCTTGAAAAGCCATATAACAGCACAGCAGCATAAGCAGTAAGTGGGTAACAGGGATAGATAAAGAAGCAGAAATAACTTGTGGAAAGGGCCTCACATGAGAAACCAGCAGCAGAAATGGGAATGAGGACAGCTAGCAAAGAAGGGAGTTGTCAGAAGGAGTAAGGAGAGTAAATACTTTCAGTTTAGGTGTGGCCAAGTCCAGTTTAAACCCAGAGAGGCCTCCCTGCCCAGAAGCCCAAGCTGGTATTGGCAGATTGGCAATCCAGCTTCAGGGTGAAACGTGCTAGGGCTGACACACAGCAAATATACTGTCCTGTAACAAGGAAAGGGGATTAATTCTTATCTGTTTAGTCTGGGGGAGGACACTGGTTTTCCTGTTGGGGATTTTTCTCTCTTTAAGGAGCAAAGCTCCTCTCCTGACTGGTTAAGCCTATGTTACTCATTAGCTGGGAGGACGCAGGGTAGCTCATTGCCCACCTACTCAGTTCAGCACTTTCTAAAGACAGGACATTATTTTCCATGTCCCCTGACAGAGGCTTTAGCATTTCAGGGAAGACACACTGAACCCAGACCCAGGTCATCCAAGACCTGGCAGAGGCTGTATTTATTACTTAAGATAGAGGAACATGCTCATTAACAAGGCAGACAGCGAAGAAAAGCTGCTTCATTTCAGTGTTTGTGTGTCTGCATAATATTAAGCAGCACTCCAAACTGTACTGGAAGCCTTCATCATGCCAGTTGAGCTTTCTGCTCTGATTAGAGAGATTTGTATTCCTCAAGACAGTGAACTCATTATGATCTTTACTGACTTTTCTTCATAAGTGGATTTCTTACATTAAGCAGATCTTTGCTTTTGCAAATTTGCCAAAGTACTCTGAGTTTGTTATAATTATTTATCCCAAGATGCAGTTGACCTTGTCTACAGGGGCTGAGGCCCAGATTCTTCTGGCTCCTGAAGAGGATGGTGCTCTCATTCTATAGTTTGGAGCAAAACAAATATATTTCAGTTCCATTTAATCAAACTTCTATTAAATCTTTCCTGTGAAAAGGAATTGCTACACAGACCCTTGAGGCATTTACTCATTGTGGCAAAACTGATTAAATACATTAGTTACGGGATTTTTATTCTGATGGTAAATAAAGAAAAAGGATCACATTCAGCAGTGGCAACAGACTTCCTCAACTGGTGTTAGTTGTGGTTAGAAGCAATTCTATTTTTTCTTTTATGCTTTTATACTGCTGACAGTTTGTATGCTTGTGCTTCTAGAGTTTATTTACATTCTGTAATTAAACTTTTTTAGAAGTCCCTATTCTCTTATTAATCTTATGGAAATAATTTTATTTGGACCTTCTCAATCATATAGATAAATAAATGAGGAATAGGGTCCTCACAGGTGTATTCCCTAAACACCTCTGCATCTTCATCATTTTCTTTTTCTCCCTTTGTGTTGATATAACAAGATTTAGGATGGTAAGTGGCCTAATTTTCAAATATTTGTTTAAACCCAACACAGATACACACTATTGACACAAAATTGATTTTTTTTTTTCACAGTGTGTTGAAGCAGCATACATAAAATGATCATAAAATGGATTCTTTATCATTTTCTGTGCTGGTAATTTCTCTTGCATAATAAATAAAAATATTCTATATGTGTTTGTTGTTTTAGCACATCCTGATTTCAAAGGGACTCAGGGACTACAGAGTCTATACGGTGTAGAAAGCTGTTTGGTTTTTTTTATACTAGGTCTAAAATGGGTCCGCAGCCATTACTCTATAATTTAAATTATAGCACAGGTGCCCTGTATCAGTAGCAGATTTGTGTTTCATTCCTATTCATGTTGAAAATTAATTTATTGTCATCATTTAGTGTAAACTGGAGTAAAATTGAGAGTTTGCCTCAACAAGATTTCCTTACAAATAGCAGGGATAAATGTGAAAGTGGAATGGAATTGTTGCACTTTTTCAGCAGTTTAACCTCAAGTAGTTATAAGGTGATTTTTTATTTAGTTCAGTTATAAAATATTTATGCAGAAATACACATGGAGAAGCAACATTTCATTCAAAGAACGGCTGGCAGTGAGGGGTAAGTTGCGCATTAAAAATAAATTAGAACACAATACTCATTATACAAATACCAGCAAAAATAGGAATGCTAAGGACATAATTTTCTAAAAATGTACATCTGCAACAAGCTCCAGTGGTGTGTACAGTCAGTGAAGTTTGGGTTTTTTTACAGCTGCTTATCTGTTAAACGCCATTCCACGCTGTAAGGGGAAACCAGCTGCTAAATCATTCAAATCATCAGCAAGGAATGCAGTCTTCCTTGTATTTTGTCTTTGTTTAGGTCTGTCTTTCTCAGCTAGAAGGTATCTCTTCTGCTGTGACTTGCACCACTGTTATTTACCCACCTCAGAGTGCTGTGAGGGGCTGCAGGCCGGGATCACAGCTGGGAGTGCAAGCTGACTTACCTACAAAAGGACCTCTCCTGATTCCAGTGTGAAACCAAAACCTCTGATCTTGGAAAAGCTTAAAGACATGTAATGAGACCAGCCTGGTTAGTGGGATGCAAGGAAATGTCTTTGGTGGTTCAGGGTTTCCTGAGTAGGTGAACTAAGCCAAAGAGAATAGGAGAGAGTAATAACAAGTGAAAAAATAAATACTAATCCAGTGCTTAATCACAGTCTGGCACCATCAGAAACCCAGAAGGGCCCAGGACCCAGCTGGAGATAGAGGATTTCTTTATGAGGGTATATATTTTGTTGTGGCACACCTACTGATTAGACTGAATATTCTACAGACTTTTTTTTTTTTCAGTTTTAAACCACCCTTCCCCACCTTAAATCAGTTCTGACTGCATAACCTTTTTCTAAAATCATCTGATGAGCAAAGGAAATAAAATGCAGATGTGTACAAAGAAGAAAAGAAACAGAATGTAACAGAAGAGCAATTTCAGCTTAAAGTTCCCAAACATGGAAACCAGTTATCTGCATTCATCAGAAAAAAACAGGTATATCAGCTGAACAAAGGGGTGGGAGATATTTAACTTGGTAGTACCAAAAACAGATGCAGGACAAGATTTTAATATATCATACTCAAAACTATGTATCCTTCCACTGCACTTCTACAGAGGAGATTATCTGGATATATTTATAATTTATATAAATATATATATTCTAAGTAATCATTAATAATTTTCTGTGTAGACTCAAGCATATTGGACAAGGAGTTCTTTACTTCCAAATGAGTGGCCATTGTCTCCCATTTATTATTAATTTTCATGAGTTAAAGCCTTGCAGCAGGTGGATAGTGGAGAGATAGTGTTAGTTTTTGGGATTACTGCAGATGAGATTTAAGAGAACAGGCACTATACATGATAGCAATAACAGTATCAGTGGGAGGAGAGGTCTCAGTGCTTCTCCTTCCCAGGCTCTCAATGAAGTTATCATAGTCCAATATTTTGTAGCTTTCCCCACCGGAGGAGTGTAATCCACTGGGCTATGCCTGGTGATGAGCTCTGCACCAAAGCACATTGTCTTTTGCTTCTAAATTGCATGCACTGGGAGTTCTGTGTGATGCATTCATACTTCCTCTTGCTCTTATTTTCTTGGAGACTGCTCAGTCTACATTTTTTATACACTATTGATTTTGTGTCATGGGATGTACTATATCAATTCAGGGAAAAAGAAAGGAGATATTCAATAATCTTATTCTAATCTTGACAGACCTTATCTATTTGAAATTAAGTATAAGGTCATTCACCCATTGTTGAGACTGAGTCAAGAGTTCTTTCTTTCACAAAATGCAAAATATTTCAGCTATGGGACTTAGGTTATCCCTAGACCAACAATGATTTCTTTTTTTTCATATCTCTTTTATTAAAATGTTCAGAATATTTTTTTCCAGTAAGCTTAATGCTTCAGGGGAATTGAAAACAGACAATAGCCTGCATTATTGTTAAACTAATGGATATTTATTCACGAGGCAAATGGAGGAAAAGGTCACATGAATTGTCATTTCTGAATCTGTATTTTGATAGAGTTACAGTATCTCCCATGAACTTCTCTGGGGAAAGTGAACAATTTACTGTCTCAATCACTTTGGAAGTTATGGAGAATGGTTAAATTAGGTACTGGAAAAGGATTTAGCTGACCAGAGAGTTCTTTTGTTAATAAGTTATAACTCTCTCTGCTCAGCTTACTAATGTCTGGCTTAATGGAAATATTGGCATTTTTGGTTCTGTTGGTTACATGCTTTTTACATGCATGTGCAGTTTGAGTTCACTTAATTACTCCCATTTGCCCAAGAAAACGGATCCAAATATATTTCTGTAAAATCTCTTCCCAGTCCCCTTCCTGCACTAATGCCAACCAAATAGGATGAGGTACTGATAGTATAAAGGGCAGTGTTCTCTCATGGTGCTCTGGAGGATCTACTGCAGTTGGGACAGTTAGAATTTTGTTAGTTGCTGACTGTTGTGGTTAACTCAGCTGAGAACACTCGCTCAGTTGACAGGATCAGCAGCTAGAATATAGCTTGTGAGTAACTGGGCTGCTATGAAGACCAGTAGACCAGACAAGTCTAAGTTTAAGCAGTAGAACACTAAGGACCAGAAGTAAACCATAGCATTGAAGGGGAAGGAGAGATTCTTAGGGAGGCCTCTTTAAAACAGGACAACATCAGCAGGATGCAGACAGCTCTGCAGCTGCCTGTATAAACCAGCTACTCCAGCTTTGCTGAAATCTGAAATCACTGTTGTCTGCCTCAGTGGAGTCCCTCGTGGGATGGCTCTTGAGCAAGTGCATCTCCAAGCATCCTTCAGACACCAGGGTGCCTCGCTTTGCCAGACCACGCATGCCACGTCTCACCTTGCAGACCTGGCATTAAAGATACACCACAGGTGTCTTGCAGTTCTGGTGGTGCCTGTGAGGACTAGATGCCCTAGATGGATGAGGGACAAGCCTCAGATTTCCAGGCTATTGAAAGAATGATTAAGAGAACTGGAGTAGTTGAAGGAATCAATGGTAATACCAGGAAGTAATGAGGAAGAACTCTTGGTCAGTGAAAACCAGAGGCGAAGAGTAAAGGTCATGGTTTGGTGGTTAAGACAGATGGTGATAGTTGGTTCTGTCTGGAACAATCAATGGCACCTGAAATAGGTGAAGGGATCATTCATGTCTGGCTGAAGTTCACAGCTCAAAGTGATGGAAGGGACTGTAGCTACCAGAAGCAGTGAGCTGGGTAGGAAGTGGCATTATCTTGTAGTCTTGGTTCTGAAAGTGACAGGCTGATTATGTATCAACAAAATTTATGAAAGTAAAATTGGTTGCATTGCAATTAATGTGTTTGTGTGGGTGACAAGTGGGTGTTGTAACAGTTGATGAATTCATTCACATTAGTGCACATTTCCTCTGTCACTTGTAGATGGATACTTCACCATCAAAGAGGAAACAAACTCAGCCTTCTATTTTTTTTTTTTTTTTTAACTGTGGTTTCTCTTACACAACATCCAGAAGAATTACTGAATTCTGTTGTCTCGCACTGCTTTGTGTTTAAAGTTACAGGCAGCAGAGGCAATCCATTTACTTGTTTTTTTGCAAGGAACGATTCAAATTCCCAGTATTCCTTTTCCTTGCTCACAGTCCAGTACAAGATCTATTTCCCATGAATGCTATCACTGAGAAACAAAATAGATTTTGGCTGCTACTCATCATTTGTGTAGCAGGATACATCCCAAAAGCACTCACAAACAGCTTGGAGGCAGCACTTTTTGCATGTCTAAGGAGAGAAAAGCGAGTCATATTTTAGATAGTGCCATCTCTGTCTCTCCCCTGTAAAAAGTGTGGAGAATATTGACTTGGCATGAGACCTTAAGGCAGGAGAGGAAGGTCTGCTAATTCTCTGATGATGCCAGTCTAATGCAAAGATCTGACAACCTTTGAAAGCAATACAGGCATAGAGAGAGGCAGCATTTTCCTTGGTTAACTATTTAGATGTGTTTTTATGATATCACATAGCCTGGTAACTTCAGGAGGCCAATACTGGTGCCTTGGCTTCAGATCAGAGGGGAGTGAAGGGGAGTCTCTTCTTTGACTATACAGTGATTGATGGCCAGTGAAATTCATGGCAGGAGCCTCACTGAAGAGAGGCAGCTCTATAGGCACTTCAATTAGCTGTGTTTATAATTGATGGCATGGCTGGAAATCACTGTGATTCATGACCAGTAATATTCATGAAAAGACTGACTCTTTCACTTCAGAGAAAAAGACCAGGAACTGCTTTAAATTGCACATGATCGTGATAAATGGCTTGGGAGGATAAATGGTGAGTAGGTGCCTGACATCACTGCTGTTTTGAGAAATCTATTTAAGCCGCTTTCAGAGGAACAGGAAAAAGAGGAGGGAATGAGCAGGGGTCTGAGCTCCCCTGCTTGTCAAATACCTCCTAGAGACTCTAAACAGAGCAATAAAGTCTGCACAGGTAGTTCAAACTTGCAGCAATGAGTTTTGATTGGCCAAAATTTTGTTATCTTGACTCTCCAACGTTTTGGCTGCTCTGGGTACATCCGGTATTTTGTTTTATATACAAGTTTTTCTTTGTGTTCAAAAAATCCCGGATGAAGAAGTGTGAGGAGGGAGGGAAGAAAGAATGGGTGATAAGAAGGTGGCAGAAAGCATAGGATAAAAAGTAGTGCTGAGTAAGTGTCTACATCTTATTTCCTAGGTGAACTGGAAAAGGCAGAGGATCTCCAGCTAAGTGGATGGGGTGGAAACCACCACTGTGCAGTGCAGAGCAGGACAAGGTCAGGGCTTCAGCAAAGCTCTACCCAAGCAAAGAGGTACCATCCACAGTTAGAAAACAGGTCTGAAAGATATGGGATGGATCTATTTGGAAAATGGGAAAATTCTCATAAGAATGATAGGAATGATAACCAACAGAAATTAGAGCACTGTTTAATCAATCCAAGAATCTGTGAACTCCTTCCAATTCTGTTCAATGGATATTATAGTTTTCAGCTGGTTTTTACCATTTAAGTAAAAATCCTTTTGCCCCTCCTTTTTTTTCATGTCCTCATAAGACAACTTTAATCTAGTGAGTAAACCCATCTATTGAAGATTCCTCTTCAGTAACAAATACTAATATGCAACTTTTCATCTTTTCATCTTGTCATCCTCACAACAATCTCGTTTATGAAGTGTTTCATATGATAAGTTTCAGCTTTTCTGCCAATATTCTTAAACTGGAACATCTTGTTTATTAAAATATTCTGCTGGATGGAAATACATCTAGCTGATAATATCTGTCATCAGCAGGTAGTATCCAGGAGCCTAGGTCATGGACTAAAACTACATTAGGATCTCTGTTGTCAAGACAATGAGGAAAAAAAAATCTCCTAAAGCACTGAAAATTAGGATATATGAACAGTGAGTTCAGGTGAGGCTATAGTGATGCTTAATTGCTGTTGCTTTTCAGAGAAAGAAATATTTTTAAAAGTTGTATTTAATGCAAAGCTTCTGTCCTACATTCTTGTCTCCTTTTTCATTAAAGATAGAAAAAGTACTTCTGTGGTTGTAAAATCCGTTCCCTCTCAGGAGCTGTGCTTTCCTTTGTAGAACCAGCTTTAAAAATGTACCCTGCATGTCCTACTAAGAGAGGTCTTCTGGAGATCCTCTGTGTGCTTAGCAAAATCACACATTGAAGCTGAAGCTGTGAGTATGGACCTAGTTGAATCTGTAATCTGGAGCCTGTCCTTATTTGAAAGTGATTTTTGTTCCTCTGGCTTTTAACATGAATACTGCCAATAAATCATTTGATGCAAATTTCAAGAGATATTCCTCTTAAGAGCCTAGGCTGACCCCTATTTCCAGTGGGGTTCTCAGGAGCCAATTGTGCTTTACATAGAGAGGCTGAGCTGTGAACTAGCTCTGCTGCTAATGGAGGTGTTGGTAGAAGAGATGATTAGAAAGAAATGAGGGAATCATCCTCACAAAATGCCAGTGGCTTTAATGAGTTGAAGGTACTCCACTGTTTAAGCTCAAGAATTTTCCATCTTATCTTAAGAGAGACTGAGGCTGTTGTATGGTATTTTCCACGAATAATATTTCATTTGTTCTCTGGTGCCATCTTCCACTCCTGTTACAAAATTCTAAGTCAGAACAGTAATTTAGTAGACAGAAAGACAGTTGCATTGGAAATAGCACTGTCTACATAGACACCATAAGTATTTTGTAGCAGATAGAAGTTTTCTTTACTCATGTTTTAGGCTGGGCATTGAAAACTCTGTTACAAACCATGTATTGTGGCACTGTATTTAAATTAGTAAGCCGATAAAGAGCATGGGGTTTTTTCGGAATCATATCCTCCATTTCCTATTTATACTTCCTTCTTTCTGAAGTTAAACCTCTGGTACTGAAATGAAGTCTTTGGAAATAGTCTCTGCTGATATTTCTGAAGGCATATATATGTTGGAAATCTTGTGAGAGTATCTGCTCTTCTGAGTTTTCAGAGAGGCAAGAAAAATTGTTCCTGCAGCTGAGTAAAAATTCTAGGTCTTGTCTGATGAGGAGTTAAGACAAACACAAATGCTATTTGACAAATTCAGGATGATTTTCCTCACGGCAAACACTAAATGCCCTAGTGTGGTGACCTTAATTACTGGCAGTATCATCAAAAGATGGATTTCAAAAAGAAAAAGAGTTTGAAGAATCCAGCAGTCCTAGCTCCTGTGCTTGCCAGCAAAGCTAATCACTCTTCCCTCCAATCCTGTTCACTCTGTGTTTGCAGTAGGTAGCCCTGCCCTTCTAATCTCAGCACTGCTTTGACTTCCTTCCTTCACTCAGTTGTTACTCACTTTCAAAAATTAAAGACCCTGCAGTCATGAATTGATGTTGAAACGGTTGTTCCTTTCCCCTGACTCATTGTTATTCGGACACTACTTCTTTAATCCCCTCCTTTTTTCCCCTCATCCATTTCTCTCTCAGTCACTGTCAAATTCATACAGTCCCCGAAATCTGGTTAGTCCCCTCATTCTCTACCTCATTGTGAGAGCCATAAAACCAAAGCCATCTTTATCTGATGTTTATCAGATGTGGTTTTATTTCATCAGATCTTCTGATTAGAGAAAAATTTCTTTGCATAGGTCAAACAAGGCTTAGAACATTTAGATTTATTGGCCCTCTTCTGCCCAGCAGACCTAAGTGTACCTCAGATGATGAGTTAATAAGGTGGAGATAAAAACATAATACTGTGGAGATAAAAACAAATGTTATCTGAGAAAATTCCCACGCATTCAGGAGAGAATTTCTTTCGGTTTCTCTGATTTCTGATATCTACTTATTTTAGTCATGTTGAATTAAGCATTTGGTCATGTATGCAGTTTGGTTAGTGCTTATGGGCATTAGTCACTGCAAGCCATCAATCTTCTGCTCCACAGACATTCATGTGACTGGAATGCTGTGAGAATCTGCTCAAAGTTTTGCATTACCTCCCACTAGTACAAAAATCCTGGTAGACCTCTGAGGCTGAGAGATTGGCATTTTTACTTCCTTCTTCATACTCTGTTAGAGACAGACTTGTTTGCTTCCAAAAGATTTTTCCACGTGATAACAGGAGACAGACAAACTGTTTTGGACAAACTCAGACTCTGTGTGAACACCAAGATGAACCTCTGCACTTAGGGTGACTATTTAATAATTTAGGTATAACAGTTATGCGTCATATACTTCTTCAAAGGCAGTTGATAGTTGTTAAAACCAGCTCTTTTTTTTGTCTCTAAGTATAGCACAGTAAGTTGTTCCAAGTCTGTGACAGACACAACACTCACCAGGATGATGGTGCAGAATTTTTCGAGCACAGTAATAAACAGTGTCTCCCCTAAAGCGCTTGCAATCAAAATAAAAGATTATGTGCTAAAGATTATCAAGACTGGCAAGCTGGGTGTCCAATTAAATTGATTGTTTCTCATCTTGTGAAAAGGATCTGGGCTAAAACCAGATACAATATATATGCCACGATGCACTGTTAATTGGATGTAAACATTTTTCTGTCATTATGTTTTTGACTAGATCAAGTTAATGACAACCTAGTGGTGAAAAGTTCTTTGTACTATTATCCAGTGCTTCATTTGCTAAGCTTGAAGAACACTTTTGCTGTTATCAATGCAACAGGTTTAAAAATTTCTAGCATAACTTAAAATATCTCTGATAATTACGCAAGAATGGCAATTGTAGGCCAGAGAGAAACGAGGTAACTTAAGGTCAGTATGATGGTCTCTAGCAAGTCTGCAAATTCCTGTTGTGCAAGTCATTTATTTTCCCTCAGAAGTTTCCTTTTGCTGGGAACAAGAGCTCTCTGTTTCCATGTATTCTGATTCCTGTGGTCATTTTTAGTTATAAGAAAAGGTACCTATTACAGGGTCTGAAAAGAGAACTTACACTCTGTGAAAACAATTTGATAAAACAGGCCTCCATGACACATGTTGCTTTTCTTAGAGCTAATGTCTTCATGTTAACTTTTTACTTTCCCTTTCATTTTGTCCAGGTCCATAAATATTAATGAGATGCTATAAACCTGAAATTTCAACTACTGGACTATTTTCAAACTTCAAACTTTACACCAGTTTTCTCCAATTTTCCCAGCTCTAAGAATTCAACTACAAGGTTTCATTGTCTCCCTGCCATGAGTGCAGGGATAGACCTCTCGCATGAAGAGGAAGGGCAAACTACAGCATGTGTGCCTCAAACTGGAAAGCAGCAATGAAGCTTAGTAATTTGTAATTCTCTGAGTGGAGCTTAAGCAAGCTGAGAGGGAAGAATGCCACACAGTACTGGTGAGAAGAAAAAATGGCATTTTTTTGCCTGCTTAAGAGTTCAGCCAAGATCAGAACTGCCCTTTGGCCATACAGTTGACTGTGAAATATCAGCTAAAAAAAAAGATCACTGTTTAAACTGCATGTCATGGAGCACAACTTTTCTGCAAGAGACATGGAGCAGATGCATTATGGCATGTTGGAAAACAGTATGAAGCCTTGGAGAGTTGAAATCTAACAGTGAGGAATAAAGCATTGTCTATGTCTATATATAAATAAACTTAATGCTGTGGACAGTTTTAGAAAACTGGTGATGTTGGCACTGTCTTCCATAAATGCTCTTTTAAATAACCTGCATGTTGTTACTACATGTTCATTCATTCACTTTCATCCCACTTCTGTAATCTCATCTATTTCATGGGGGTTTTAATCATCCTGCAGCAGAGAGACTGACTGGGATTTTTTCTCACCTTCCTTAACCTTTGTTCTGAACATGCTGGCAATGATGGTGATTGAGTAAGTATCATCAACAGAATTGTAGGAGGTCTATGGAAATCTCAGATCCAGTTTTTCTCTTTTTACAATTCCCTCTAAAGAAGAAAATGTACCAGAAAAAAAAAGAAAAAGAAAAAAGGAATACATTAAAAATTTACTTTCTAACAGCAACTTTTGCTTTCAAAATCAGAGGGCCAGGAGGAGGCATGGTTATAAACAATAGGTTGGGAAGGCTTAGTAAAAATAAGATGCAGTGTTGTTTACTATCATCAAACAACAGAAAGGCAGTTATCCTTCAGCTGGATTCAAATCACTCAAAAGAAAACTGCTATCAGAGAATTGATCAATCCCATCCCTCTAAGTAGTGCTTCATGAAAATTAGGATGGGAAAATTGGAAAAATCTTTCACTGTTTCTGTTTTAGGTATTAAAAGATATAATTCAAGATAAACAAATGGAGACTTTGTTTAATGAAATTGATAAAAGCAGACAGAAGGAAATTTAGAGGATGGTTTAGTGAGCTGCACCATTTATTCCTATGTGATTTGTAATTATTCAATCAGATGCCTTCATTTTCCCAACAAAAATGGGCTGGGGTCCTTAAAAGAGAATTTGTCTGTTAGAAGTTTGTGAATATATACAGAAGGTGTTGAAGATACAATGTATTTGGATGCAGCTAAAAGAGCAGATATAAAGAATATATTTTATTCTGTGCAGACAATCAATTAATTTTAGAAAGAAAGTGCTAAACATTTAAAAATAAAACAATGGAGGAACTCCTCCATTTTTGCTTATTCTTCACAATCTGCTAAGGTAAAAGAATGCATAAACCTAATTAATGTAAATAGAAAAGCTCAAATAATACTATTCAGAGAGAAATTGTTATGCTGGCTCACAGAAGATTGATATCAATTTCTCCTGATGTAAAGAGTGAGTGGAGGAAGCTAGAGGTTGGAAATACCACATAAAAATCTCTGAAATACTTCTGAACATTGTGCTAAATGGAACAGTGTTATAAGTATTCTCACAGGTACTAGGATACCATAGCAATGAGCACAGAATTGCAGTAAAATGGGAAAATGGTCTCTAGAAAGTGCAGTGGCAGTGCAGTTCAATCAACTATTTCTAAGGCTATGCACTTTTGTATTGAACCAACATAAACACAAAAATATTCCATAAGCCCATGGTGTGTCCAGCACATTTGTGCTACTTGAGTGAATTGGTTGTCTGTAGGCACCGTTTCAGATAGAGCAAATTTTAGGGCTGAGAAAATATTTTAGAACTGCAATTTATTCAGTAGATCAGATTTATTTTTCTCTTTCTGAATGTTCTGCAAAACCATGCATCACCTCACAAATTCCTGATTATGCTGATTCTCTGACTTCCAGCATGGGGCTGTCCTGGCTTTTGGTGCACATTTCACTTGTTGGTACTCAGGCTGGCACCTGTCTTTCAAAGCAGTGGCAGAAGAGGATAGATTTGGCTTTGTTCTCAGCTGAAAATATTTTTCTTTCCATCCTCTAATGCCAATGCAGATCAGCCTTCAGATAGATTGGCCTGTAATTGCCTTCAGAAAACAGGCCTGACAAAACGTGCTATTAACCAAGGGCATTCACTGCCACTTTTCTGTCCTTCCTGGGCTGAGCTGTCAGGGAAGCATTTCTGCAGCAGACCAGCCTGGCCAGCCCTCACCACTGCAGGGACCCATTGCTCTCTCCTAGTCTGTTCTCCCTTTCTGTCATTTAAAAGAAGTACTGAACCTCTCCTGTGGATGCAAAATCATCCTGAACTCATCCCCCTTGCCATGAATTCCCATGTGTGCTTTAGATCTTCTCCATTCATGTCTCAGTAATACATCCTTTTGGAGAATGAAAACTGGGAAAATGTGTGAGTTGTAAGCTTGGCCATGGAAGGTGTCTCGGTTTAAGATTCTTCAGAGGAGAATTTCCCTGATAGAAAGCAGGTTGTAGTCACCCCTCCCCCACCAGGTTCAGGAAAAGAAATATTTCCTCGGAGGAAAGTGAAGAGGGAAAAAACCCTATTTATTTAACAAACACACACGAAAAGAATAATAATGCTAAATAATAAAATCTCTCTGTGGAGAGAAACCTGGAAGAATTTTAAGTCCTGGATGTGGTCTCTCTCCTCCCCAGAGTTGGGTCTGTGTGGGGGACCACCCTCCAGGCCTGTGGAAGGTCTCCCAGTCAGGTTTTGATGTTCTGGTGTTCTGAACAAGTCCAGAAGAGAAGAAGAAGAAACCAAAGTCCCAGAAAACACAGAAGTTTAACTCTCTGTCTCTCTGAAGAAACAGAGCCGAGCAAGGAAGGTGCTTCCTCCTGCTCTCTGCAGCAGCTACACTCCCCACAGCAGAAGAACAACAGAGAGGAGTAGAGACCTTGAAGCACAGAACTGCTTGAAAAAGTTCCTCTGGCTGGTTTTTTTCCTTCTCTCCCATCTCAGGCTCCGTTTAAAGGCACAGAAAGGCATAAGATTCATTTTCTGGGCATAGATTAGGTGATATGGGATACATCATAAAGTCACCCCAAGACAGAAGGTTATGGGGATATTTGTCTGTACATGCAGCGACTTCTGTGAGAAGGAGGCTTTTCTATCCCTCCAGTGTAGCCCTCAGCACAGGATACTTCCTGATACATCAAGACAGTGAGAAAGAGAAGTTGGCACAGAGAAATAGCAGCTGTCACTAAGGGCACTTGGTCAGTGAGGGGGTCATAATTAATATTAGGTGTATTTAGTTTCTGTATAGTTTCATTAAAGTTGGTTTAGGTACCTTGTATTTTTAAGCTGCCAAACCAAATCATTTGGTGGGACTGATTTGTTTAGAGACAAATGTATTGCTCTGAATATGCTGTTAATTTGGAGGACTTATCTTCAAGTCTCCAGCTCCAACACCTCTTGGGTGTTGCCTGGCTTGCAGAGAGCTTTTACATCAGGGCCTGGCCAGCCAAGACCTGAACTTTCCGAACTGGTTTCCTGCAACTTTAAAAATGAGCCTTTTTTTGGTGGCTTGGGTGGCTGAAGTGTCCATGCAAAGCCCTGGTTTGCTTTAAAAAAGGACAACAAAGATCACAAAATCATAGAATATTTTGGGTTGGAAGGAACTTTTAAAGGTTTTCTAGTCCAACCCCACTGCAATGAGCAGGGATATCTTCAACCACCCTTATTGCAAAAAACTCTTTCCTTATATCTAGTCCTAATCTACCCTCTTTTAGTTGCAACTCTAACCCTATTGCAACAGGCCCTGCTAAGTAAGTAGTTTGTCTTTCTTAGGACCAGGCAACAGGTGTTTCTAGGCCCCCTTTAGTACTTCAAGACTGCTATAAGATGTCCTCGGAATCTTCTCCAGCCTGAAGATGTTTAGAACCAGACCAAAATAAAGGATGCAGACGTTTGATGGGCATGAAGTGCACAGAAATTTTTATGGTTTTGATCCCCTGACTTGGTGTTTGGGAAATGGCTTTTCCCCATGACCATGTTGATCTGACAGTTTTGCTCAATTTGCTTCTGATTATACCCTTGAATGCTGGTTAGTTCTGTCAAGTATGAGGTGCACAATGCAGGGAGATGAGGGTGAGCCTACACCAAGGTCCTGGGAAGAGCAGGGACACATCCTCTTCTGCACAGACATGCAGCATGCCTGCCTTCCGGGCCAGCCTCTTACTGCAGTGCAGTCCAACACTGCAAACAAAATGAGAAGTGGTCCCTGCTGGTGAAGACTTCCTCCATCTGATCTGTACTCCTTGCTTTACACTCATCATCCTTAGAAATGCTAAATAAGGGAACCTTAGAAATGCTGATTAAAAGAAAGAAATACACTTTTTCTATGAGCTGGTGGGAGAGTGGGTTTATTTGACTCTGAAGTGGGTACCTCTGAAGCCTTCCCAGGCAAACACCAATGGTAGGGTACATGCCAAGGCTAGGTATGCCCCACGCATCAAACTAAGGTATTCTCAGGGAGAATTAAGTATTTGCAGCATGGACCCATCCAAGAATTTCTGGTCTGGTGTGTTATTGTAAGAGTGCTTTCATAAAAGCTGATGCAGTGGTTGGAGGTCATTTGTAGAGGAAGGAAGAGCAAGCTGAAAAGGCAGTGACTTCAGTAGAGAGATAGTGAGCTGATGCACTTCCTCATGATTCTTTGATTCTTTTTTTATTTGTTGAGGGAATCAGGAGATTATTTGCATTTTTTGAATATATTCTATTCAATGGATGAAATGCATAGGATCTCTTTGTGGGGAAAAACGTAGAAGTTCTAAAAACTGACTAACTTCTCAGGTCAAAGGGGAAATGCTAGGAAAGACAGTAATAGTAATCTTTAATGAGAAGTCAGTCATCAATGCAGTTAATAAGTAGCTTTTTGAAGGGTTAGCATCATTGGATTTTTTCCTAACAAGCCTGTCATTGACTGCTGGCACAGCTTATCTCTTTAATCCAGTTCAGTAGAAATTATCTATGGCCTTTTACAGCACATTAAAAAGTTAAAGCCAAGCTCAACGGATTTGGCTCTTGAGTTTACCTCTGTTAATCAGTGCCACACCCATAAGGGCAAAAAAGCTGTGTATGTGTATGTGTTTAAATAATGTAGTGCATAGAAGGCTACAAAGGGCATGGAAGGTTCAGTAATGTTAATTTTTATTCTTTGTGCACCAACAGAGTTGCTGACCAGCTTTAGTTCTAATTAAATTGGACAAAAACATGTTTATTCCTGGTGTAGTACATTGCTGTTTGCCCATGCACTGAAGAGCAGATCTTAGTGAGCACATGAGCTCTCAGCTACATTGTTTAAAAATATTAAATTCTGTAGTCATGCACTAATAGATTAAATAATGAACTCTGCTCTGTTACAAATGTATTGTGAGATTGTAATGCTTCAGTAATGTCTTTATTGCAAAGGTAAAATGATATACATAATATTAAACCAACTGGGCTTTTGCCATTAAGGATTTATGTCTACTGAGGTTAGCATCAGAAAGGGATGCTTGTACTGGAAGATCAGTAACATTGCCAACTTGGGTGGAATGAAGTGTCTGGTTCAAGCTTTACATGAACTGTACATGATGAGCTTTAAAGATTTTAAAGCAGAAAACTGATTATGAAAACAATCCTTAGTTCATAGATCTTAACCATCAGAATTAACATTTTGACTTCCACACCTACTTTTGATTAACACTCTTTAATGTCTGCTAAATTGTCTGCTAAAATTCAAATGACAGTACTATTGGAAAATTATTAGTATGCTAAATTACATATAATTTTTGACTGTATAAGCCACTGAAGTATTTAGAAAAAACAGCCATTACAGTGCACTAAACCCCAAATGTTTCTTTGGACAGCAACTGCCAGGAGCAACTACTATAGTATTTATCTGTTTAAGATAGATAGGACTCTCAGGTGGTCTGTGGAAAACTAGATCTTGAAATGCAAAAGGAAGAGGAAGTATGTAGGTCACATACAATTCTGATGTCTTAATCAAAAAGCAGTGGACACATTACCAAAGCAAATCAAAATAAATCATTCAAGGACTTGGAAGTGGACTGAACATTGTCAGATCAGATTAAATGCTCCTAAACCATGTCAAGAATAAAATTTCTTGTGGGAATTGACCAGAGTGACGCTAAATGGGGCAACGATTAGCCACATGTGCTTGTATGATGCAAGCAGCAATGAGCAACTTCAGAATTTTCATAATTTCTGTTTGCTTTGGATAAACAGCTGAAAGCTTAGATGACTATATGAAGACCATCCAAGTAATTTGAATCTGGAGGAATGAGCTGGAAAGCTTTCAGAGACAGATTTTTCACATGAGATTTCTAGCACTTACTAGCTCTGATCGTAGGAAAAATGCTGTTAAAAACACTCTTTCATAACATTTTTGGTCATGTTTGGGAAGTATATGTAGGGAAAGAAATGTGCATATCTACCAGAAACCCAGGTTGGGTTCTAGAGATCTTAAAAATTTAGAGAATATGGCACCATTTTTTTTCATTCTTACTTCTTGGAAGGTTGGATTTGTCCTGGCTTGTCTTGTGACTGGCTACAACAGCAACTTCTGGTCAACCATTTCATTGTATCGGGCACAGAAACAGTTTTTACACTGCCTTATAGCATTAGTTGTAAAATGCATTTTGATAATATTTGTTTTTTCCTATTTTTCAGCTTCAGCCTCTGCAGGAATTCTGTGGGGAAGGCGATTGACTTCCAGGTGGCTCAGTGGCACTGCTGGGCCACAGTAAACACCTTACTTCTCAGCTCAGAGTAATGTGACCACTCTAAAGGCCATTCTCATTTCACTCTCACAATTTTTGCTCATCCAATACTTTTACTCACCCCTTACCAGTTTAGTAGCATAAAGTGTGTGAGACAGGAAATGCTGCTGAGCAGCCAGGGCAGTTCCTGGGAGCCAAGTGCCTGGAGTTGTGCATCTGGCTGCTTTGAGGGATCAGCATCTCAGCACAGCAGCTCACGGCTCTCTAATGCTCCCTCTGTCCACTCTAAATCCTTCCACAGAAATCGTAATTCCTAAGGCAAGGGCATTATAGTCTTTAGTTGAATAGTGATGCTTTCTAAGCTGAAAGTAAAGTAATGTTACTAAAATGAGCATAAAGTCAATTCTGGGCAACCGCAGCAGCTCTTAGGCCACACATTTTCCAGTCAGACCACCAGTAATAAAAACAATTCAAACAACTGTGAGGAAAAGGGATCTACTAAGTAATAAAATAATTAACAGTGGTGGGATCTTAGTCACTGCCAAGAGGGAATCTATGGGAGCCAAAATGGATGACTGGATAGCTGAGAAAATTTGCTAACTAGCTAGAAGACAAAAAAAAGGTCACTACTCCCATGGAAAGCCCTATTGCTTCTGCAGTACAATGAGATGCTGGTTTTGTACAAAATTAACTCCTCAGATCTACACAATATATGTCTGCTCATACTAAAAGTAAAGAGCTTCTCTTCACAATTGTCCTTTGAATGTAAGAAGGCCATAGTATCAGAACAGTTTCCCTGGAGAACTGCAAAAAGGAATCAGAATTTTATATTCAAAAGCTATCCATTCTCACTCTTTCCAAAATGTCCAGAAAGGTTAAAAGATCTTTTTTTTTTTTTCATTTTATATTTCATAATTGTCTTCGTAATATTCTCCCTTCCTATTTCACACTTCCTCTCTCCTTGACTGTCTTTTTCTGTCTCTCTTCCGTTCCTCCATGCCACCTTTTAAATTTCAGAGGCAACTCCTCTTCCAATTTTCCTTTAGTAAAATTTCAGGATGAATATTCCATGCAGTGAATTTTGGCAACTCAGAATTTATTTCTTAATTTTTATAAACAGACCACTTTTTTTTTTTTTTTTTAATAGAACAAACCTATCACTTTTTGTAAGTTCTTTACCTTTATTATCCCAGTGGAAATTACTGGCTATTTTTTGACTTCTGTTGCTTTTTCTCTATCATTACTATCAACATGATGATATCACTTGTCATCAGTATGCAAGCTCTTTATATGGGGTTTCCTATATTTTTTTCCTACAATACATTCAAGAATGAAGCTTCGTTCCCTATAACTCAGTGAAAATTTTCTATCGCCTGAGAGAATGGATTTGTCCTCCAATAGAAGTCCAGCAGTATTTTACTCCTGTTGGACCAAACAGATTGTTGGAGAGACATGGCATCACCCTAAATAATTTTTATTTTCACTAAGGTGAGATTAATGTCATCAGTAATAATGCAAATATTGCAAAATGTGCTCTTTGTATTATGTTTTTCCCAGCATTGATGTACTTTATCCATGTCATTTGCACTCCTTAAATCCTAAACCATGTTCAGAACCTATGCATTCCTTACATAGTCTTCAACTAAAAACCTTTATGAAGATAGAAAAAATAGAATTGCGCCCAACAGGGAGAGAAGAAACGATTAGCAAACAACTAACCAGCAAATGTGAAACACAAGTAAGGACAGTTTCTGCTAATATTGGCTAAAGGGCAGCAGTGATACCATTGACCTACATCAGGGAGATTGGAAGTTAATAGAGAAAAGTGTCAAAAGGGCTCGTGCTGACATAAGGTGCTTCTAACCAATTACTCCTGTGGACTGAAAAGAGAAGGATTGACTTGAATTTTGCTTCCACATTTTACTGTAAATGTGGCTGGGAGGTTTTTGGATTGGAAGTGAATCCTGGAGTCAAGACAACAATAAAGAAACATACAGGAAAGAAAAGAAGTGGTTGGACAGGGTAAGAAGAAAATTGAGAAGTGTGCAGGGTACAGTTTTTTGACACATGCTACCATTTCAACATTATGCTTGCAGGAATATTTACTCTACACCTTCAAAGGGAGCAATACATTTTTTTTTTGTACTGGATGTTGCAAATAACTTGTGGAACATAAATTATGATTTAATGATGCTCTAAAATTCCAGTGCAGCCAGCAAATCCTTAGTTTGCTACCATAATCAAGAATTAATAGCAAGGCAGATAAGAGAAAAAATACTAATTAGGTTAGGTAGTACACATTTCTATTAATTCAGAAGACCTGATAAAAGCATTTAAAACCATGTTTCTTGTGTAGGAATCAATTTTGAAAAGAAAATAAACAATGACAACCTCTTTTATCAGAAAAAATTATTAAGGTTTTGGGGTTTTTTTAACTGTTATCTCAGTGTACACATGTAACTGTGCTACCTGATTTTCTGGTAGCATTGCTGCAGGTTGTTTTCCGAATCTGTTTTTTAAAGTTCAGTATCTGTGTTAATGGAACCCGTGCTCTAGAAATGAAGCACAAATGTTTCCCACATTCACAGTTTATCAAATATGTCTGTTCTTAATATTAATATATTATGTTTGTTTTCCTAAGCATTTCTGAGGTTATTTTCAGCATGTGGCTTTGTACCATCATGATTCAGCCAGTCTGATCTCTCGTGGGATTTAAAGTTCAGAATAGATACAAAACCTTTACATCCCTGTGGAAGTGGGGTTGGGAGGGGTCAGAGGTGAACATGGAGAGGTAA
Organism: Vireo altiloquus; assembly: GCA_013396875.1. Lineage (NCBI taxonomy): Eukaryota > Metazoa > Chordata > Aves > Passeriformes > Vireonidae > Vireo > Vireo altiloquus. Next base: position 8,399 of record VZRF01014424.1, on the reverse strand, counting down.
TGCTGGACCAGACAACACAGAAAAAGGGTGGACAGAGACACAGAAAGTAGCACAGGGCAGAGCAAAATGTGTTTGCAAGACACAGTGTTAATTTTTGTGCCTAATAATATTGTTTGTTACTTCATGAATGTAGAATTAACAGAGTTCAATGGTATATTTTTATTTCCCACCATTAGTCAAAGACTAATAATTACTTCTCCTAAATTTATGTTGTTACAGAGTAATTCTGCTGTTTACAGTTTATCTACTTCATGCTGATAAAGGAAGAAACCAGAGAACCGTGACTCAAAACTTTAAAATATGCACCTTGAAATAATAGTATTACCAGGATTCACATTAAAAAGAGATTTAAGATATGGAATTTTACACTGCAATCTATTATTGTTCTCATAGAAAATCCAAGAGTATTTTGTGAGCGCACTGCAAATGCACTGTACAAGGCAAGTGTGAGATGAATAAAATAATTGAAATTATTGTTGTGTCAATAAGTTTTGCATAAATAAGTGGTAAATGGTTGCAGTTTGAATCCAACAAGGATTCCAGAATAAGTGGGAAGTGCTGCCTTTGACTGAAAGAAAGAAGCATCATGTTGAAAAGACCTGTGGCATGAGTAGAAAAATACGGGATTAAATCTATTTCCATGATTAGGTAGAAGGTAAAAAAAAATTATGTGGATTTTGATGGTTCTTGCAGGCAAAAAGAAGTAGTAAGCTTGTTATGAAGAACCAGGAGGATGGGCTGAAGAGCAAAGAAGGAATGCCAGAAACAGTCAAGACTGAAGAAAGAATATGATTTTGATGTTAGTTTCTTTCTTAGTAAAAGCAAACTCCACAGGCTAGGTAATCTGGATGGTATCTGCAGGTCAGGATGATGCCTCTGCTCACATATACTTACAGTCAAAAAATCATTAGGATAAACAGTATCCATGAATACAGAGGGAATATTTCATATGTATAAGATTAACTAATGCAGAAATTAAAATTACTTAGTTTTAACAGAGAAAAAGAGGTTATAGATCAAACTCCTGAAAATGAATTCCTAGAAGGAAGGGTATACAGCTACTATAACATTGACATTGCAGCCTTGAAAAGGAACTGAGAAGCAGGCCATCTGTCAGCACAAAGATCAGCAGGAACAGCAGATAGGGATACTAAAAAACCACCACAAGCATTCTGTTCTAACTTGTATTTATCTCAATAAAGAGATTGAAAACTATTACTACACAATTGCCAGACAGAGTTATTATGTGCCAAACATGTCACGAGCGAGGCTGAGACCCGAGAGGAATTGCTCGTGTGCACTGAAGGAGAAAAGGCTGCTCAGGGCCCAAGAGCTGGTCCAAGGCCAGATGGCTTTATGATGGTTCCTTAAGACTCCAGAAGAGGAGATAACTCCTGTTCTGAAAAGACTTATCATAGATATGGATAAATGGGCAATAATGGCCCCTACTGGAAAAATGATCTGATATAACTCTCACAGTGCCTGAACTATGATGTATTTTGTCCAACAAGACACCATGGCTGGAGGAAGAGAGGCTCATTGAGTGATGCTAATGATCTTTATGCATTTAGGCACCATATCTCAGTAACTTTTATGTTTATTGAGTATAATTTGAGAACAAATTAGAGGTTTTCTTCATAAAATGTGGCAGACAAGCTGACAAGCTGACAGGCAGGCATGAAGAAGATGGTTTAAAACTGACACTGAAATTTGCTTTATTTGGCCAGAAGAACAAGTGAAGTTGCTTCTGTCTCTTTTGATACTAATTTTGCTGAATATACTATTTTATTTGATCGACAGTGTAATTCTGGTGTTGTGTAAAAGGTGGAATATGCAAGAATTGTGATTTCTCTGCATTTTTATATCACAACAGCCCTATGGAATTCAACAAAGGAGTTTAGCTAAGTTATTGTGTTTCTGTAACGGTTAATAAAATAGCAAAGAAGATATAAATGAATGGGTAAATTATTGACAAAATTTGAAGCAGGGTGAACTTTGATGGACAAGGTGAAGGAAAGGTATCAAATAAAAAATACAGGAAAACTTGAGAGTAAAGCTTTTAATTATGGAATTCCTCTTGGTTTTAGATGATAAAGCATTTTTAGTCTTTGCAGTCATGCAGACAAGACGCAGGTGGGAGATAGGAGGTCATATGCATGAACTGATCCTTTCATCCTCTTGCTCAGCTCCTTTCTCAGAGCCACTCAATAAAGACACATCTGAGATGAAGAGAATCCCATTATAAATCTTGTATTTGCTTTCCTTTTGAACCAGGTACAAGACCACAAAAATTTACTTTTGCCACATATATAGAGATGTAAGTTGGACAACATCTTGTGAAACATGACACTGCTGATACTTGAAAATGGAGATTTTTAAGAATATAGTTGGTTGAGGTCTTAACAACAAAGGCATATTTCTCATTATAATGCTCCAAAATTTACCAAGACAATAAACCATTTACAAAGTACCTTACTGTGTTTACTTGACCTTTCCTCAAATCTGTACTCTGAGGCAAGACTGCACCATTTCTAAGGCGTATAATAAATTTCCTCCCCACACAGTACCTGCTCACAGAGGATTTGCTGCACTGAGCAATGTACAAGGTGCTTGGGAAGGTTAGCTAAGGCCTGTGTGGACAGACCCAGAGCCTCTTATTATAAATGCATAAATCCAACTATGAGCTTCACAGAGACTCTTTAATATTGTATTTTCTTTCTTTTACAAGAGATCGTTGTTGAAAAATAATTATGATTTTCAAAAGAGAGAAAGTGCATGGGCCAATGAGGACTTTGTGAAGCACAGACAAGTCCAAATGAGTATACTTTCATAATCTTTTACTCTGTTCAAAATGGAAAAATTATCAGAGGACCTCTCTTTTAGAGCATAGTCCTTAATTTGGGGAATGCTGGACTGTTGCTGGAGAAACTTTGAAATATATTATTATTTTCAATAGTAAGTCACATTGTAAGGTTTATGTCCAGGAGAACTAAGGTACTGGGGGGAAAGGAATTTTTTACCTGAACTATTAAAAGCATCTTGCATTTCTTACTTATTTAGGCAGCATGTTTTGTAAAAGATGGTATATGCTAACACACAAAGGCACAGGACATTTGGAAGGTCTGCACCTCAAAAATTCAACTGGACTAAAGCTCCTAGAAGACATTTTGAACCACAGTTATACACCAGATAAAACATAACATTTGCTATGGGGTTTTTCTTCACTTTTAATATTTGAATCGAGAACTGATTTCTTGCAATAATGGCAATTAACTAGAAATATTTCTGCTTTTTTGACAATAATACAAACTTGCATAACAAGTGCAAGTTGGAGATCTACATGTTTTAAACAGGCCCAAAAATTAAGACTTTACAACCTTTATTTGCCTCACGTATTGTGTAAATATTTTAAGTTCATTTAGGACCTAGCTTCCAACATTTATGTTTGACAGTTTTCACTTCCTCTATCAAAAATTCCCCACATTTCATGATCCACAGGAGATGAATGAGAAACTCCAGCTCACAGCAACTGATCACATTTGACTGTTCCGTTCTTTGATCTTTTTTTCTAATTTGTTGCTACATGTCTTTTTTTTCCCCAAGAGATTTCTTTGGACTTCTTAACAGACTTACCTTGGATTATTAATTCTCTTCTGTCCATTTTCAGAACAAAGAATCGGCTATTTGAGAGTCACATAGTGCCTGTTAAATACCTGTTGCCTATTGACATTTAGCTGATTATACTGCAAATTATCCTATCTTTAATTTATTTCACCTTTCTTCCACAAAAAACATTTTCTTTGAATAAAGATGATGTTAAATCCACAGGAAGTTTATAGTATTGTTTTCTTGCTGTCAGATTCAAAACCAAATCTAGATGTATTCTCTGATATTTGTTGTCATACCTGCAGACCCTAGGACTGTGTCTCAGCTGTTTGGGTAACACTGGGTTACAGTCTTTAGTTCCCTCAGATGCAGACAGCTAAGAGGCATTTGTTTGAGTTTTTAAAGCACTTGAATTCAAAACCCTTAATACTCATATTATTAACTTCAGCTACTGGGGGCCAAAATGATGAAACATTTATGAGGAGGATTGCACGGCTCCTTCTGGGAGCCTGAAGACATTCACTGTGGCACAGCTAAGCACAGGAGGAATTAGTTGAGCCGAGGTATGTATTTCAGCAGGGTCTCAGAATTTTATTGCAAATGTAGCTTTCATTGGTTCACAGACTGAGACAAACTCGGGTGTGCTATGAACACTGATCCTTGTGGTAGGTGGCCTGTTCCCTGAGCTCGCTGGTAAAGGCACTGCAGCGTGGATTCTTTATAACCCTGTGAAGATCCGATTAGCGAGAGAGGCCTCTGCCCAAATTAAGGTGCAAACAAAACCACATGCAAAAGCCAATAACACAGATTTTATTTAACAACAAAATGTGAAGTAAAGAGATAAAAACAGGAAAGTGGGAGGAGGGGGAGAAAGCAATATCAAGCAGAAGATCATCACCACCTGTGGATCCAGGGCCCTGTTGGCCCTTCACCCCTGGCTCCTCAGCAGTAGGGATCCCTACAACCCCATGGCTTCAGTTCTGGCCAATAAAATAGGATCTGGTAAAAGGTATGCATTTACATTAAAAGTTGAATTGAGAAGACGTGACTGGTAACATTTCCTGCTTACTTTGACCAAATGATACACGAAGTTAGTTTTAATAGGTTGGGGTATTTTTTTTTTTTTGTTCTTAAAACTTTTCACTTATTTTTAAGGATTACTTTTAAAATTCAGGACTATCTGGTTGACCTTCTAACCACTTAAATTTTCAGAAATGGCAAAGATCCTGTATTATTTCCCTTAGCAAGTAGCTTTTTCTGTCTTAAAACAGCAGTTTATTGTTACTCTCATTTAAAACTGGCTTAAGAAGTATTGCAAAAGACTACTCACTTACAGTGAACCTGGTGCTCTCTGGCCATGCTGACACAGTTGAATACAGTGTCTGGCAGTCTATCTTTCCTGACTCTCGCTGAATGTTCTCCCTTGGTATTACTGAACAAAATAATGCTCTCTGCACTTGCTGCACTAGTACCCAAGAGACAGGACAAGACACACGGGACACAAACTGAAACACAGGAGGTTCCCCCTGAACAGGAGTAAAAACAGCTTTTCACTGGGAGGGTGATCAAGAACAGGAACAGGTTGCTCAGAGAAGTTGTAGAGTCCAAGGAGATGTTCAGAAGCCATCGGTGTGGCCGTGGTCCTGCACAACCGGCTCTGGGCGACCCTGCTCGAGATGGGGGCCGGGACAAGGGACTGGAGAGGGCGGCGGCCGCCCCTCAGCCCCGGCCCGGCCCCGGCGGGCAGGGAGCCCTCGGCAGCGCCCTTGTGGCTGCAGGAACCCAGCCCGGCCCCGGGCTTTGTCTCCGGGCGCCGCGCAGGCGACGGGACACAGCGGGAGAGGCCTCGGCGCCATCGTCCTCAGCCCCGAGCCCCCTTTTCAGCGCGCCCGCTGGCTCGCCCCCGCTGCTACAAGCAAGTGCCGGGTTCCAGCTGCTGCTCAGCCCTGAACAAGCGGTGCCTGCAGGGCAGAGACACTTTGCCCCTGGGCTTTCTCCAGCACTTGAGGCTGCAAGGACGTTCCCCACCGGAGCCCGCGCACGGCGGCCGGACAGCCTGCCCAGAGGCTGCGGGTGCTCCGCTCGGGCCAGCCCTGCTGGAAGTGGGGACGGGCAGGGCAGAGCGCCGAGGCCCAACCAAGCTCTGCTTCTGGAGGTGCTGGGAGCGGCCGGGGAGGCAGCGCTAAACTGAGGCATTTGAAGGTCTCTTCCGACCTTGATGAATCCAGGACTCGGGGATTGCCCCGACCTAGGTGCAGGACCTGGCCCTTGGCCTTGTTGAAGCTGTTGAGGTTTCTGTGGTACCGCTTGTCAGGCTTGTCCAGGTTCCTGTGGCTCCCTCGGTGCCCCTGCCCTGCCCAGCTTCCTGTCCCCTGCAAAGGTGCTGAGCTCGATCCACTGTCTGTGTCATTGGGGAAGCTACTAAAGACCCCGGGGCCAAGGCAGAACCCTCAGGGACACCTGTTGTCCTGGACCTGGTGCTGGATATGGAGCTGTCACCAAAACTGCAGGAAAAGCAGAAGTTCTCCAACAACATCTTTCAAGTGATAGAGAATTGGGCAGCGCGCAGAACCCTCAGGGACACCTGTTGTCCTGGACCTGGTGCTGGATATGGAGCTGTCACCAAAACTGCAGGAAAAGCAGAAGTTCTCCAACAACATCTTTCAAGTGATAGAGAATTGGGCAGCGCTTTATTCTGACCAGGATGTTATTCTGGCAAAGGAATAATTTCACATTTACACAGACACACGTTGTGCAGTGGAAATCATTCCATTCCATATGGTCCAGCAGCAGAGGGGGCAGAGCTGCCAGGGCTGCAGACTGTGGAGTGGGACTTGGCCACAGAGAATGGGAAGTGGAAAAACGACATGGACCAAGCTCTGTTNCAAAACCACATGCAAAAGCCAATAACACAGATTTTATTTAACAACAAAATGTGAAGTAAAGAGATAAAAACAGGAAAGTGGGAGGAGGGGGAGAAAGCAATATCAAGCAGAAGATCATCACCACCTGTGGATCCAGGGCCCTGTTGGCCCTTCACCCCTGGCTCCTCAGCAGTAGGGATCCCTACAACCCCATGGCTTCAGTTCTGGCCAATAAAATAGGATCTGGTAAAAGGTATGCATTTACATTAAAAGTTGAATTGAGAAGACGTGACTGGTAACATTTCCTGCTTACTTTGACCAAATGATACACGAAGTTAGTTTTAATAGGTTGGGGTATTTTTTTTTTTTTGTTCTTAAAACTTTTCACTTATTTTTAAGGATTACTTTTAAAATTCAGGACTATCTGGTTGACCTTCTAACCACTTAAATTTTCAGAAATGGCAAAGATCCTGTATTATTTCCCTTAGCAAGTAGCTTTTTCTGTCTTAAAACAGCAGTTTATTGTTACTCTCATTTAAAACTGGCTTAAGAAGTATTGCAAAAGACTACTCACTTACAGTGAACCTGGTGCTCTCTGGCCATGCTGACACAGTTGAATACAGTGTCTGGCAGTCTATCTTTCCTGACTCTCGCTGAATGTTCTCCCTTGGTATTACTGAACAAAATAATGCTCTCTGCACTTGCTGCACTAGTACCCAAGAGACAGGACAAGACACACGGGACACAAACTGAAACACAGGAGGTTCCCCCTGAACAGGAGTAAAAACAGCTTTTCACTGGGAGGGTGATCAAGAACAGGAACAGGTTGCTCAGAGAAGTTGTAGAGTCCAAGGAGATGTTCAGAAGCCATCGGTGTGGCCGTGGTCCTGCACAACCGGCTCTGGGCGACCCTGCTCGAGATGGGGGCCGGGACAAGGGACTGGAGAGGGCGGCGGCCGCCCCTCAGCCCCGGCCCGGCCCCGGCGGGCAGGGAGCCCTCGGCAGCGCCCTTGTGGCTGCAGGAACCCAGCCCGGCCCCGGGCTTTGTCTCCGGGCGCCGCGCAGGCGACGGGACACGGCGGGAGGGGCCTCGGCGCCATCGCCCTCAGCCCCGAGCTCCCTTTTCAGCGCGCCCGCTGGCTCGCCCCCGCTGCTACAAGCAAGTGCCGGGTTCCAGCTGCTGCTCAGCCCTGAACAAGCGGTGCCTGCAGGGCAGAGACACTTTGCCCCTGGGCTTTCTCCAGCACTTGAGGCTGCAAGGACGTTCCCCACCGGAGCCCGCGCACGGCGGCCGGACAGCCCGCCCAGAGGCTGCGGGTGCTCCGCTCGGGCCAGCCCTGCTGGAAGTGGGGACGGGCAGGGCAGAGCTCCGAGGCCCAACCAAGCTCTGCTTCTGGAGGTGCTGGGAGCGGCCGGGGAGGCAGCGCTAAACTGAGGCATTTGAAGGTCTCTTCCGACCTTGATGAATCCAGGACTCGGGGATTGCCCCGACCTAGGTGCAGGACCTGGCCCTTGGCCTTGTTGAAGCTGTTGAGGTTTCTGTGGTACCGCTTGTCAGGCTTGTCCAGGTTCCTGTGGCTCCCTCGGTGCCCCTGCCCTGCCCAGCTTCCTGTCCCCTGCAAAGGTGCTGAGCTCGATCCACTGTCTGTGTCATTGGGGAAGCTACTAAAGACCCCGGGGCCAAGGCAGAACCCTCAGGGACACCTGTTGTCCTGGACCTGGTGCTGGATATGGAGCTGTCACCAAAACTGCAGGAAAAGCAGAAGTTCTCCAACAACATCTTTCAAGTGATAGAGAATTGGGCAGCGCTTTATTCTGACCAGGATGTTATTCTGGCAAAGGAATAATTTCACATTTACACAGACACACGTTGTGCAGTGGAAATCATTCCATTCCATATGGTCCAGCAGCAGAGGGGGCAGAGCTGCC
>VZRF01014419.1:0-25152 GCA_013396875.1 Vireo altiloquus | reverse complement strand
CACACAGTGGTTTACAGGTGCCTCTCACTTGTAGGGAATGGGGCTCCTCTCTGCAAATCCCTGGATGGCTCAGAGAGCCCTTTAATGGACAGGGAAAGTCCCTTTGTTCTCTCTGTAGTCATCATATTTTCACCTTTCTTTATTTTATTTTATTCATTATATTATCTTTACCTTATTCTATTTTATTCTATTTATTTTGTCCCATCTATTATATTCTCTTTATTTTATCCCATATATTATATTCTATTTATTTTGTTCTATTTTCCTTTCTCTGCTTTGCTGTACTTGCCTTTTGGGGCTTTTTTTACCCTCCTTCCACTTTGTTTCCCCAGCACAGATCCTTTTTTTGCTTTCTCTAATATTCATCTGAATAACCTGTGCTCCCAGACTGCCCCTCCTAAAAATGTCCTGCTTTTCCTTAGTGAGGTGATGACAAAGCTTTTGGTGAGCCAAGTGCAGTTACTTAGCAGACAAAAAGAAAATGCCAGAAAATAAAAAACCCAAACCAAACCCCTGCACCTTTTTATTTTGTCAGAACAACCAAACCTTATCCGTGCCTAAACATGGGAATCGTTGGGGCTTTGCAGGGTTTGCAACTCAAATTCTTCCTAAATTCTTGTGTTACCTGCAAATCACCAGGGCACAGAGCTGGTCTTGTTGAAAAAGACCTTTAAAATCATCAAGTGCAGCAGCAGCAGCAGCACCAAACCACATCCTCCATCCACACCCACTCGTTTCTTGGACACTTCCAGGGATGGAGACTCCACCCCTGCCCTGGGCAGCTGTGCCAGGGCTGGACACCCCTTCAGGGAAGAATTTCTCCCAGTATCCCACCTGAGCCTCCCCTGGCACCCCGAGGCCATCAGACACTTTGCTTTCCCAGCGAGTGTGGGTGTGAAGGTGCCTTTGGGCAGACTCCTGTTCGTGTGGGATGCAGTGGTGACACCCAGGGGAGCTCTGGGGAGGGAGAGGGGCACAGCAGTGACACAGGAGCTGCTCAGAGCCATCCCAGCCTGGGTGGGGACACTCCCTCACACCTCCCAGGCTCCGAATTCCACAAAGCTCTTGTGGTTTCACCTCACTCAGCTGGGGGAGCACCCACCCAGTGCCACCCCTCAGCTCTGTGGTGGAGGTTGGAAGCGTCCTGGAGAGGAGAGAAGCAGCCTGGCAGTGGCAAAGGCACAGAAAATCAGGGAATCATGGAATGGCTTGGGTTGGAGGGACCTTAAACTGCAGAGGAAATGTCGATGAAGGATGTTTGGACTTCAGGAGGCTCTTCAAAAATGGTGTTTTATTGCATGTGTGAAGTTACAGCAGTCCAGGGTGTGAATAATCAGAGCCAGACCTCAAGGCTGCCCAGCTGCAGTTTAAAGCCATACCTGAAGCCTCTTTCTGTTCAAGTTACAAGGCATTATATACTTTTCTTTGCTGAATACCTTAATACATGACAACCAATCAGCATCACTCACAACATTTGCCTATAGCCTATCACCACTACTATCATTGCCATAATATAGTCATTGTTATCCAATCACAAGAGTAAGTTACAATTTAATGTTACAATTTAAGCTTACAATGGAAAATTCTTAGACTTTTTTTCTGCTTGCCACATCACCATGTCTNTGGTCAGAACATCCTTTTGTTTGTGTTCAGCTTATCCTTTGCTCTAAGTCACCTCTTTCCGACTCGGCACAACCTCTCCTTTCTTAGTTGTCCAGTAGGACTTGCTCAGCATTCCTTACTTTAAATATTCATTATTCCTCTGTATCAAAACTTGCTTCCACCTCTATTTCATTCTCAGTTCCTACTTTCAGAGGTCTTTCTGCCGTGCTTACATATCTCTCATCCTTCCCAACATCAAACCCCTCCCAGTGCCATGGGCAGGGACACCTTCCACTATCCCAGGCTGCTCCAAGTCCTGTCCAGCCTGGCCTGGGACACTTCCAGGAATGGGACATCCACATTTTTATATCAGCACACCCAAGGCTGTTGTCCCTTTCTCTCCACAGCTGGTGGGGCTCAGTGTCTCCAACGGGAAGGACCAGCTCGTGGTGTTCCACACCAAAGACAACAAGGATCTCATCGTTTGTCTCTTCAGTAACGACCCCTCCAACGACAGCAGGATCGGGGAGCTCGTGGGAGTCCTGGCCAGTCACTTCAAGAGGTCAGTGCTGGGCTTGGGGCTGTTGGACACCATTCCAAAGTGCCAGCTCATCCCTGCAGTCAGTGCCAGGCTGGGCTCTGCCTGGGGCTCTGTTCCTTCACTGTTCCTGGGATACCAGAGGGACCTTTTGTCCTGGCATTTTTGGGACACGCATTTTACCTCCAACACCTCATTGCCTCTTCTGCCTTCCCTGTATGTGTGACAGTCACAGGTGTCTGGGGGACAAATATCACTGAAGATGCCCTTGGAATGTGTCACAATGGCTCCTGAGGGCTTCCTGCAGCCAAACTCTGCATATTTAAAATGAAGCTGGAGCTTTTCTTTGCTCAGATTGCCCCCCTGCCCCAGTAGCAGCAGGTGATTTATTGCTTGAGCTGTGAAATGTCATCTCTGCTCCCCAAAGTCTGTCTGTCTTGTAAATCCCTGAGCCAAAGCTGCTGATCAGGTATGGGGATGTTGGAGCTGCAGCTGGAGCAGCAAGAGTCACCTGGATCCCAGGAGGGAATTCCAGGCTGCCCACGCCAGCACCAGGCAGTGGCTGCACTGCAGCCACAGAAAGGAGCTCTGGGGAGAAGCAGGCTGTGGGCTGAGCAGACCTTTGGGTTGTTCCCTGGCTCCTCCAGAGGAGATTCCCAGGAGGAATGATGCTGCTCAGCACACACAGCCTTGGTTTTGCTGTTCCCATGCTCCACAGGACTGAGGAAGTGGAGTCTTTGTAGGGAAGTCTTCATACAGAGCTGTGAGTGGCAGGAAAATGATGGAATTTTGGTCACTTCAGGTCCCTGGATATTTTTCCATGAATTCAAGAAGAGTGTGCCAGTCCAGCCCCCTCTCACCAGCACGATGTGAAGTTCAGGGCTGGCTCTGCTGCTAGGGCAGGGGCTGAGTGCATTGGAAATGAATTCTCAGCCCTGGCACAACTTGTTTGGGGAAGTTCAGTGCTGCAAAGCAACAGAAAACATTCTCTGGTTTTGCTTTTCCCTAAATATAATTTCATTTCAAAGGCAGCTGCTCTGGAAGGCTCAGGATGTTCTGTAAAGCAATGCACTTCGTTTGGGAATGCTGGGAGTCCCTGCACTTCTTCCAGCCAGCATCACCTCCTGATGCTCCTCGGGGCCTTGGCAGGTGTTTGTCTGATGTGGGGACAGGCTGTGACACTGTTGGTGACACTCCAGGTCCCGTGGTCAGTGTCCAATCCCCCAAATTTGCCATTCCTTTTGCTCGGATGGGTCCCCAGGCACCCTTGTGTCACCTGTCCCCCACGCTCAACCCCAGGCACAGCAGCTTCCTGTGAGCAAAGGATGTTGTGACCTTCTGCCTGAAGTATTGCAGCTCCCCCAAAGGTGGGAACTGCTGATTTTCAGTTTCTTACACTGATTTTAACAATGACATTTCTATCTTTGAAGAGAAATTAGGCTTAATCTAATTACTGTCTGTAGGAGAATGGCAGTTAAATACATTTGTGTGCTGATCAGCTCCACTTAACACAATATTAGCATTATTTTAGTGCTTCAAATGGCAAATCTCAGCACAGCTGGGTAAATGGGAGAGCTGCTCTAAAAGCCCATTTTTCTCCAACATCCAATAAAAGTTCCTGGATGAAGGGCAATGCACAGGACAACTTGCATTTAGTTTCCCAAATATATAAATGTCATGGTTTCCCTCTTCAAAGCACTATCTGTAAATCAAAACAGAAGGAAATATTCATGTTTTCCATCACTTCCCATTTTCCCAGAGTCAGAAGCTCCTGTCAGTGGATGGGATTAGCTGAGCCCTTGCTGGAGAGGCGCTGGGGGAATTCCTCATTAACCAGGATTAGCTGCAGGTCGTGTGCCTCTGGCAGGGGTCAGGTTTCTCTGTCCTGCCTCGGGAGGTGCTGCTGTGAGCAAAGACTGGAGCCAGCAGGAAAATCTCGAGCCTAAAGGTTCAGTTTCTTGGGAAGATCGCACCCACAGTGGGGTTTGAGAGCTCTGCTCCACCCGGGGTGTGGGAGCAGCTTCCGTGGGTTGTGGAGCTCTCACTGAACATTAAAAGCCATTTCCAGCCATCTCAGCACCCATCCTGAACCCCTGCTGGGAGGTTTGGGCAGGGCTGAGGTGTCACAGGCACCTGTGGCTGTGGGGGGAGTGCTGGGTAATGATCCTTTAACTTTGTGTGGTAAAATCCTGGGAATTCAGGACCATTCTAGGGATAGGGAAGGGGAGGAGGAGGCTGCTGCTGTCACCTGAGCTGGGGGCACCCAAACCTTCTTATCCAGATGCTCTCTATCAGGTTTTATTTTTTATTCCAAACCCTTTGAACTGGGAACTTCAGTGCTGATGTGTCTGTTTGGGAATTTTGGACATTTCCAGCAAGAAATAGCTTGGACATTTCAGAACAGTTCCAGAGGTGACATCTCCTGATGCTGCATTCTGCAGCTGCTTTTGGGCACAAAGGCCTCACATTTGGGAATGTTTTGCCTGAGTTCACATTTCTTTGCATCACCCATGAAAGCTTCACAGAGCTGTGTCTTTTAAAAGTTATTCCTGGTAGGAATTGTCTTACTTTGAGATTGTGGTTCACAAACAAGTGTTCATACAGTGGAAAACCAACGTGAGGCTTCTGTGAGCTGTAACGTTTTTGATGGAGTTAACAGGAGTTCGAGTCCTGTTTCCCCAAATCAGCTGGATTTGGGGTTTTTTACAATGTTTTTTACAATTTTTTACTACAGAAATGATGGGAAGCTGGATGAGGTGTTGGGTGGCCCCAGTAAGTTGATGTCTGCCTGCAAAGCAGTGTCCATGAGGCTGAGCTCCCCCGGGGGTTTCCCATTTCAGAACAGTTCAGGGATGGGCATCTCCTGCCCAGCCCAGGAGAGCTGGAGCCAGTGAGCCCCTGGAAGAGCTGGGACAATCCAGCAGGCCCTTGCAGGAGCAGGTCTGGGAAATCTGGGTCATGTTTCTGCCCTTGGTGCCCAGCAAGCTGCAAAGGTGCTCTGCAGGAACTCAGAGCTCAGCACCCTCGTCCTGGGTTTGCCAAGGCAGGGAACAGCTCCTGGGAGCTCTGGCTGTGGCCACAGTGACCCTGCAGGTGCTGGGGCTCGGGAGAGAGGGACCTGAGGAGCTCCTGGAGGAGAGGGGCTGGGCACAGAAGGGGAGGATTGTGTTTGCCCTTCCCATTTTACATCCTCACCTCAGGCTCTAGAAGATGTCTGGAATGATCAGTGCAGGGCACTGAGGACTTTCTGGGTGCCCTTCACCTGAGATGACCCAACTGTGGTCACCTTCCCATGCTCTCACCTTTCTGTGGCTCTGTCACCTCCCTGTGCTCTCCATGCTGTGGCTCCCCCCGTGTGGGTGATCTGATCCCTGGGGGTGCTGTGGCAGCTCAGGTGTCCCCAGGGAATGTGCCCAAGGCCCATCCTGTTCCCAGGCTCTGTTCCTCTCCTCTCAGGGGTGATTCCCTGCCCGGGGGGAGCAGGCAGGGTTTGTTCTGTCTGCCTGCCCACACGCTGGGATCAGGAGTCACTGATCAGGAGTCACTGCCCTGCTCTCGGTGCTTTCTGTTCCCTAATCCCCACATTGTCTGCAGCCGCAGCCCTCAGGCTCCTTCCAGGATTCCTGGAGGGAAGGGGGAGTTAAAAGAGCAGTCAAAAGCAATCCCTGCAGAACTCCAGCAGAAAATCACTCGCCTGAGGATAATTTTATCTTTTCCATTGTGCTTTGGGGCCTCTCAGCCAATTCTAATCATTTGTATGCCCTGGATTCATTTTCCTTTATTCTGGGGTCTCGCCCTGGAGTGTTTGCTCTGGTACTGATGGGGCAGGAATTGACACAGGAGGATCTCACAGGGATCTCACACAGGGATCTCACAGGAGGATCTCACAGAAAGATCTCACAGAGGGATCTCACAGGGATCTCCCACACAGGGATTTCACAGAGATCTCTCACAGAGGGATCTCACACTNAGGGATCTCACAAAGGTATCTCACACAGGAATCTCTCACAGAGGGATCTCACAGAGATCTCTCACAGAGATCTCTCACAAAGGGATCTCACAGAGATCTCTCACAAAGGGATCTCACAGAAGGATCTCACACGGCCCCAGGGCTGTGGCTCCAGGTCCTGCCCCGCACAGAGCTCCTGGTGATCCTCAGGAAGATCCCATTCCCTGCTTTTCCCTCCCTCATGCCCTAGGTGCTGTCCTTGTGCTCCATCCCTGCTGTCCCTGGCAGAGTGAGGTGGCATCGTTTCTTTGGCTGGGAAGAGGTTTGGGTGTTGGATTTAGTGTCACCTGTGTGTCACTGTAACCCAGGTATGGGCATGTGCAGGTGGAATTTATACATAAATTACATACAGAAAATGGGGGAAATCCATGTATATCCATAGGTAGGCACAGATCACAGGATCCTGGAGGGCTTTGGATGGAAGGGACCTCAAAGCCCACCCAGTGCCACCCCTGCCATGGCAGGGACACCTCCCACTGTCCTAGGCTGCTCCCAGCCCCAATGTCCAGCCTGGCCTTGGGCACTGCCAGGGATCCAGGGGCAGCCACAGCTGCTCTGGGCACTCTGTGCCAGTGCCCAGAATATCTACAAGAATTGAGGAAATGATATGTTTCTATAGATGTAAAATGTAGGAAATTCCATGTATGTACATCTGTGTGCATAGGTGTAAAAAAACTGGGGGGAAATCTGTGCCCTCAGCCTGCATAAAGCAGGGTTGGTGGAGGTGCCCAGGATTCTCAGGATTCTCACACCGAGCCAGACTTTCCTGGGGAAGCACATCCCAAAACACCTCTGGGCCTCCCTCAGCACACAGGGGTTAAAGGTGTTCCTGCTGGATTCTGAGCAGAGCAGGAGCCTGGGAGGGGAGCAGTGGGGTCACCCTTCCGTGGGGTCACCAGAGGCTGCTCCTCCCTCGGGGTGGGTGTAGGGAAACCCAAAGCTGAGCTGAGGCTGGAGGAGACACCTCAGGGCATTCAGAAAAGCCTTTTTTTAGGGAAAAAAAAGAGCACTTTGACTGCTTCCCTGGTATTGAAAGCTTCAGCCACAGGACTGGAGCTGCTCAGAATCAGGGGTGAGGCTTTATTCCCCTGACCCCCTGCCCAGAGCTGCAGCTTTGGGGAGCTTGGGTCTGTTTGGTGCAAGGAGAAGAACTCTGATTATTTTCTCTGGTGTTTTGCTCTGTGCACCAGCAGTGGCAAACGAGGCTCCTGCAAACAGAGGAGGTGTGAGGGGGTAAATGAGGCCAACATCTCAGATCTGTGGTGTCAGAGGTGAGGCTGAGGGGTGGCTTTGTTATTTCAGCTGAATGCAGAGGGGTTTGTCAGGGAGATGGGCACAAACACCCCATAAATACCCATTTTCAGGGGTTTGTCAGGGAGATGGACACAAATACCCCATAAATACCCATTTTCAGCCCACTGTGCAAGAGCAGGAGTGTTTTTTGCATTTTTGGTGCTGTCTGGAAACAAAGAGGAGATTCACCTTGGGGTGATTTTGATTGTTTAGGAAAAAAGCACTCAGCTCAAAGATGAGCCTGGTCTGGAACATGAATCATTTGATTAAAATGGATTCCAGATTTTTTATTTGATTTTTTTCCCACTGATTTGGAGAGAAAACCTTTGGCTCAGGCCCAGCAATCAGGCAAGGGGTTAAACCTTCCATTTGTCATATAAAGATGCTTTTTCCTATCAAAACTGGGCTGATTTTAATCAGTTCAGGATTGTTCCTTTCTTTTAAAACTGTTCACCTTTCTCTGGTGGAAACCTTGATGAACTGCTGAGATTCAGGGAGCTGAACCAGGAGCATCCTCAGTGTAGCAGGACCGTGGGGATGTGAATGTTGGATTTTGGGGACAAAGGAAGGAGGAGGAGCCCAGACTGGTCCAGGAGAACACAAGCTCAGCTCCCAAAGCCTCTGCCCAAGGAAATAACTCTGTCCTGGGGCAGAGCCTGCCCTCAGAGGAGGGATGGCACCCCCTGGCATCACACAGATCTGTCACTTGAGCCTTGAGGAGATCCCTGAGCCGACAGGAGGTCACAGCCAGGGCTGAGGGGGCTCCTTCATTTTTAATCATCATCCATTTTGGGGCAAATTCTGCTGGGTTTGGGGGGAGCCTGAACCCACAGGTGGCAGCTTTTAAACACTTAGTACCCTGTGGAAGGGCAGTGGCCAAGAGAAAACAATTTCCTTATACAAAATAAATGGGAAAATAAAACAAACTGGAAAAATTTGCCTCATTCTCTTGGCTTGTCTTTGTGATTTAAGAAAATTTCTCGGCTCTAGCCAAGATTTACCTTTGATTTCTGGTGTTTATAAAGTTGGACAGGGCTGGGGACAGTGGGAGGTGTCCCTGCCCGTGGCAGGGGTGGCACTAGGTGATCCTTAAGGTCCCTTCCAACACAAACCATTCCATGATTCCCCAGTAATCACCTCTGGTAATTCCTCTGTCGACCTCACTGCTGTAACTTGGGTTGAGAGATGAGCTTTCCTTGGGAAAACAAATGAAAGATTTGTTGCTTTGGAGAGGTGGAATTACAGCACCCTGGTGAGACTCAGTCTCTGGTTTAATTGTTTCACATTCTCCTTGCAACTGAGTTTTTCCAAACACTTCTCCCGTGGGAAGGGAGCTCCTGAAGGAACTCTGAGGAGGATCATTCCCTTCCTTGAAGGTCATCTTCCCCCTGCTGCTGCTGCTCATCCTCTGCCTCTGAGTGGATCCCTGGCCAGGGAAGCCTCCCCAGCTCCCATTCCCATGGAAAAATAGCTTTTTGTTACACTTCTCGATGTGTTCCTGACATGGAAAAAAACATTTGTCTCCCTCAGTCCTGGATTTGTGATACTGAGAGCACAACGAGCTCAGGGGATGGGCTTGGGCTCTCACCAGGCCCAGGAGTTTGTGTGAATCCTTTGAGTCCCAGCCTCTGCACCTCAAAATCAATTCTTGTGTCTGATAACATAAATAGTAACAATTAATTGTATTTCATGGCCTTTCTTTGAGTCCAGGGAGGTTTATTGCTCAGTTTTCCTTCCCCAGTCTGTCTGTGCCCTGCTACTGTGATGTGTCAGCGCTGATTTTGTCCAAAACCCTCTGGAAAGAGGATTCAGTTTCATTCCTTTCCATCCTTTTTTCCAGCATCCCTGTGTAACTTTGGTGCTTTCCCTTCCCTGAGCAGCTCTTGGATGCTAAAGCTCTGTGTGCAGAGTCCTCTTGGGAGGGAGCTCTGGGTAGAAATGAAGTTTCTGGGGCTTGAGGTGCTGCAGGAGATTGAAATTCCTGTGGTGTCTCTTGGTGTTTGCTGGGATTGTTTTGTGTTCGGGAAATCTTCCCCAGGGCACTAAAAATCATACTTTGGGAATTTGGACCCAGGTTTCCTCAGTAACTCTAATTCCTGTGGAAATAGGCCTCCAGTGACCCAAAAATCCTTTTCAGTGACCAGAGGTTCCCTCCAGTGGCCAGAGGTGCTTTCAGTGGCCCAAAGGTGTTTTCAGTGGCCACAGGTGCTCTCCAGCCCCCACCCCAGTGTGATGTTACTACAGATGATGTTTGCTCTCGCTGACCTTTTGCAGAGCTCTTTGAGTTTCCCAGTTTATTCCCTGTCTCCATCTAAAGGATCTGCTGGGTTAAATGGGTGAAGCTTTCCATCCTTGGACAAGCTAAAGCACCAGAGTGAAACTGGACTTGCTTGTGCTCTGGGGGGAAAAGAGGTGGGACAGTCCCAGAATAGAAAATTCAAGGCCATCTACCCCCTCCTCCTCCTCCTCTTCCTCCTCCTCCTCCCTGCTTCAGGGTTTCAGAAGCCTCAGGCCCCTAAATATGAACATTTTCATATTTTAGAGCACTTAACATTTTCCGTGTCATTTTATGAGGCTCTGTCCAGCTCCCTGCTCTCCTTGAGACATTTATGATCAGAAATTAAAGCAATTAAGGCAATCACTCCCGAGGATCTGGAATTCCTACATCCCACAGCCACCCTTCCCAGTCCAGCTTCCCTTTTGGTGCTGGGAACTGGGGATTTCCTCCAGCTCAGGTAGTCATGTGGGAATAGGAAAATGGAAGTTGCTCATCTTAGAAATCTCTTCCTTCTCTGGCTCTGGGCTCTGTTCAGTGCATTCATTAGCACAAATTCTTATTTTCAATCTTGAACCACAGCTCTCAGCATTCACTGAACACTGGGGAAGTTTGACACAAATCCACACCTTTTTTTATCCTGGAAATGTTCAAAACCCCCATGGATGTGGCACTTGAGTGATGAACGTGGTGGTGGTGCTGGATTGACAGTTGGATTTGATGATGTTAAAGGTCTTTTCCAGCTTTAATGATTCTGTGATTCCATGAACCATCACCCCACCCCCGTCAGCAACCTGACAGAAGCAGGAAGTGTCTCCTAAAATGTGTTGCATGGTACAAACACAGCCCCAAATCCTCTGCTGCATCCCAAACTCACAGAATCCCAGATGGTTTGGGTTGGAAAGGACCTTAAATCCCATCCAGCCCCACCCCTGCCCTGGCAGGGACACCTCCCACTCTCCCAGGCTGCTCCCAGCCCCAATGTCCAGCCTGGCCTTGGGCACTGCCAGGGATCCAGGGGCAGCCACAGCTGCTCTGGGCACCCTGTGCCAGGGCCTGCCCACCCTCCCAGGGAGGAATTCCTTCCCAATATCCCATCCAGCCCTGCCCTGTGGCACTGGGAGGCCATTCCCTGTCTCCTGGCACTCCAGCCCCTTTTATTGCTCTCTCCATGTTTCCTGTTGGCACCTTCAGGCCCTGGAAGGTCCCAGTGAGGTCTCCTCCTCATCAAAAATATTCCAGCAACTTCTTACATTCTTGCATAAAACAAATTATCATGAAAATTCACATGAACAAAGCTTTCCTGCTCCTCTGCTCTGTGGCATCTTCAGCAGAGCCAGAATTGCTCTTTTCAGTCTCCTTTCCTGCCATTCTCCTCTGGCCCATCTCATTCCATCTCCTCAGATCTGAGCTGTTCCCCAAAAGGCTTTGATGTTTCTGTGGCTGCTCTGTCAGAAGTCGTTGGGATCCCACAAAGTGATTCTGTTTAGTGACTTCAGTCTATTTAGTGATTCTAATGAGTGATTTTCCCAGAACTCAAGCGTTGTGCTTAGAGGGGAGGTTTGGGTTGGGTTTTTTCTGGGTGGTGTGGAGGATCTCCCTGATAAAATCTGGATGTGCTGAAGACCTTGAGCTTGGGGCTTGGCACTTTTGGAAATGTTTGAGGATCTTTTTAATTAAATACTAAATATTTGGCAAAAATACTGGCTCCCAACAATTCCTTCTGAAGCTGAGGTCAAATAAATTAGAATTTAAATGTGGCTGCATTGAAAAAACAAGGAGAAACTGTTTATTTCTCTACAAATTTTAGAGCTTTTTTTTTTTTTTTTGCTACAGATACAGAACTGAATCTGTGAGCTGAAGGTTTAAGGCTCATCCTGTAAAGCAGGCTGGGAAAAATCATATTCCTGGTGTAAAACTGAAGTAGACCAACTTTGTCTACTGAGCCTGGAGTGGTGCTCTCCTTACAAATCCTCCCACACCAGGTTGTCATTTCTTACCCAGATTTCCGAGTGTGTTTGGTCCATGGCTCTCCTCTTTCCCCTTTGCTCTGCCAAATTCCCAAATTAGGCTGTGCTGGGTTTTTTACGTCCTATAAGAACGATTTGCATAAGTGCAGTTATGGTAATTTTGTGGTGAGTTTCAATGTGTTGGCTTCGTTTCAGCCCTTCAGATCCTTAAATCACTTTTGATTTGCTGTTGCTCAGACATTGCTTTCTCCCCCTTTTGAAAACAGATGCATTGAGGATGAGCCGAGGCAAATTCCCTGTAAATCTGCTTTGTTCCTGGAGTCAGGCTGAGAGCCTTTGCTCCTGCCCAGAGCTGGGGGTTATAATTTATTATCTAAATAGGATGTTTCAGTGCTGAATTAAGTGAGGGGAAAAAAAACAGAGGAGAGTGCTGGTGTGGAAAATCAAATTTTTTTCCCCCAAAAAGAAGCTTTTTACAGGGAGGGTGGGCAGGCCCTGGCACAGGGTGCCCAGAGCAGCTGTGGCTGCCCCTGGATCCCTGGCAGTGCCCAAGACCAGGCTGGACATTGGGGCTGGGAGCAGCCTGGGAGAGTGGGAGGTGTCCCTGCCAGGGCAGGGGTGGCATTGGATGGGCTTTAAAGTCCCTTTCTATCCTGGGATTCTGGGACAAATCCCACACAGAGGAGCCAGCTGGAGTTTGGGCTCCTCTCCCCACCAGATGTGGTGCAGGATCCTGCTCGTGTCTGTCACACTCCCAGGAGAGCTCTGGGATCTGTGCTATTCCCAGTTTCTGTGCCCTGCTGGGCTCTGAGCTGTGGGATCCCTTCAAGGTGCTTTTAAAAAAAACCCAAATCAAATTCCATGGTGGAAAATATCACCTTAAAGGATCTGGCCTGGAAAAGTGCTGCTGGCACCAGGCTGGCAGGGCAGGGCTGGGCAGCCTGGGAGGGGTCCCAGTGCCAGCCTGGGTTCCCTGAAACCTGGGATTCTGGGGCACAGCACCGAGTGTGGGGAGACAGCTCAGCACAGCGACCCAGGCTCAGCCCTGGGCTGCTGCTGGGAGGTGCCACATCCCCATCCCATGGGCAGTGCTCCAGTGCCAGCCTCCCCCTCTGCCCATCCCCATCCTGCTGGTCAGTGCTCCAGGCCGTGGCTCCAGCACTGACCTCCTCACCCAGCCTATCCCCATCCCACTGCAGTCCCATCTCCCACTCTGAGAAGGCTTCTTGGCATCCTCTGGGCACACAGGAACAACCTGCCTTTTCCTGGAGGTCCTTGTGGGGTCCCTGCCTTCTCCTGGGGGTCCCTGTGGGGTTCCTGCCTTCTCCTGGAGATCCTTGTGGGGTCCCTGCCTTCTCCTTGGGGGTCCCTGTGGGGTCCCTGCCTTCTCCTGGGGGTCCCTGTGGGGTTCCTGCCTTCTCCTGGTGGTCCCTGTGGGGTCCCTGCCTTCTCCTTGGGGGTCCCTGTGGGGTCCCTGCCTTCTCCTGTGGGTCTGTTTGGGGTCCCTGCCTTCTCCTGGAGGTCCTTGTGGGGTCTCTGCCCTCTCCTGGGGGTGCCCATGGGGTTCCTGCAGTCGGAGCTGCTTCCAGCATCTCCAGGGTGCTCGGCCACAGCTCCTCCCCAGGGGAGAACAATGAGCCATTTTCTCTGTGCCACACTCGCTGGGTTGATAAGTAGTTGGCAAAAAGAGCTTCGTAGGGTCACAAAATCCCAGAATATCCTCAGCTGGAGCCAGGAGGATCGTCAGGTCCAACTCTTTGGGTATTTTGGGGTTTGTTGCCTACACAGGCACAGGGAGAAGTTCATTTGAGGCCACTCACCTCCCCTCAGTCTGTGGCTGGAATGGGTGTGCAGGGAGCAGCTTTCACTACAGATTTCATCCCATTTCAATTCATCCTTTCCTTCAGAGATTTCATTTGGGAGCTGCAGTGCTGAGAGGAAAATGCAATTCAGGTGATAAAAACCGAATTTGGAAAAGCCCAAGGATCACCTGGTGCTTCCACATTCAGATCCATCCAACACTGGGCTCTGGACGTGGAGGAGTTTTTGTGTTGTCATTGGCCTGTTCTCCTTCCCACCAGTGGGGAATGCTGGGGTGGAGCTCTGGATGTGCACCAGGCATGGAGGAGAGGCAGATATTGCAGAGAACTCCTGAACTGCTCCAGCTCCCAGCAGCATCACTCTCTAAACGTCCATGGGTGCTTGTGGCCCTGAGGGCCAGCACTGGGCTGATCCTGATGCTCCCCAGGCAGGGCTCAGGGGCAGAGTCTGCTTTGGGCATGGGGCAGGAATGGGTTCAGCCCTGGGGGTCACAATGACCCCGAGCTGCTGGATCCCTCCTGGATCCCTGCTGGATCCCTGCTAGATCCCTGCCGGATCCCTCCTGGATCCCTGCTGGATCCCTGCTGCTCCCTTTGCTCCTACCCTGTCCCCTCCGGAGCTCCAGCTCTGCCTGAACCATGTCAGAGCTGTGCCAGAGCTGTGCCAGTTCTGTGCCAGTGCTGTGCCAGAGCTGTGTCAGAGCTGTGCCAGAGCTGTGCCAGTGCTGTGTCTGAGCTGTGCCAGTGCTGTGCCAGTGCTGTGCCAGAGCTGTGCAGAGCTGTGCCACAGCTGTGTCAGAGCTGTACCAGTGCTGTGCCAGTGCTGTGTCTGAGCTGTGTCAGTGCTGTGCCAGGGCTGTGCCAGAGCTGTGCCAGTGCTGCTCTGGCCATACGGGGGCAGGGGAAGGGACCACCCAAACAGGGTCCCTGCTCTGGAGCCAGGGGATCCTGTGCCAAACACGAGGGTTTGGATGGGGAGTGCCAAGGGCAGGGAAGGGGCAGGGGCTGCTCTTTGGGAATGTGGCCTTGTCCTGCAGGGGCAGAGTGGCTGCTGGGGCTGGGGATGCTCTACTGGCCTTGGCCATCCCTGCCTCGGCCTTGGCCTCCCAACACAGCCAAGAGGAGGCAGCTCCTCCTCAGGGATCCTCCCTGTTCCACCTCTGTCCCATCCCTACACAGCACATGGTGCTCCCCAGAGCTCCAAAGGGCAGTTTAGTTTTTCTTTCTTTCTTTCTTTCTTTTCCTTTCTTTTTCCTTCCTTCCTTCCTTCCTTCCTCCCTTCCTTCCTCCCTTCCTTCCTCCCTTCCTTCCTCCCTTCCTTCCTCCCTTCCTTCCTCCCTTCCTTCCTCCCTTCCTTCCTCCCTTCCTTCCTCCCTTCCTTCCTCCCTTCCTTCCTCCCTTCCTTCCTCCCTTCCTTCCTCCCTTCCTTCCTCCCTTCCTTCCTCCCTTCCTTCCTCCCTTCCTTCCTCCCTTCCTTCCTCCCTTCCTTCCTCCCTTCCTCCCTTCCTCTCCTCCAGACCCCGCAGTAGAACCAGGCAGGGAGTCACTGGGATAGATGCTTTGAGGTTGATTTCCTCAGCACAAAAATCCTGAGGTGTGAGAAAAGAAATCTGAAAGGAAAGAGGACAATGCTCTGATTCCATTAAATCCCTGGGCCTTAAAATCCCAGCCTGCATTTCCCCATATTCCCTGTCCTTCCTCTAAACTCCCAGTTCTGTACTGGGAGCCCAGTAGCAGCTCTGTGTGGTGCTGCTGGTGATCCCAGGAGCACACAGCTGCTTTCAGGAAGCTGCCACACATTTTTCCCTGGAATTCTGCCCAGCTCACTGCTGCTCCATGGCTTCTCTCCTGCTCCAGCGTTTCCCTCGGTTAAGGGCCGCAGTGACTGACAGCAAACAGAAAACAACAACAAAAAAAGCTCCATCGTGATCATATTTACTGGTGACCTACTTAAAATGCTCTTTGCTGCTGCTCTGGTGTGTGCTGCGGTGCTGCTGGCTCGAGGCTCCGGGGAATTGCTGCTGGAATGATAATGAATGCAAAGCGTGGCCCCTCTCCTCTTTAACTGGAGTCTCTCAAAGACGTGGTTTATTTTTTATTGCATCATTTAGACTTCCTTTTTTTCCCCCGCTTGTGATGTACTATTCCCATCTTTGGTCTCCCTGCTTTGTGCCTGACTGCAGGCAGTGCTATTGTTTGAAGTGATGCCCTTAAATCATGGGATGCCTTCATCTTTTGATAATTTTTCTGTTTGTTTTTCAGGAAAATTAGGCTTTTGGCTCTCTCCTGGAGAGTCTGAGCTGTGTTGTCAAAGGCTTGTGTTGAGCATAATTTTTTTTTTTTTTTCCTGGTGAAAATACTCCAGCAGAGGTGATGATTTATTTAACAAACACTTTACACCTACCCTGGTACGTTTTTGTCTGGTTGTTGTAAATGGGTTTGCAGTGCAGGATGGGAAGTCATCAGCATTTTGCATATTCGTAAATCATGGAATGGGTTGGCTGGGAAGGGAATTTAAAGCCCATCCATTCCCAGCCCTGCTGTGGGCAGGGACACCTCCCACTGTCCCTGGCTGCTCCTTGGGCACTGCCAGGGATCCAGGGGCAGCCACAGCTGCTCTGGGCACCCTGTGCCAGGGCCTGCCCACCCTCCCAGGGAACAATTCCTGCCCAATATCCCACCCAGCCCTGCCCTCTGGCACTGGGATCCATTCCCTGTGTCCTGTCCCTCCATGCCTTGTCCCCAGTCCCTCTCCAGCTCTCCTGGAGCTCCTTCAGGCCCTGCAAGGGGCTCTGAGCTCTCCCTGGATTTCTCCTCTCCAGGTGAGCACTCCCAGCTCTCCCAGCCTGGCTCCAGAGGGGCTCCAGCCCTGGGAGCAGCTTTGTGGTCTCCTCTGGATTTGCTCCAACTTTATAATTGCACCTCTCAAGTCTTCCTGGTTTTCCTCTTCAGCAGTTCATTTAGAGGAAGGTTTGGATGTTCCTACACTCCCAGTGCACTGCTGGCACTGGCTGTGTTTGCTGTAATTTGTGAATTTAGGATTGAGTGTGTCCATGGAATGGTAAATAATCTTACCTTTGCAAAGAAAATCATTCCCAGCCTTGGAAGTGTCCAAGGCCAGGCTGGACGGGGCTGGGAGCAGCCTGGGACAGTGGAAGGTGTCCCTGCCAGGGCAGGGGTGGCACTGGGTGGTCTGGAAGGTCCCTTCAACCCAAACCATTCTGTGATTCTGTAATTCCATGAATATCAGGATGATGTTGGAATCCACTGAACCCGTGGATAAGGGATCACACCTAAAATGTTCTTTTCTAGTGACTCCAGAATCCTTCTGGGTCCATACTTCAGTCCCACCGGGCAGGCTGTGTTTCCCTGCCAGCCTCAACTCCCTGACCTCGAATCCAAACAGAATTCCTAAGCACAGGGATAAAAATGCATAAAACAAACTCTACCTCATATCTCCTGCATTTCCCAGCAGCCCAGAGCTATGTCCTTAGAGCAAAGCTCTGGGTTCAGGTGTAAATAACAAAGAACTCAGGTTCTTGAAATCCATAGGATCATGGATTCAGTCTGGAAAAACCCTCCCAAGATCCGAGTCCAGCTGTTCCCCCAGCACTGCCCAGGCCAGCACTGCCCTGTCCCCAAGTGCCACATCCACAGTCCCCTGCCAGGGATGGAGGCTCTGCCCCTGTCCTGGGCAGCCTGCTCAGGTAATTCTCAGGTAATTCCGAGCATTGCTGTTGTCTCAGCAGACACTCCTGCACTGGGGGTTATTTTCATGGCTGCCTGGGGGATTGAAGGTGCTGAGGGAACATCTGCCACCCCCTCCCAGGCAGCTCTGGGTGCTGCCCTGTGCTCCCTTCCCAGGACAGGTCGCTGGCCCTGCATTGTCCCCACAGAGGTGACAGTCCCATGGCGGGGGCAGGGCAGGAGGGAATCAGCTCCTCTGGTAAAACCACTCAGCGTCTGTGGAAATGAATTCAGTCTCTGCCTCCAGGGCACTGGCCCCAAACCAGGCTGTGAGGAATGTTTGGTTCTCCTCGAAGTGCTGAGGAGGAGCTGGGCAGGAGCAGAAACACAGGAAGAGCTCAGTGCTGCTTCAGGGGCAGGAACTCATCCCTGGTGTCCCCATGGTCCATGGCCATGGTGTCCCCTCCCAGGTGATAACTCCCAGCTGATGGCTGAGCTTTATAAAGAGAGTTTGGAGCCCTTGGAGCAGAGGTTGCTGCCTCCCGTGGGAAATTGGGATGTGTGTGCTGTTCTCAGCAGGACAGGCCTCAGCCCTCACAAACCACAGAAATAAACTGGGATTGACTGGAAGAGCTGCCAGAGAAGTTCTTGCCACAAAACATGGCTCAGTGGGAGGAGGTTGGGATTACAGTGAGGAATATTGTCTGTCCAGGTCTGTGTCCATGGGAGTTCATCTGGGAACAGTACAGGGAATATTTAGAAGGACACAGGGCAAGCAGGGGAAAGAACACACTCCAGTGTTGTTGACCAGAGAATCTTTGTCACAGCCAGTGGATTTTAATGCCACCATCTCCATATTTAATGATGCCACCATCTCCATATTTAATGCCACCATCTCCATATTTAATGATGCCACCATCTCCATATTTAATGGCACCATCTCCACATGTCCCAGCTGTCCATGAGCTCCAGTGGCTGATTCCACCTTACAAAGCACCTAGAGCTTGTTCCTCAGTTTCAGACACTGATCAGGGGTTGTGTCTTATCTCCTCATCTGCTTTAATTTCAGTTCATCTACCAGAGCCCGTGGTATAAATTAATACTCCCAGGCCACGGGGTGCCTTGCATAAAGCACTTTTACATCTAAATGGCACCATACATCCTGGAACAGAGCTGTGATTCATGGGCTGTTACATGCTAAAGCTGAGGTGGAGCCAGCTGACTAATTTATACCAAGTAATTAGATTCTGAATTAAATGCACAAAAGACGATTTTTTTTTTTCCCCTTTGTGCTTTTCCTTGTGTGAACTCAGATGGGCTGATACTGGAGAAGGAAAGGTGTTTTTCATTCTCCATCACTGGTGTCTGCTGGCAGCCTCAAGGGCAGCTGTGGAAGATGTTCGGGGATGGTTCCATCCCTGTGCCACCCTCCTGGGAATGTTCACTGGCCAAGCTCCCTTCCAGGCATCCCAGATTGCAGCCAGGCCTCAGGGACCCTTCCTTCACCCAGGAATGTGTTTGTGTTTGCAGGGACAGACACTCTGACTGGGATGGTTCCTTCATGTACAGGTAGAGAGTAGCCAAAAACAGTAAAAGAACCCCGTCTGTGCTGTTTGTGGGTCAGGGACTGGTTTGGGTGGGAAGGGGCCTTAAAGCCCACCCAGTGCCACCCCTGCCATGGCAGGGACACCTCCCACCATCCCAGGCTGCTCCAAGCCCTGTCCAGCCTGGCCTTGAGCACTGCCAGGGCTCCAGGGGCAGCCACAGCTGCTCTGGGCACCCCTCCTTAGACCCCCCATTGGCCCAGCCCTGATCCCCTGGCACAGGAGTCATTCCTTGGCTCCTGTCCTCATGGAGATGCTGCTGGGAGCAGATTTGCAGAAGCTCAGCTGTGGATCCAGCAGGATCTGGGTTGTCACCTCCTGCACACCGTGGGCACAGGTGCCCCCGGGCTTCTGGTGACCACCTCTGGCTGTGTCCAGCTCCTCCCGGGGGGTTCCAGCCATCCCTGGCCCCACAGAGCCTCTGGCAGCTGGGCCTGGCCCAGGGATGGTTCCCAGTCCTGCTGCACGCCTAGGGAAGCCACAGGGGTGAGCTCTCCCTGCCCAGGCAGGAGGGTCATTCCCTACATGTTCCACAGGGACAGCAGGACTCCCTCAGCACCCAGGGCAGGGGAGGATGTTGGACCCTGGTGCCATCTCTGCAGTTTCCACGCCCCGGCCCAGTCTCCCCAGCCAGCCCCGCTATTTTTAGCTTGGTTTCCCAGGGAAACAGGGCTTTATGTGGCTGCTGTATCCTGAGATTTGACAGTGAGGGAGAGAGGTAGTAAAGATCATTCTCTGTGAGACGTTTTTTGTGAAAATGGCTCCTTTTGATTAAAGAGACAAGCCCTGAAATCTTCAGCCATCGTGGGGGGTTTCAGCATCCCCAGCCCTTGGACAGCCACTGCCCTGCTGCTTCCTCAGCCCTCCAAGAGTTATCCCAGCATGGAAAGGAAAGGGTGCTGAGGGATGGGGTGGGAGTGTAAGGAGGGATTTTTTGGGTTTATTTATTTTTGGGGAAAGCAGTGTGGTCACTCCTCCACTCACAGAATGTCTCACTGAATGCTCTTCATGCTCCATAGAAGATGCTTCTGTGGAGCCTCCAGCCATGTGCAGGATCCAGCAGCATCTGCTGAATGGATCCTTTGCCTTTTTTTAATGTGGAAAAGAGGAAAGGAGAGCTCTTTCGGTGCCTGAACCCAGTGACCCTGGGCTGCTGCAAACTTCAGCCCTGTGAGATTGGCACACTTGGGCTTGGCATTCACATCCAAATCCAGGTGGTGACATTTCCTTCCCAGGAACTTTTGAAGACAGTAGAATGGGTGATTAAAACACTCATAAATTTGTCACCTCAAAGGCTAGCACATGTTGTGTTTTGCCTTGCTCAGCATCGGCTGGAGGCTGAGGCAGGACAGGATCCTGTTTTCCAGAGCCAGGGAACAGAAGGTGCATCCACACCGCAGGCACGACTCGTGTGAAGTGGGGGTTTAAGCAGACTGAACCAGGGGAGGTGATCTTTAAATCCCTTGTGGAGTGTCAGGAATCTGCCAAGGGCTGTAGGTGGGACCTGCAGGAGCCTCCTGCCCTTCTGCAGTGACAGCTGGGGACAAGGGGTGTCCCCCAGGCCCTCCAGAACCTCTGGAATGATCCAGGCAGGCTCTGGAGCTGCAGCCTGGCACAGGCTGGCTCTGTCGGTGTGTGAGGGCTGGGATCAGCCCCTACAGATGGGATTTGCTCTGCGTGGTTTGTACTGAGCTGTGTCTCACAGCCTTGGCTCAGCTCTGTGTTCAGCACCTTCACTCCACCATCCACCTCCAAAGCAGAGCAGGAGATGTTTCCAGCACTTGAACAGGTCCCTCTCTGGGGCAGGTGGGACTGAGGTGCCAATTCCCAGAGTGTCCATCCCTGCCTGGATTTGCCTAAGTTGTTCATTTGCAGTGTGAGGGACCTGTTGGCCCAGCTGCTCGTCGGGGCTGGGTTTGGCTCAGGCTGGAATTAATTTGCTTTATAATAAGGAATTACATGAAGACTTTTGGATGTTAATAGTCCTCCTGTGCCTCGCTGGCAGCTCCACCGGTGCTGTATCCTGCAAATTGGCCAGGAGAGCACTGAACAAGGGAAAGGAACAGGACGAGGATGAGCTCAGAACAGAACCCAGCTCGGGAGAGAGCTTTAGAGGGAGCTCAGGCTGGGCCCTCACACCTGAGTGACTCAGGGAGGACTCAGTGACTGGTGTGGCTCCCACCCCCTGCAGCAGGAGGTGTTGGGATGTGTCACCTCCCAGTGACAGTGACAGTGACAGGATCTCCCACTGCTGGGAGGGACCTGAGGCAGCTGCAGGGGGAGGGATCGGTGCTGGTAACTCCTCTCTGCTGGGGGCTTCAGCCTGAGGGCTCTTATCACAGAATGATGAAATCATTAGGGTTGGAAAAGCCCTCTGGGATCATCAGCCCAACCATTGCCCAGCACTACCCAGGCCACCACTGACCCCTGTCCCCAAGTGCCACATGGCTTTTAAATCCTTCCAGGGATGGGAGCTCCACCCCTGCCCTGGGCAGCTGTGCAGGGCTGGACACCACTTTCAGTGAAGGAATTTTCCCTAATCTCCAATCCCAACCTCCCCTGGCCCAGCCTGAGGCTGTTCCCTCTCCTCCTGTCCTTGTTCCCTGGGAGCAGAGCCTGCCCCCCCCCGGCTGCCCCCTCCTGTCAGGGAGTTGTGCAGAGCCACAAGGTCCCCCCTGAGCCTCCTTTGCTCCAGAACAGCCAACAGGCCAACACTCCCAGCCTGAGCAGCCCCAGCAGCCAAACAGGCTTGTTTAGTGCCAGCTGAGGGAGCCACAGGGCACCCAGGGGGAGCAGGAGTGGTGGCAGTGGGTACCAGGTGTGACAGACCTTGGTGAGATGCTGGCATGGTGAGCAAAGCTGGCTCATCACTGTTATTCCTGTCCAGGCTGTTGCCACATTATTTGCTTTGAATAAATTGGAAGGGCTTTTGTATTCATGAAATCTGAGGCACCTGCAGTGATTGATGACTTTGGGGTTACACCCAAACTGTGCCACTGCCTTTAGGTGGCACTGCCAGGCCGGAGCTGCCTCATCCTCCCATGGGCAAATCTCCTGCTGGGAATGACTTTGGTGCTCCTGATCCAGCCCTCACCAGGGGAGCAGCACTGGATGTGCTCAGCTGGGCTAGAGGGACCTTGGATCCACAGGACACAGGGAATGGCTTCCCAGTGCCAGAGGGCAGGGCTGGGTGGGATATTGGGCAGGAATTGTTCCCTGGGAGGGTGGGCAGGCCCTGGCACAGGGTGCCCAGAGCAGCTGTGGCTGCCCCTGGATCCCTGGCAGTGCCCAAGGCCAGGTTGGACATTGGGGCTGGGAGCACACTGGGAGGTGTCTCTGCCATGGCAGGGGTGGCACTGGGTGGTCTGAAAGGTCCCTTCCAACCCAAACCATTCCATGATCTTGCCCACAGGATCAGAGGTGAGTTTTGTTCATATTTATGTGAAGAAGAACAGCAAAATGAATGACTGAACACAGAGGGGTCAGTGCTGCTGGCCCAGTGTCCATAAACTCTGGGATTCTGGATTCCTTGTGTAGGGTCATGCAAGTCCCATGTCAGTTGTGATCACACATCTCCTGTAGCTCGTGGCAGTGTTGTGTTGTGGTTGTAGCTGCAGCTAAGAATAGAGTGGGAAAGGGCAGGATGGCCACCACTGACCTACTTCTGGGGTTTGGCGTGCCTGGCTCTCTAAAAATCAAAGAGATTAAAGCTTCCTGTCACCTTAGCTTCCAAAGGATGCTCTGTTTGCAGGAGATTTGTTCCCTGGTCAGGCAACTTCTGCCAGGTTGGTTTAACAATTCAACCACGTTCAGCTCAATGCAAACCTGGCTGCAGACTGGATGGAAATCCCTGAGAGGTTTTGTGGCCTTCTGTCCTAGCCCCTGTTCTACTTGTCACTGCTGGGGAGGTCCCTGAGCCTCTCTGGGACAGCCAGAATGTGAAGGGAATGAGTGGGGATGTGCAAGGAACAAGGGGAGATGTGCAGGGAATGGGGGAGATGTGCAGGGAATGGGGAGATGTGCAGGGAATGGGGGGAGATGTACAGGGAATGGGGAGGATGTGCAGGGAATGGGGAGGATGTGCAGGGAATGGGGGAGATGTGCAGGGAACACAGGGGGGAGATGTGCAGGGAACAAGGGGGGAGATGTGCAGGGAACAAGGGGGGAAGTGCAGGACCCCACAGACGTCCCTGTGACCCCGAGCTGGGGGTCGGGGGCTGCTCACGGAAATCAATTAACTTCCAACTGCAAAGCTCATTAACGCAGAGGAAAACATCTTCAGTCCTGGGTCAGAGGTGGTTATGAGTAAGGAGAGGAGGGATTCAGATGCAAGCCTGGAGAAGGCACGGGGCTGGTCGGGGTTTGTTTTGCTCTCCAGCAGAGCTCCCTCGCTCCCAGCAGCAGGGATGGATAAAACCACACTGCCTGAGGATTGGGTCCTTTTCTTCCCAATACCACCCTTGGCACAGCAGCCGATTCCTCCTCCCTGCTGCCCTCCCACGGGAGCTTCCAGGGCAGAGTTGGTGCCTTTGCATTCCATGGCCAGTGCAGAGAAATCCATGTGTGACAGGAGCCAAGGCAGAGCCACAGGCTGGGTTTGATCTGCCCTCCCCCAGAGAGGGGTTTATTATTTGGATACCCTGGCACTGCCAGGTTTTATCTAAATTTCATTTATTTGTGAATGTTCTCCCTGTCTGTGAGATTTGGGGGAGGAGTGGGGACAGCAGAGGGGACCAGGCTGAACTGCACCCCTGCTTTCAGAAGACAGAATTGTATTTCCTTTCAGTCCCAAATACTGACCGTCAGCAGAGGAAGTTTGGGGTGCCAGAGGTTAAGTGAGCAACAGCTTTGTGGTTTTTACCAAGAACTTATTTTTAACCATAAACTTTCCGGGGGAAGGTTTTCGACTTTCCTCTGCACTTCAAAAAGGTCACCTCCTGTCCCAGGCTGTGGATCCTCTGCAGAGTTCTGCTCCCAGCTGGAGCCTTCACCAGCCTTGTAGCTGCCCTTGGCTTTCAGGGCAGCCTCGAGGGGAATTCCTGGGGGTTAAACTGAATTCCTGCCCATTAGGCCTTGGCTTACTGCAGTTTTTCTCTGTCCTTTGAAGATCCTGTCACTCACAGCTTATCTCCTTTTCTCAGAGCAGAGATCTGACAGGGGCTGGGCCTCCAGGCTGGGATTCCGAGTGACTTAGCAGGTATAAATGTCAGGGGAGATGGAGGCTTGGAGCGTTGTGGGGTGGAGGGGCCCTGCTGTGAAGGGACAAAGTCCACCCCTACCGAGATCCACCTCTCACCCATCTCCTCGTGCCCTTTATCTATGAGGACAAGTGTTGAACCCCACATCTCACTCCTCCTCTCCAAAAAGCTCTGCCAGTGCAGCTGTGTCTGGGCAAAAGTCTTTTCTCAGCACGGCTTTGGTCCCTTCATGCCTCTTCCCACCCCTTGCTGCTCTTCCTGGGAAAGTTTGTCTTTAGTCTGAGCCTTCCTGAACTGGTGCCTCCATGGGGTTTGCTGGTTCCAGGTTTAATTAACCTGGAGTTCTTTGTGTCTAGACAGGTGAGTGGGGTGGGTTTCAGTGCAAGGGCAGCGAGTGAAGGACCTGCCTGGAGCTCTGTGGGGTGAGGGCCTCGCCCTGGCTCCTTTGGGGTGTGTCCTGCTTCACCCAGGCGCTGCTGACAGAGCCCTACTGGGCTGGGTTCCCTTGTTTCACCTGGAGCCCTGTCATCCTCCTTGTTTTGTTTCCAGCAGACTCAGAACTGCTTTTTCAAGGTACTTGCCCAGCTGGAATATCCCTAAATATGCATCGAGTCCTGAGCCACATCTCCACACCCCCTGTGAGCAAAGCACGAGCCATGCTTCAGCAGGGGCTCCATAAATTTTTAAACAAAGCTAACAAGCCAAGGAGGAGGTGGCAGGTGATGAAATGAAGGTGAGGAAAGAAGCAGATGAGATCCCTGATGTGTGAGGGTCCTTTCTCCAGGTCTGAGGCACCCTCGGTGCTTTGCTGTGTCAGCTCCAGCCCTGGCACTGGCCCTGCTGGGTGAGGGCACTGCTGGTGCTGGGGTGAGGGGTGGGCTCTGCTCCCCCCAGGGGAGTGCAGCTGATTACACAGAGCAGCTCTGCTGGTTTGGCCAAGTCATGAATTCCAAGCAGGGAAATAAGGAGGAGTTTTTCTGCAGAGTGGTTGAAAGGAAAATGGCATTATCCAGCCATAGCTTCCTGCATGCCCCCTTCCCCCTGGCACCCCAGACTGGCCACTGGGCATCTGGAGTGAGCCAGGCCAGCTCTCATCCTGCAGCTCTGGGGCAGGCCATGCCAAGTGACAGTTGCAGAAGTGTCCCAGGCCAGGTTG